>CM054124.1:106123662-106723662 GCA_028751855.1 Ambrosia trifida | reverse complement strand
CTGAGTTTATATAACATTAAACATTTCTGAAATGATTTTTATTTCTGAAAAATCATTTATTTAATATTTTTAATCAATTTTTGTTAGTTTTAATCATAAATAAATCATAATAAATTCATTTTTCAATATTTTTGCACCAAAATTTTATATAAATTATTTCTGTCCATTTAGAACAGAAATACAAATTTTAATTTAAAAATTCTTTAATTTTAATATTTTTAGATATTAAAGTTATATTTTGACAAATTGAAATATATAGATTAAATATTCTATTTTTAAGAAAATAATTTTATAAAAATTATTTTCATACTTAAAACTTTATAATGTGACCATCTTTAATCTAAAATCTACAAAAAGACTTTTGTTTATTTATTTACCGAATTTCTCTTATTTATTAAACATTTTATTTATTAATCAAATGACTACTTATCCCCAATTCGAAACCCTAGAAAATACTTGTAGACTAGAAAGATTTAGACTTATTTGTTACCTTATACATATGGTAATACTTGGAAACTTTGGGGCTACACATATTCTATTTCTCGAGACTTAATACTTTGCTAAGGTGAGTTTACGTAACCATGTTTATGCAATTCTTTATACTTGCAACATTATACTTAAGCAATTCTACATACATGTCTAGTTGTAAACTTTAATGCCTCATGACTTAGACAACAACAGTTAGACTTAAACTTCAACATACATAATCATTAGCTATGGCCAAGCCGGCGATACTCAATAATAGATCTATTGGATTGACAATCCCACCTAGATTCGTTGACCATCTTTTATGGGGAGCGCGGGTGATTGTTATCGTTCCAACGTGATATTAAGGTGAACCGTGGATGACGGGATGGACCTAAACTAGTCGGAGGTTTGATTATGTGCATACAACACTTCATGTTTATTCATGTAGACTTAAACTGACAATAGACATTTAAATTGCTAAACTTTTTATTCTTAAGCTTAATTGCTTGACATGGCTTATGTATTCTCACCAACTTCTAGTTGACCCCCCCCCCCCATTTTTACAACTCAACAGGAATAATTGATGCCTGAAGTCTAGAGCTAGCATGAGAAGATATTTGAAGTCTTAAGCTTTGTTTGATTATTGGATATACTAGATTTCATTCAAGACATATAATGTAATTCAATATTGTAATAAAGGATTATGTAAACATATGTACTACCATGAGCTACTGAACAATCATTCATACGTGACACCTCGATGTTTCCGCCATCGGTTGGGGTGTTACAGATTGGTATCAGAGCCTTGGTTATAGGGAATTAGGTTATTAGAAAAATAATCTAGTCTATAACCATAGGATTATAACCAGTATTTGCTCCTTTTACTTGCTATTCTCTATCTCCCTCCTACTTCTTATCCCTACTTTCATCCCTACAAAGAAGATTACTCTCCATCACTGGAGCTACTCTTAGACTAATAGGACAAAATCCTCAGGTTTAGCCTGAACCACCTTGAGATCTCGTCGAAATTCTAAATTTTAATAACGAACACGTGCAATCTGGAAGGGTGAACGCCTGTATTCTGAGTCTTCTGTCTAGGCTGGCATTGCGCATATATCCCAATCAGACGAGGGACCCGGATGCCTACCTGGGAATTCTCGGGATGAGTGTTTACTTATAGGCTAAAGCATGTCTTCACTATGTTATTAGAATCTAGAATCTTTGATAAGTCAACGTTTTCGTTTATTCGTTTTAATTAATGAATTAATGATTACATTCCTTATATTATCTCATTGTGTCTCTTACAGATCATGCCTCCACGTCGCAGCACTCACAATAACAATGGTGAAAATCAAGAGGAAAGTAGTAACAACCACGACACTAACCACAACAACAGCAATAACAACAACAACAATGGTGTTGATGCCCAACTGGCTGCGATCATCTCTCAACAAATGGCACAACAGATCGCAACTTTGGTTCCTAACTTACTGGCTCAAGTCATCCAGATGAACGGAAACGACAATGGAAATGGAAACGGCAACGGAAACGGCAACGGAAACGGAAACGGCAATGGAAACCACAATGGAAACGGGAATGGTCTCCCAGCTTGCACTCTTAAACACTTTAATACCTGTAATCCCCCTAAGTTCAGTGGAGAAGAAGGAGCTACGGGTCTTCTACAATGGTTCGAGGGTATTGAGAATACCTTCATTAACAGTGAGTGTCCCGATAACTTTAAGGTCCGTTATGCCATGAGTGTTCTTCACAAACGAGCACTCACTTGGTCGAATGAGGAAAAGCGCACCCGCGGAGCTGAAGTTGCACTTGCTATGACTTGGGATCAAGCTAAAGAAATTATGAAGGCAGAGTTCTGCCCTCGTAATGAAATCAAAAAGTTAGAAGATGAGTTTCATGATCTTGCTCAGGACAGTGGAGAAAACTTTGCCTACAACACTCGTTTTCACGAACTTAGTCTACTGCTACCACACAAGGTCACCCCCTTGCCTATTGCGATCGAAAAATACATTGGTGGCTTACCCATGCAGATTCAGGACACAGTGTGGGGAAGGAACCCTGCTACTCTGGAGGAAGCAAAGCGCTTGGCGGCCACCCTAACAGATAACCATGTGAAGGCAGGAACCCTGACTCGGAAAGGGGAAAAGAAAACTGTTGTGAAGGATACTCCCCAACCTGCCGTTGAAATTAAAACTGAGGCCTCAACCAATGGAAGGCGCAAGGTCAGGAATTTTGCAATAGACGCCACTGTCCCACCCAACAAGAAACAATATAACGGGAACCAACCTAAGTGTGACACCTGTCAGTATCACCACCCAACCCAAGTGCCCTGCCGTCAGTGTACCAATTGTCAAAGGTATGGGCATTTTGCGAATGTTTGTCGAATTCCTGCTGCAAACGCCCCTGCTGCTCCGAATAACCCTGCTAGGGACCCTTCAGCTACTTAACAACAAGCTCCACCGTTTGAATGTTATTTTGCATTTAAAATTCTATGTATTGACGCTTTGATTCAAGTATTGGAATTTTTGTCTTTTACATGAAAATCGTTTATCTAGTATGATCACAACACTTGGATGCATGCTTATTTGAATGTGAACTAATTGCTATATCAATATCTAAAGTATACTCGTTATACTTATAAACTTGCTTACATAAACATACTATCAATTGGCATTAAATGCTACACTGATAGTGGATGAAGTACTTGTTCAACAGTTAGTTGACTACCAAATAACCTACTCAACGATTGGTAGAGGTCATCATGTCTTTTCAACAGTCGGGAGAGGCCCTACAACATGCTCAATGACTGGTGGAGGCTATCGAACCTGTTCAACAATCGGTAGAGTCATAGAAGGACACAAAACCCTAATGTAAGGTAAATTGGTGATTGCGGTCCGGAACGTAATCATGAATCTACAGGTACGTTAAGGTAGTGTGAAATTCTATCAAGGTTTTCGGTAGTTGACCAATTATAAACCTTAGTTACCTGGTAGTTCATTTAGTCTTTCAACCCATTCCCTTTTAGGACTCCTAAAACTTAAGATTCTTATTCTCCTTGCGATTTCAAGACACACCTAATCCTACCCTCCTATCCAAATTATTTGAAACAAGATTTTTCTATTCATGTCGTGTCCTAACACAAAACTTCCAAACCACACTTATCCTGATTTCTACCCAATCACCTTCAACCCTGTGTTTTCAATAAACTTCGGGACGAAGTTCCTAAAAGTAGGGAGACTGTAACATTTCGCATTTAATTTTGTGTACGTTACGAGTATTTTCGAATAAAACGTCAAATTTCATCATTTATCGTCCTTTTAAAAATATTTCGTGACGCATTTGGACCCCTTATACTATACTATATACATATAACACCTTTTATATTGTGGAAATAATTATCAAAAATTAAAGGCTTGGGCCGGGATTCGAACCCGAGCCCATGGCCGGTTCAACATCACTCACAGACTCAACCAGCTGGTCTACAACTTCATTTGGTTTAAACCTGAATTATATTAATTATATACTAAGTTTAAAGGTGCAGGTGACTTGTGAAAAGTCAACTGCAACGAAATCCATTCAAACATTCAAATCATATCGCGTAATTTACCTCTAATATGGTAAATTATGCCAATCATTGACTGATACGCGTCCATTACAACGACCAATTATCATCAAAACATTCCAATTATACACAATTATCGCGTCATCATGTTTATTAAGGTCAAACATTCCAATTCGCTAACCCGAGCCTTCACACTATAAATTGAACCCTCCATTTCACTCATTACTCGCCGATCTATTCTTCCACATCTCCAATTTCTGTTAAAAATCATCTTTCAATCTCCAAATTGTTTCGCGTTTGACTTTTGGGTTGACCGCTCAATAAACACGAATTCGTTTTTGTAAGTTTTCTTTTTTTTGATGGGTTTTGTTCATCGGCCATCTACAAACAATAACCCTATGTTTAATCGGGTTATTGTTTTTAGATTTGATTATTGCATAACTAGGGTTCGTTCGAATATGAATTGGGGAAGAAACCATCTGCAGACTTGTGTATTTAATTAAAACAGATATAAGACAAACACAACCACTGATCTGGATCAAGTGGTTGTGCTGTCTGTTTGTTAACCGGGGCACGCGGGTTCGAGTCCCACATTATACGGTTTTTATTCTTTTCTTTTAAAAGGTTTATAAATCAAGTTTCAACATAATTATATAATTAATTCAAACCTAGTTTACTCGTTCTCAGGGTCCAGCCCAGTTGGTGGCTGGGCTTGTGATAAAAACACGAACCGGTCCCAGACCCGGGTTCGATTCCCAGCTTCAGCAAAACATTTTTTTTTCCTTTTTAAGCTTTATATATGTTCACTAATATTTTTAAAATTGGTTTTAAATTACTAAAATTGCTTTATAAATTCTACAAAAATTATTTTATGTTATTCTAGTAGAAAAGTTTAACATACAATTTTTAGTTTTCCAAAAATTATTTATTTAATATATATAATAAATAATTCAAGTTTATTCTATTTTAATTATAAAATTCTATAAAAATATCAAAACGATTATATAAATTCCCACAAAAATTATTCTGAGTTTATATAACATTAAACATTTCTGAAATGATTTTTATTTCTGAAAAATCATTTATTTAATATTTTTAATCAATTTTTGTTAGTTTTAATCATAAATAAATCATAATAAATTCATTTTTCAATATTTTTGCACCAAAATTTTATATAAATTATTTCTGTCCATTTAGAACAGAAATACAAATTTTAATTTAAAAATTCTTTAATTTTAATATTTTTAGATATTAAAGTTATATTTTGACAAATTGAAATAAATAGATTAAATATTCTATTTTTAAGAAAATAATTTTATAAAAATTATTTTCATACTTAAAACTTTATAATGTGACCATCTTTAATCTAAAATCTACAAAAAGACTTTTGTTTATTTATTTACCGAATTTATCTTATTTATTAAACATTTTATTTATTAATCAAACGACTACTTATCCCCAATTCGAAACCCTAGAAAATACTTGTAGACTAGAAAGACTTAGACTTATTTGTTACCTTATACATAGGGTAATACTTGGCAACTTTGGGGCTACACATATTCTATTTCTCGAGACTTAATACTTTGCTAAGGTGAGTTTACGTAACCATGTTTATGCAATTCTTTATACTTGCAACATTATACTTAAGCAATTCTACATACATGTCTAGTTGTAAATTTTAATGCCTCATGACTTAGACAACAACAGTTAGACTTAAACTTCAACATACATAATCATTAGCTATGGCCAAGCCGACGATACTCAATAATAGATCTATTGGATTGACAATCCCACCTAGATTCGTTGACTATCTTTTATGGGGAGCGCGGGTGATTGTTATCGTTCCAACGTGATATTAAGGTGAACCGTGGATGACGGGATGGACCTAAACTAGTCGGAGGTTTGATTATGTGCATACAACACTTCATGTTTATTCATGTAGACTTAAACTTACAATAGACATTTGAATTGCTAAACTTTTATTCTTAAGCTTAATTGCTTGACATGGCTTATGTATTCTCACCAACTTCTAGTTGACCCCCCCCCCCCCCCCATTTTTACAACTCAACAGGAATAATTGATGCTTGAAGTCTAGAGCTAGCATGAGAAGATATTTGAAGTCTTAAGCTTTGTTTGATTATTAGATATACTAGATTTCATTCAAGACATTTAATGTAATTCAATATATTGTAATAAAGGATTATGTAAACATATGTACTACCATGAGCTACTGAACAATCATTCATACGTGACACCTCGATGTTTCCGCCATCGGTTGGGGTGTTACAGGTGGCAGCAGTAGGGTTAAGGTTTCTTGGCTCTGATACCAAGTAAAACTATATAGGTTGAATTGATTTGTTATTGGTACAACTAGAATAGAGAATACAGGTCCTTTATATAGGACAATTACAATGCTGATAAATAGGAAAGTCAAGGCTGATAAAGAGGTAAGTCAACTAAGCTAGTAAATACAAATCTTGACTACTGAAATCGTGGTTGATATCATGGCTGTAATATTGTCTTAACACTCAACAATAAATCCAACTAACTAAGCCCTAACACAAAACCTCTAATAATCTACAGATCTACATCAATCTACATCTACATTAAAACTTATAATTAACCGAAGACCCATGGTTATCAAGTTCAAAATCCTAATAATCAACAAGTATTCAAAACAACTATTACAATCAATTATACAGCAAAATCACAAGTACATCATATTGACTAAAACAGGTTGAAATTACCTGAAATTTATAAATATGCTAGCAGATAATCCAAAATTTATATAGCTTGAATGATGGTCCGAAACTAGTTCCACTGTACAAGAAAATTTTTATTAACCACACAGGTCTTAGGTCTGTTTCAAATTGTAAAACAGTCCTAGATTTTTAGTATTTACAGAATTGGCCCTGTTTTGGAATTTCAAGAATAAATAAGGCTTAACTAGCATAACCACTGAATCTCTTCAACACCTACACCTAATCCATAGTGGTAACAGTTTTGATCAATGTGTCCAGCTATTCGGAATGTGAAGAGAGATTACAACTAACAATGCATATAAGAGCAAATGCTGAAAAGTCAACATCTCAATTTTCAATACACAGTATTGTATTTACATAGGCAACAAACCAACAGTTTTTACATCAATTCACCCAACCACCAAATCTCTTCAACGCCTACACCAAATCCATAGTGGTAACAGTTTTGATCAACTGTGTCTAGCTATTCGAAAGTCTTTCATTATAAAAATTGGATTATTATTTTAACAATATGGTTTTTGCTATCATACTTAAAACAGAGTTAAGCAAACATTTGGTGTATAATTTGTTACTTTTTTTTAATAAATTATTACCTTACTTTGACAATCTAAGTTGTCAATTGCTAATAGTTGCTCATAGATAACTGACCAGTGACCACCAACGTCTAATCCGGTAACCTATTTATTTAGCATAATCACTTCCGGTTAGCTAATTTACCAATTTTAATACTTTCGATCGATTCAACTACAAGCATCCGATTAACCATTTGAGTGAATATAAACTTTAATCATCTTCAACTCAATTTAAAACAAAAGATACATTAGCTTTAAAATTAACAAAGCTTAAATTTTATAACTTCCCATACGACAATAAGATTTGTTTAATTGAAATTATTGTTTACCAATTTGGTTAGATAATTCAACAAATCAGCACTTTGAGCCGGTCTTAGCAAAATAATCCAGCAGCCTGCGATGTAGCCGATACTGTGCTTGTGGACCGATTTTCAGCTCCAAACCTTGCATAGTCCCATCATTTTGACCAATTCTTCATTAACTCTTGTTGGATTTTGACTTTGAATGATCCATTTTCTGACCTGTGACCCATGAACCTGCTGACCCGTGATTAAACCAACATCTGCAGGAGCTTTTTTCATGATTTATTTGTCAGGAGGATTAAACCCCAAGGCAGTGGCCGGTGGACCATCAGTCACCAGATTGGCCTATTAAAGTTGAATAGGAATCAGACCTTCTGGGATGCTGATGGCAGCAGTTAGTAATATGGAGACAACTTCATCAATAGCTGCTGGAAAGTAGAAAAATTTATTGCTTACATGGTGTGTTATATATACTTTAAAAAAGTTACATTTATAAATATTTACTTAACTTTTCACATGATGTGACATGATTACAAAAATACAGTCATTTTTAAAAGTATTTGTTTTCTTATGATATCAATCTTTAACTTGTTTGCTTACAAACTTCAAATGTTTTGTGTTTTGAATTTATACTAAATTTTGGTGATATTTATTGTTGGTAATTTTAGTGTTATCAACATTCATGGTGATATTGGATTAACTTGTCGAATGGTTTGATCTCGTTAGTCATTAACCGAGTTAGGAGATGCAGGAGTGCGGGCTCGGTTGTCACTAATGAGATTGTGTGTGTTATCGGTTTAAGTAGTTAAAGTATAAGTTCATTGGAGTTGGGCCTATTGGATTAATGGCCTAATTAACTAGAGTCTAGTTTATTAATGGGCTATTAATTAAATGGAATAAAGGATAGGGCCTTGTCTTGCTCTTGTACAAGGCTACAGACCAAATGATTTTAACTCATGGATATATATGAGTTTTCCATATTGGAAAACTTCCAAGAAAATCAATCCTAATTTTCCCTGGAGAGAATTCTCTGGAATTTAGGGATTTCTATACACACAAAAACCAATTCACATCTTTGATGATCGGTGCAATAATACTCAAAGAAATTAAGTCCGATTCTTGTGTATATACTACGTTTAATCCGTTCAAACATTTGATTGTACCGATCAAATAGTTTGTTCTGATAGTGATTACACGACTCGTAGTATAATCCAAGTGATTCTTGATTTCTTCTACGGTTTCAATTCTATAAAACCAACATTTATTTTAGCATCGCATGAAAATCTTTGTCAAGAAGATACCCACCGAATAAAGGCCTTCATATTGTTGTACATAGACCTTCCTTCTACAGCGGCAGCCACAATTGTGCAAAAAATATCATCTGCTAAAACCATGTCAGAAGCTTCCATTGCAACCTATTATGAAAAAATCAACATATTATATCCATTAGCGATAAATGACTGTCAAAAGGAACAGAATAAGTAACAGGTTTTGGTGAGTGCCAGGTCAGCCCTTTATCCAAAAAAAATTTTGAAAATAATTGGGCATATAATCATAAAATTATATTGTTACTTTCAACAAGTTGTTGAGTTTAGTGCGGTCGGGCACTTTTTGTCCGAAATTTCTGATCACTTCATATAACTAGTGACATATTATACCAAAAAAAAAAAAACAACATTATTTTATGCATGAAAACACACTGGTTGACTTTCAACCAGCCAACCAATTTGACCAGTTTTCTTTTAAGCTAATCTTTTCACCTATTTGGCAAGATAGATTAAACATATATTGGATAGATCCACTCATTTTAGTATATGTGTCAAAATAAAAGTCCACCTTTGTACACCAAAGATCCTTTTTTATCATGATGTTACATAGATTCTCTGCCAGTTAGAATTCTTGAACTGATATCTTCATGTTGTCCAAACACTCCTAATACGACATTGCTTCTGTTGTATTTTTATTATATGTGGTTATGACAATAACTTGTATTCCAGCTGTTCTGCAGTCTACAATGGCTTGACGAACTTCCATACATGGTGAGTCCTAAAAAGATAAAATCAAATTCAGAATGTGGTCTTTTGAATGAAGGAAGCACAAGCACAGGATCTAATGAAACACATTAAAGTGTATAACCTTTTTTCCTTTTTGTGTCATGTTTTATAACAAAAACCCTCTTATTACTTTAGTGTTGCTAACTGCACAGGTCTTAGGTGCATAATAGCCTCTGTTTTGAATTTTTTTAAAAATTCTAAATTTTTGATACTCCCTCCGTCCCATTTTAAATGTCGTGGGCCCAGAAACACGCATATTAAGAAATCTTTTGTTTGTATGTAGTAAAATGACAATAATATCCTTAAATCTTTGATTGTGTTTTGTCTTTTATGGGCAAAACTAAAAATTGCATTTCTCTTTTTGGAAATGGACATTTAATTTGGGACAACAAAAAATGAAAATATGGACATTTAAATTGGGACGGAGGTAGTATTTACAGTATTGCCTCTTCCTTAAAATCACAAAAAAAATTAATTATATAATAAATTTATTTCATAGTTTCTTACACTTTTAGCTTGTTTTGAAATTACCCCATGTTTTGAATTAACCCGAATTTGCACGTTAAGATTAGGTGACTAGGGTGTGACATCTTGACTCGGGTGAATTGCGAAAAATGGCCACACTTTGTAAAAGATAATATATTTTGCAAGAACTTTAGTTAAAAACACATTCATATCAGGTACGAAAAACTAATAAAAACACAATTAATTAATAGTATCTCCTATAGGCTAAATGTAATTAAAACTAATTCACATTTAAGAACACCTTTATGTTTATTTATCAGTTTATGTATTTCAATTCAGAAGTAATGTAATGACTTATTACATTCCTTTGTCATGGCATTCTGTTATTTCAGTCCAATGGAACAATCGCATGAAACAAATAAGAAGAAACGAAAAAAAAATAAACAAAAATCATATACTCACCCTAAAAAGGATATGAGCCGGATGGTCTTCATCACTATTGTATGCTGTAAATTCTACGGGGTCCTCCTTGCATGCAAAACCCAAAACACATAATGTTGACGAGGACAGCTTGTTAAGTCTATTTAAAATGACTGTTTTAGCCATGTCGTCAAGTTCCACGAGAGACCTATCAAATTTTCAAGCGCACCCTGTAAAAGTCAACATATACTTCATTAATGCAACCATTGATCCCAAATTACAAATCTATCTCATGAAACCTTTGGTTATATATCAAAAGACAACCAATCCACAAAAGAAACACGGATCCTAACCCCGACCCAGTAAAAAATAACCGAAACCACTAAAATGATTGGAAAAGAACAATTTGATTAGCCTACTTTGAAAAACTTGTTGAAATTCTTAATAATCAAAGTCAAAGGCAACTTGAGTTCCTCATACTTCAATTTTTAAAGAATCAAAATTACCTGTCAAGAAAATGTTGATCGATTCCATGTAACAAATGAACCGTCGATGGTTCTAAACATCCAAAAAAATGATACTATCAATGACTTCTGGTTCTATTGGCGTTGGCAGAAAAGAGGGATGGTGTCCACAGATCTGTAAGCTTCGGGCAGCTGTCAATAATATCCCTTAGACTAATCATTTTGATCAACTTTACTGAATGGGATTTGGGATATGATGGGACAGTTGTCAATATTATCCCTTAGCCTTTTCTTCTTCTACTACACTCTTTTCTTCCACATACAGATAACTTCAATGTCCACTTCCACATAAGTCATGTTGGATTAAGAATTTGAATGATCTGTTTTCTGACCTGTGACCCGTTAACCTGGTGAGTTATATCGCTAACCAAGTAACTGATTTGCTGACAGGACTCACATGATTTTGAAACAAATTTTAAAAAAATTACATTTATAAAATTTACTTAATTATGCACATGATTTATAAAAAATACTGTCATTTTAAAAAGTATTTGTTTACTTATGATATCAATCTTTAACTTGTTTGCTTACAAACTTCAAATGTTTTGTGTTTTGAATTTATACTAAATTATTCGTGATATTTATCTTAACATCACATGAAAGTCTTGGTCAAGCAGATACCCACCGAATAAAGGCCTTCATATTGTTGCATATAGACCTTCCTTCTCCAACAACAGCCACAATCGCGCTAAAATTATCATCTGCTAGACCATGTCAGAAGCTCCAACTGCAACCTATTATGAAAATTCAACATATTGATATCTATTAGCAATAAATGACTGTTAAAAGGAACAGAATGAGTAACAGGTTTTGGTGAGTGCCAGGTCAGTCTTTTGTCCGAAAAACTTATATAAATAATAAGGCATCGAAACATAAAATTATATTATTACTTTCAACAGGTTGCATGACTTTAGTGCGGGTCGGACACTTTCTTTCCAATTCAGAATGTGGTCTTTTGTATGAAGGAAGCACAAGAACAGGTAGATCATTGCGTCACAAAATCGAATGAAACACATTAAAGTGTATAAGCTTTTTTTCCTTTTTTGTGTAATGTTTTATAACCCACAACCCTTTTATCAATGTGTTGCTAACTGCACAGGTCTAAGTGCAGAATTGCCTCTGTTTTGGAATTTTAAAAAATTCTAAAATTTTGATATTTACAGTATTGACTTTTCCTTAAAATCACAAAAAGACTTTAATTATATAATAACTTTATTTCATAGTTTCGTACACTTTTAGTTTGTTTTGAAATTACCCCATGTTTGCATTGACCCGAGTTTGCGCGCTAAGAATAGGTGACTAGGGTGTCACCATCTTGCGCGCTAAAATATAGAATATTTTGCAAGAACTTTAATTAAAAACACATTCATATCAAGTATGAAAAACTAATAAAAACACAATTAATTAATAGTATCTCCTATAGGCTAAATGTAATTGAAACTAATTCACATTTAAGAACACCTTTATGTTTATTTATCAGTTTATTTCAATCCAGACGTAATGTAGAACAATCGCATGAAACAAATAAGAAGAAACGAAAAAAAAAAAGCATAAACTCACCCTGAAAAGGTTATGAGCCAGATGGTCTTTAAAATGACTGTTTTGCCCTGTTGTATGCAAACCCCAATACACATAATGCCAACAAGACAGCTCGGTAAGGCTATTTAAAATGACTGTTTTTTGCTCTGTTGTCAAGTTCACCCATCAAATTTTCAAGGGTACCCTGTAAAAGTCAATATATACTTCATTAATGCGACCATGTATCCCAAACAGTTGACGATTACGAATCTATCATGAAAACACATACTATCCTTAGGAGTAACGGTTTTGATCAAATGTGTCAAGCTATTCGAATGTCTTTCATTAATACGATTTTTGCTATAATAATTAAAACGGAGTTAAACAGACATTTGGTGTATAATTTGTTACTTTTTATTTTTGAAAATTATTAACTTACTTTGATAACATAGATAACTGACCACCTAAGAGCCAACCAATTTCACCAATTTCAATACTTTCGCTCAATTCAAGTACAAGCATCCGTTGAATTGAGCCAATTAAAAAATGAAAGACACATTAGATTTAAATTTTAATCATCTTTAAGTCAATTAAAAAATGAAAGGCACATTAGATTTAAAATTAACCATGCTGACTTTTTATAGCTTCCCATATGACTATATAATTTGAGCAATTGAAATTATTGTTTACCAATTTGGCAAAATGAACTCAGCAGCCTGCTTGTGAACACATTTGCACCCATAATGCAAAGTGATTTCGGTTGCCGTGGATGAGCAGCAATCACCATCGTGTGCACATACATATTTCTGTAAGGAAACATGAGTTTTAATATAATTAAAATTCAACTTGGTTCTGTCGATTGGGAAAAAACTAAAAAATAAATATTAATAATATGAAAATTACCTGTCCAGAAAATGTAGATGAGTTGAGATATTCCAAAAGTGAAAATGTGAAAATGTTGATGGCTTTTTGATTCAATTGGTTTCTTTCTTTTGTGAAATTGTAGAGAGAGAAAAATGGAGAAGACGTACAACTGACTGCTGATCAGTCTAAGGACCACTTGAGGTAAAGGTGAGGGATTTGGGAGATGAGGGGCCAATACTTGCCTTTTCTACTTTCACTACACTTTTCTTCCAATTCTGGGGAACAATTATACACTTTCAAACGTGAGAGTGAAGGGAGAAGTGTCTCTGGCAAATCTCTAACCTTTGGGCAATGACTAATATCAAGTTGCTGAAGGCAGTCGAGGTGTTGCATGCCCTCTGAAACTGATTCCAACTCCTTAAAATCCCATATGGTTAGTTCAGTTAGAGAAGATGGAAGAATAAAAGATGATATATCTTCTTCTTCTCCTCCCTTTGCTGCAAATGAAACCAATCCGTCTGAATCTCCACCATATAACCACAATGTAACAAGTGAGATTGGGAAATTTTGCAGCCCCCACTCTGAAATAGGCTTCTTTAACTCTCCTATTACTAAGGAACTTAAATTAGGAGGCCATGAACCACCGGGAAAGGGGAAATCTAAACTTGGACAATAACTTATCCTCATTTCTTTAAGAGATGTGAGATTTTGCAATAGCTCATGAGGAAATGACTTCAGATTCTTGCAATTCCCTAAGGAAAGGTATCTCAAGCAAAGAAATGGAGGAAACTTCAAAGAAGCTGGGAGGTCTTCCATTGTTGGGAACGTCAATGATGTAAGTAAAGGACAACGATATATATACAACTTCGTAATGTTATTTGGACAATAGTAACTCTCTAGTTTTACACAATCTTCTATGGTCACTTTTGTAGCATATTTCGTCCCCATCTTCAAGTGCTCTTCTTTCCAACATCTCAATGACACCAAACTTGCACATTCTTTTATATGAAACTTCTCAATGCAATTTGGACCATTGTAACTCTCTAGCTTCGGACAATTAATTATGGACATTTGATGAAGATAAGGAAACGCTCCAGCTATGTCACCACCACTAGTTGACCATTCCTCCCAACTATTCATATCTTTAAATTTCAAAACTTTAAGTGATGGAAATGCAACACCATCCCAAGAATTAGATGGTCCAACAAACTCCAAACCCAGTCTCTTCAAGCCATACATTCTTTTAATAGACAACTCTTGAAGCAAAGGTAGATGTCGAAGTGTTGGTAAACATGTACAACTTCTACAACCACGTAATGTAAGTTGGGTTAAGAAAACAAATGAAGAATCCCCGACCCAACTAGGAAACTTTGTTCCAATGTAGTTTACTATCTTGAGACTTGTCAACTTCTCAGAAGGTCTTAACCCTTCAAGCACTTCATATTCGGTTTTTTCACCCCGAGAACCGTCAAAGACATCACTCCATTTCATTTGCAAATCATAAATTCCCTTCCTATGTAAGTTCACCTCCTTTGCGTGTACTACATCTTTCACTTTGTGCAGCCCCTCGATGGAAAGCTGACCTCGAAGATGCAACATGTTCTTCAGGTCAGATATTCTACACTTACCGGCAGTGGCGGATCCAGGATTTTTTTCCTATGGGTTCCCTTTTTCGCGCGTTTAAATTTCCACAACCATACTTTAGAAGTTTGGGCCGGGTCGGGTCACCGGTCACAGGACATAATATAAGACCTTAATTTTAAATCCAATTTCTATCTTATATTTTGTATTTGCGTTAGAAACAAAAAATGAAAGAAAGTTTACCTCAAATATCGCCTACTTTGTTGCTCAAAATCGTTCATTAACGCTTTGCATCGCTACCCCTTCACGGTATGTTATAGGGTCGAGTGTACAAATCCACACCAGATCTATATCCTTCATCTTCCTCTCCCACAATCCCTCGCACTTTGTTAAGTGGGTGATCAAAACTGATCAGCCCTTCTTCGCTCATGAATAGACAACTCGCAACCGAAATTTAATCTCTAATAATTCTAATCCAAGATCTTTTGTTAAAAATGTATATCTGAATTGATGCACAAAACAAGAATCAAAACTTTAATTGTATAGCATTTAATCAAAGTTTACAAATAGAATCAAAACAATTAGAAAGAAAACTAAGAAAAGTAGTTGTAAAACTAACAGTTCTCTCACCACTGCTTTGTATTCTCTTGTATATCTACCTCTTAACTGTTTCTAACAGACTAGCAAATAAAGCCTCTTTACCATCAGTGGAAAGTTATAACTCCTATAAGTAGTTGACAATTAGCATTTAGCACATGCTAAAATGCTAGTACCAACTGTCCAAATTTTACTTGTTGACTTCATGTTTGACTTTAGTACAATATTACAACATCTTGTGATAATAACATAACTGAGTAAATTACCTTGTGGGAAAGGAGTATATTGATCTCCACAGCTCTTTCTCACAATTTCAGGATCATCAAAACATACTAAGGTGCTCAATCCCTCAACACTTTATAAACTTCCCGGTGGTCGGAATGGAGAAGAGAGGAGGCAGGGGCAGATGGTGGCGGTGGCGCAATGGCGTGGAGGAGAGAGTCGGAGGCAGGGGCGAACGGTAAAGTGGAGGGGAGGAGCAACGGGCAGCTGTCGGGATCGCGTGGAGGAGAGGACAGAGGAGCGGGAGGTTGTGTAATGTGTTCTCAGTGTGTGTAATGTGTTTAAACCCTAGGTTTTGAAAAAAAAATAGAAACGAAAAGGAAAAAAAAAACAACTCACAAACCAGAATCGAACCGGGTACCTTAGGTATGAGATGGAGAGTTTCAACCATTGAAGCACTTTATAACATTTGTATGGGTTCCTAAATCTTTTTTCTTATGGGTTCCTTTCAAATTTTTATATATATTAACACTACAATTTCGAAACCGAGTGGGTTCCCGGGAACCCACCGGATTAGCCTAAATCCGTCCCTACTTACCGGGTCCTCCAATAATGAATCTGGATATAGTTTGTAGACCCGTCATTCCACCAAGTCCTAATGGCATCTTGTTTAATTTCGGAGTATCAGCGATATCGAGATGACGTAGGTTTATTAACTTTCCAATACTCTTTGGCAGGCTAGATAATTCACGACAATTAGATAACAACAAGCTCTGTAGATTAACAAGGTCACCAACCTGTTCAGGCAAACATCTAATTCGAGTATTTGAAAAATTGAGGTACCTCATATGCTTAAGCCTGGCAACGGATTGTGGTATCTCTTTAATTTCATAATTAGCTAAGCTTAAAACCCTTAGGAATTGCAGTTGAGAAAGTAATTCTTTAAGTGTTCGTTTTGATACATAGAATCGTTCCCAAAAACTTAACCTTCTAACCGTTATGGCTAACAAAGTTCTAAGGTGTCGGGCTCTTTGTATTGCCTTGAGCTTTTGGTATGATCCATGTTGTTCACGAATAGACGAAAGATGGTGGACATTCTCTAAAGCTTCCTGCTTATCAGTCTTGTCATCCAACCTAAAAAAAAACTCTCCTGCAACACTAGTTGCCAAGTCATTTATCAGGTCATGCATTGTAAATAGCGATTTCACATTGGTTGAATGCTGAAAAAATGACCGTGACACTAGCTCTTCAAAACACTCCCCACCAAAACTCTCCATTGATTTTTCTCCATTTGGCTGACCCAAAAAACCTTCCCCCATCCACAACAAGACTAGCTCATCCTTGTTAAACACGTAATCCTTTGGGAATAAACAACAATACACAAACATTTGTTTCAAATGTTTTGGGAGATCATAGTAACTTAGCCTTAGAGCAGGAATAATCTCATTTCCATCTTGTGGATTCCATAACTCACTATTAAATAACTTCTCCCATTCTTCATCATTTGATTTTGTTCTCAACACCCGCCCTAGTGTTCTCAAAGCCAAAGGTAATCCACCACATTTCTTCACGATACCCTCACCATGCAATTTAATTGTTGGACGTGAATCGAAATTAGGTTCACCTAACGCATATTGAGCAAATAAAGATAGAGCCTCCTCATATGACAAAAGCTCGAGAGGGTATGTTTGAACAGAATCCATCACCGATGAAACCACCTTCTTCCGTGTTGTAACAAGAATTTTACTTCCAAAAGCCCCTACATAAAAAGGTCGTTGGAGAAGTTCCCACTCATTGTAGTTTTCGTTCCAGACATCGTCCAGAACAAGTAGGAACCTTTTATTAGAAAGTTTTTCTGTAAGAGCCACATGAAGCTGGTTTAGATTCTCGAATTTTCTATCATCCCCACCAATACCTTTAAAAATGGCCTTGCTAATATTAAATACATCAAACTCGTCAGAAACACAAACCCATGCTATGAGTTCAAAGTGATCCTTCACTTTCTTATCATTATACAAAAGTTGGGCAAGAGTGGTTTTGCCAATCCCACCTAGACCAACTATGGACACGACCATAAAGTTTTGTGTCTGACTACTTGAGGATTCACTACCCAACAACTTCCCCAACAATGCCTCTTTATCACCTCCCCGGCCTATAATTTTGGATTCAACTACCAGTGAAGTTTCCTCCAACCGTCTACTAGCTCTACTTGACCTTTCAACATTCTGATTCAAACCCAAAAGATTTTTCCGCTCAACGAGATCATGCAATTTGGTTGTAATCTCATCTAGCTTAGAACTCATCTTATGAGCATACTTCATATCATGGAATTTGGTTGGAATGAAGTTCAATACCTTACTGGTGGTGGCAGAAGATTCTTGATTCAGCTGGCTTCGCTTAGCTTCGGTGGCCAAATCATCGAGTACATCGTCTATTTCATAAGCCAGATGCTGGAGTTGGTTCACCCACGCCTTAACTGATGTGCTTGTTATATGCTTCTCTCCTGCATCTTCAAGTACAGCTTGAATCAGGGTCAAGTTGTTTCTCAATTTATCAAGCTTAGATTCGATTCCTGCAGATCGTGCCAGCCTGATCAAGTCACCAGAGGCCAGCTTATCAAACAACAAGGTGATCAAGGCTCCGATTATGAGTTCACCGACAGCCATCTGAAATTGAAAAGATTGTTTGTTGGTGGGTTTTGATTTCAGATCTAAAATGGTTGGTAGTAGGAAAAATGAAGATTAAATGATTAAATATGTCTGGGAGGACAGAGAACGCTTGGAATCCACCATAAAGTCAATGGATGAATGATTTAATATGCGTGGGACAGAGTAGCCATTGCATTATTGAAAAGAAAGTCAACTGTTTTTTTTTCTCCGTTTATATAATACTATCATACATTTATACTGAAGTTGCATGATAATTTTGTTTAACTCCTCCGTTTATATAGATGCATCAAGGTATGTTTATATTAAATAACTTATTCATATAACTGCTACATGTTTAACATTAAAAGCAAATATTAGAAATTTCTTATACGGTTAAAAGAGTTGATATCTTTAGCAATAAATGGACAACAAAAGGGTTTTTATTGTTTCAGTTTCTAAGCCTTGAACAGGCCTACAAAGTTATTTTAACAGCATTCTCAATAAGCTTGTAGTTTCCATAAGGGGATGCACAAACACTAGAGATGGAAAAACGGGTGGTACGGTTTAGGGTTGTACACAAGCCGAGTCGAGCCGAGCCAGGCTGAGCTCGAGCTCGAAATTAAACGAGCTAGCTCGGTTCGGCTCGTTTTTCTAGTCGAGCTTAAAAGTCGAGCTCCAGCTCGGCTCTTAAATGTTCGAGCCAGCTCGTTATTTTTTTATGTTTCTTTTACAAACATTTATAAAATAAAAAACAAAAATAAAATAAATAAAATTACACATATACATGTATATTTTTTATTTTTCTAAGTTAGGGTTTATTTGATTTTGAAAGGGGTGAGGTAGATACTAGATAGGTAGTATGAGTGGGACTTTCAAAATTTGAATTTTAGAATTGGGTTTGGAGCCAAAATATATTACTTTCATCTATATATTAATTACACATACACAAGCCTGAGTCGAGCCATATGTCGAGCCATCGAGCCGATCCACGAGTCGAGCCACAAGCTGAACACCCCTGGCTCGAGCTCGGCTCGATTACAAAACGAGCCAGCTCGGCTCGGAAACAAAACGAGCCTAATCGAGCGAGCTTTTTTCGAGCGAGGCTCGAGCCGCGAGCTTTTTGTACACCCCTGTTGGAGATGTTGCCTTTAGCCCACTTATAGGCCCAGTCGTTTGAAGCCCAGTATGATTAACTTGTTGAGCAAGATTAACATAGGGTTTAACCCTAATTTAGGCCTATAAATACTCTCTTGTACTTGTAATATTGGCATCACTCAATAAAACAATACCCCAGTTGCCCCCGTGGACGTAGGTTAGTTTAGACCGAACCACGTAAATACTTGTGTTCGTGTGCGTGTGTGTTCTACGATCCTAACAACTGGTATCAGAGCTCAGGCTCTAGATCGGATCAAAAAGGAGAACATACCTGAATACATAACCGCCGCCACCAACCTCTGCCGCCCACCTCAGCCACCACCCACCTCAGTCACCCGCCGCAGCCCTCCCTCCCTGCACCGCCGCTTAACTCCGGCTAGGGTTCTGTCGACCCTCGGTCAGCCGTTTTTCCCTTTCCTGTGTTGAATCCCATCCCGCCGCCACACCTAATCAGCCGATTAGAGTTTCAACCGTCCACCTTCTTCAACCGACTAGGGTTTCAGTCGGTCACCCATACTCAGCCATCACCGTTTGTTTATTATTTGTTGAACAAGATAGTGAGGTACCTTTCTTGTGTCAAAGAAGAAAAAAAAACACAAAAATTAACTTCAGTGTCTTGTCCTTTGTGGTTTCATGCGTGGACTTACACAAAGGAAGTAGGACAGAGGTATATTTTTGTTTATTGGTGGAGAAGAGTGGGGTTATTAAAATAAGTTGGTCATAATTATTTTTTTGGTTGAGATATTTGACTTGTTTGGTCAAACAAGCAATACTTATTATTATTTTGGCTAGTTTCCTACTAATTTAGACAAGGGATAATGTCTGAAGAAGGAAAAGTCAAGGTAGAGAAGTTTGATGGGAAGAATTTTGGATGGTGGAAGATGGTGAGAATGAAGAGTCAGTGGGAGTTTCTGACAGTGGGAGTTCAGAGTCTGAAAACGAACAGTCTCCACAGCAGCCTGGCCAGTCTGATACTTCGGTCAAGAGATCCACCAGAGTTTCTAAAGCACCGGACAGGTACAGTCCCAGTCGTACCGGCCCCTCAGTTAATTATATTCTCTTGACACAAAATGGTGAACCAGAGAGCTACTCTGAAGCAGTCAAGATGAAGGACTCGTTCCAGTGGGAGCGAGCAATGAAAGAAGAAATGAGTTCACTAGACAAGAACAAGACTTGGGTTCTTGTAAAGCTTCCGCGAGACAAGAAAGCTCTTCAAAATAAATGGGTTTTCAGGGTCAAAGATGAGCATGATGGTTCTAAACGGTATAAAGCCCGTTTAGTGGTCAAGGGATTTCAGCAGAAGAAGGGAGTTGATTATGATGAGATCTTCTCTCCAGTGGTGAAGATGACCACCATCAGGTTAGTTCTGAGTATTGTAGCAGCAGAGAATTTGCATCTAGAGCAGCTAGATGTGAAAACAGCATTTCTACATGGTGACCTTGATGAAGACATTTACATGGCACAGCCTGAGGGATTCCAGGTTATTGGAAAAGAGAATTGGGTGTGCAAGTTGAAGAAGAGTTTGTATGGTCTGAAACAAGCGCCAAGGCAGTGGTACTTGAAGTTTGATAATTTCATGGTGAAGACCGGTTACAAGAGATGTGAAGCCGATCACTGTTGTTATCTAAAGAAGTTCAAGAGTTCGTATATCATTCTACTTCTGTATGTAGATGATATGTTGATTGCAGGATCAGATATGAATGAGATAAGCAAGTTGAAGAAGCAAATGTCCAAAGAATTCGAGATGAAGGATTTGGGTGCAGCTAAACAGATACTCGGGATGAGTATCACCAGGAGCAAGAAAGATGGATCTTTGACACTGTCCCAGGAAAAGTACATCGGGAAAGTGTTAGAGAAATTCAATACTAACAGTGAGAAGACCAAGCCAAGAAACACGCCCTTGGGGAGTCACCTCAAGCTTACCAAAGATCAGTGTCCCAGAACTGAAGAAGAAAAAGCTGATATGGCTAGAGTTCCGTATGCATCTGCAGTAGGTAGTCTGATGTACGCTATGGTGTGTACAAGACCTGACATAGCACACGCAGTCGGAGTTGTCAGTCGGTTTATGTCAAATCCGGGAAGAGAACATTGGGAAGCAGTTAAATGGGTGCTTCGTTATTTGAAGGGAACGTCAAAGATGGGGTTATGTTTCAAAGGGAAGGATTCAGTTCTCAGAGGTTATACAGATGCTGACCTGGGTGGCTGCAAAGATACATTTAAAAGCACCACAGGTTTCGTTTTCACAGTGGGAGGAACTGCAGTCAGTTGGATGTCCAGACTTCAGAAAAGCGTGGCTTTGTCCACAACAGAGGCAGAATACATGGCTATAGCTGAGGCCAGTAAGGAGCTAGTATGGTTGAAAGCTTTTCTAGAAGAGTTAGGGAAGAAGCAGACTGAGCACTTGTTGCACTGTGATAATGAAAGTGCAGTGAAACTTGCTAAGAATCCTGTGTATCACAAGAAGACGAAGCACATCGGGATAAGGTATCACTTCGTGAGAGGATTGGTTGCTGATGGCACAATCAACTTGAAGAATATCTCAGGTGCTAAGAATCCAGCAGACATGTTTACCAAATGTGTGACGTTGGATAAGCTGAAGCTGTGTGGAGCTTCAGCTGGTCTCCAGGAATAATGTTGAGGAGATCGGGGTAACTGGAGGTGCATTGAAGATCAAGGGGAGATCTTATCTACAAAAGTACAGAAGAGATGGTGCAGTTCGTGGTCCGAAGACACCAAGTGGGAGATTGTTGGAGATGTTGCCTTCAACCCACTTATAGGCCCAGTCGTTTGAAGCCCAATATGATTAACTTGTTGAGCAAGATTAACATAGGGTTTAACCCTAATTTAGGCCTATAAATACTCTTTTGTACTTGTAATATTGGCATCACTCAATAAAACAATACCCCAGTTGCCCCCGTGGATGTAGGTTAGTTTAGACCGAACCACGTAAATACTTGTGTTCGTGTGTGTGTGTGTATTCTACGATCCTAACAACCCCTAGTACGGTTTGTGAGCAAAATGGGTTCGGGTCAAAACAAGCAGTTAAAATAGTATCAATTGGCTCAGGTTCCGACCAAAATGGAGTTGGATTGAAATGAGCCATTTTCTTAAAAGTATCAAAATAGGTTCACCTTCTATATTATTTTTTGTGAGTAGTGCGATGGTTATGTGTAGCGCTAACCTATTTGGACCATTTTGAAGTAACAAATTATAATAGTTGCGCCTTTTCACTCGTTGACTAATTTGAATAAACCCAAATTAATCCATTAAATAATTTAAGGTGACCCAAATGAATCATAAATCCATAATAAAAGTGGTCTATGGTATATTATTATTGATGATTTGAGAATACAATACAATCCCCTTTATATAGGGAGAATAGAACAAGATAAAATAGGAAACAATATAATCTCTATATCTATACAAATCATTCAAATAATTCAAATATATTCTATATCTCTATATCCGATAATGTTATGCTAAGATCCCCCGCAGTTTGATCGGGCGTAGACACTACAAAAAAAATGCCATCTTGTGGCACTCAAAAAATGTCAAAAAAGTGTCACTAAAAGCCCATGTAAGAATGGGCGGCACACAAGAAAAGTGTCACTAGAAGTACTAGCACTAAAGCCTTTTAGTGACACTTTTTCAATATGCGGCACAAAGTTTTTTAGTTTTTAGTGGCACTTTTTGTTTTGCCACAATATAAGAAAAACTTTCGTGACACAACTTTTGTGCCGCTAAAAAGTAATCCCAGTTACATATTCATACTAGCTTTAGTACCACTTTTTTACCACAATATAACAAAAAAAAAACTTTTTATGGCACAAATTTTGTGTTCCTAAAACATGTTTCTTTACAATAGAAACTATAAATTAGAAGTGCAATAAAAGTGTAAATGTAGAAATCATGATATTATAACAACAATAATAAGTTCGATCCAAAACATATTTCAAATGTTAGCAAAACATTACATAATAAGTAATGTATTCCAAATTACAAATGTTTACAAGAGGAGTTTTAATGTTATTTTGGGTGGGAATTTCACTTTCATAAAACTTAGCTCCGAAGCTTCTCATAATAACTACTCTGCCATCAAAAATCATATAAAAAAGCATTAATGTTGGTTAAAAAAACTATCGGTTCTTTGATTTATGAAACACAATGTTTTAATTAAAAAAAACATGTATAAGAAAATAGCCTAAGATCTAACAATTAGACAAAAAAACCAACATATAATATGCAACCATTTATAATTTTTTCATCTAATGGTTCATGCATGAACTTAGCTACTAGTGGGAATGCACGCACGTTGACACATGTAGTTATGTTGTATATGTGAGAAATGTTATACAAGATTAACTTCATGATATTGGAGATTTATTACTTACTGTCTTAAGGTGCAGACCGTGCAGTATTGCAATGCTAGACCACAATAAATTTCTACATATAGGATGCAAGACCTTAATACTTTTTTGTTGAACCATGGTCTAAAAAGAACCTTAATAGGTTACTCAGATTTCTAAATTTTAGTTCAAGATATATCATATGTGTGCCTTTCATGGGTATACAAACATCATATGCATTCTATGTACAACATATTAGTTAAAGGCGCGCAACACAACAATAACACAAATTCCAGGCAAATCATGCAAAACAAATGTATGACCTTATCTGAAACATCTAAAAGTGGAACCAGCCTAAGAATGCCCGTTTTTACTGTGCGCCATGCTTTTTTAAGCGCCTTGGGCCTAAACGACATGATGTACAATTCCTTTATCATGCATATTAATATCAACCCCAAAAGAAAAACAGATAGGATGATATAATTTAAATAATAATAATATCATGAATAGGAATTTCGTTTGTCTAGAAATAGAGACAAAAGGAAATGAGATGCAAACCTCGATTACCAGCAATGGTTATGCCAAAATAGTCGATGTATGACTTGCGGAGATGCTTTAGCTGCAACGCAAAAGGCACACATACAATAGCATTATATCTTATACCTTGAGAGTGGAAAACATGATGCCAAAATAAAAATGACTCTTCAAGTGACATGTTATAAATATAATACTAATAATGTAGAAAAAAATGAACCTTCAATATAGGCTTTCAGAAAAAGAAAATGCAGGATACGTATCTGCATCAACAAAAAGAAGATTAAAGATACACCTACAAATATATATAAGACTCCAAATAGAAAATTAACTAGGTTTATTACCACGGGGCACGCGTTGCCTGCCGTCAAAGTTGTCAAAAACTGTTGCATTGCTATTTTGTTGCACAAAAGAAAGCTTCCATATGTCATGTTAATGGAGTGTAGGTATCAAAAACCAAAGCTACATCTCACACATAGGTAGCTGATCGTGTAATTAAAACTACTTTGGAGTTTGGACAACGTTTGTGGCATTGAAACTATTTTGTACTAAAAAAAAGTAGTAGATTCCTTTACGCCGTATCATTTTTAGCCAAAATTCATATATTTTACCCATTTGACCCGTTCGCTATTTTGATACAAACCGAAAAGACCCGTTCATAAGTACATGGGTATAAATTGACCTATAGCTAACAAGCGCAACTTAGTTTTTCCTTGAACATTTACAGATTTCTTTAATAATGTTATGAAAAGTTTGTAGCTATGAAGATGTGCATTTGATGGGTAGAGAGGAGGGGCTTTAAACTTTCAACCAACTTCTAAATACAAGACAAATTTTGTTAAAACCTTATTGGGTTGTATATTTGCTTTTCATACTTTACCGACTCCTTGCTGGATGACATTACGGATTTGTTTTTCATACATTGTGTTTAAATAGAACTTAACTTTTATACAACAGTAAACAAATGACATATATGTAAATCCACATTTTCAGTTAGTAGTTATACAATAAGGAACATACATTATGTGTGAGCACATCACGGTTCATGATATTCTGATCTCCAGAACTTGTCACTTCCGTGCAACCTCTAACAGGAATAACAATTTAGTTAACAGCAATATACAAATAATCCCAACACCCCCTTAGGCTAACAAGCGAAATCCAAGCACCTCCTTAGGCAGCCATGTGATACAAAAAAAGTAGAATTTGATTATTTGAATGATGGTGCATGTTCATCATACCGTATAGGCTATGCAGTTCATTAAAAGGTTAACTGAATTTTAGAACACCTAATGCCTTTAGTATCTTACTCTCAGTTTGCTTTCAAATTGCTAGACTTCATCCATTAATGAAGATACACAGATGCACAAAAATTAGGTTGGAAGCAATAAATCAACATTCTTAACTTGTTTTCATTGGAAGTGGTCTTAAACAACCATGGTAGACAACACTTGAATAAGCCCAAACGACTCTATTAAGCAGAGTCAAACAGATGCATGTTTCAATTCTAACCAAGAATCATTGCCACTTAACCAAATAGTCAAAGAAAGAAAGTTACCTTCATTCTTCTGTGTAAGCCTATAGCAATTCAACAAAAATAAGTTAGTTAAAAAATAATCAATCCACCATTAATAAAATATGATTTAGAATTTGATGAACCTGGAAAAGTGACTTGCACAAAAGGATAATCCAATAACCTCTCACCATCTCCAACACTAGCATCATGATTAAAATAAGAAAACCTCAAGACTTGTGATTTGAATGAGTAAATTATGCATCGGAGCCTGTAGAAGACAGAAGAATCAATCCACCATTAATAAAATGAAGTATTGATCCAGATCTAAAGTTGACCGTCATAGGAAACCGTGTCCGGATTTGAGCAGGCTATTCTTCCAGAGCTGTCCTTCAAATCGGGGGTTTTTAATATATTGATGATGATGATGATGATTGAATTTAAGTTTTTAGATCAGTTTTAACAGCAACATCAAACTATTTTTAGCATCCAATAGACTCGTGGACAATCTATACAAGAGAGATAACCATGATCGCACACCAAAAGAAAAGGATTACCTGGACTAAATGAGAATCATATACAAAAAGCCTGAAAATCAAACCAATCAAGAAAGCATCCTTGGAGCTCCTTATGACATCGATTCAAAACCAAATTATGTGAGACTAACCAGGTAGGCGCTTATATCATGGTTGGGGTGCGGGATGAGAGGTGGGAGAAATTAGGTTTTCCAAGGTAGGCGGAGACCGAGTGCCCGTATTGAACCATGTATCAAGGTTTTGGAGGAAATGGGAGCACGGACCGGGAGATACAGGGGGGTTTGGGGCGGAAAAAATGAGGGAACTAGGAATTTGATTGAATGGAACTAGGGATTTGATTGAGAGGAAAATTAAAATGGCAGGACGGAATAATTTTTTGGGGAGTCATGGTTTCAAAGAAGGGAAAGTGATTGGAATTTTGAGAGGAAAAGTAATGAAATTTTGTGAGGGAAAGTAATGGGAGGGTCGATCAAGGGATAAACATCTTTCTTTAGGTTACATTTTTTAATTTTTGGGTTTTAATTCAATAAATAAAATTTTAATATAAACAAATTATATTTAACTTAGTTTTTTTTTTTTTTTGTTTGAATGGCAATGAACGACGTGTCAACCATCGTGACATCGGGTGTTGTGGCTAAGGTCGACCACTCAACTACCGCAATCCCATGGCTCTCATAGTTGTTCGGAAACCCAACCCCCACCCGCCCGAAGGCATGACAGTAGATTAATCGGTAAAACATCGCCTCTCATCCAAGTAGAACCAAGGTCACCGGTATTCGTTCTTCACCAATGGAGAGAGTGAAATTGAACCTGGGTCACAAGGAACACCAAGTTTTTCCCCACCACTCAACCACTACCTCATTAACATCTTTAACTTAGTCAAAAATTGATATTAGTGACACATGATTAAATGTCACTAAAGTGTGTATCAATCAATTATGGCATACCTAAAGTGTCACTAATAATCAAATTTAGTGGCATAACTGTTAAATGCTAATAAAGTATGTGTTAAGAAAATATGGCATACAAAAAGTGTCACTACAACTTTAATTAGTGTCACAAACGTTAAATGCCACTAAAAGCGTGTGCCACTAAATGGCAATTTTTTTGTAGTGAGAGCAGACGGTTAAACTGGATCTGAAAGACTGAAACAACTCTCGAGATAACCCTTTGGTGAAGATATGAGCGTACTGGGATGATGACGGAACATGAAGAACACGTATATGTCCCACGCGTACCTTTTCACGCACAAAATGAATATCAATTTCAACATGTTTAGTACGCTAATGTTGAACGGGATTATTCGATAAGTAAACCGCCGAAACATTATCGCAATAGACCACTGAAGCACGTTGTAAAGGAACACAAAGTTCAAGCAAGAGATTATGTAACCATGTCGCTTCTGCAACCGCATTTGCGACCCCTCGATACTCAGCTTCGGCACTTGAATGGGAGACGACAGGCTAGCGTTTGGATGACCAAGATAGAAGATTATCTCCTAAGAACACACACTAGCCGCTTGTAGAGCGTCGTGAATCCGGGCAACCGCCCCAATCAACATCAGAATAAGCGACGAGAAAGTGGACGTTAAATTTAACTATCCGAATCCCATAAGAGATGGTGCCCTGCAAAATAACGTATAATGCGTTTCATGAAATCATAATGTGGGACCCGGGGTTCATGCATAAACAAACACACTTGCTGAACCGCGTAGGTATTGTAAAGCCCCAGCCAAACTTCTGTATAAAGTGGGATTATGAAACAACGGCCCATCAGAAGCGCTTAGTTTGCAAGAAAGATCAACCGGGGTGGTACAGGGTTTACACGAGGACATTTTGGCCCTGTCTATAATATCCTTCGTGTACTGTGATTGAGAGAGAAATAAACCCTGAGACTGATGCGTCACCTTTATCCCTAAAAAGTGATGTAACCGACCTAGATCGGTCATAGCAAACTCCCGTGATAGTGATCGAATGATATCCTGTAAAAACGCATCTGTGGATGCAGTGAGAATAATATCATCTACATACAAGAGTAAGGGGGTGTTTGTTTTTTCAGGAAAAGAGTTTCTGACCACTTATGTCTGCTCCGTGCAGACGCGGGCAGACATTTGGGACGCGCAAACTGTTTGTTTTTTAGAAGACATTCCACTTAAAAACCTCTTCCCCACCTCTTCCTCAAACAGACATGACCCCTCCTCGTTTTACCACTACTCACACATCAGACAACACAAAACACAACTCCCTCCTTCATCCTCTCAAAACCCTACCCAACCACCACCTCCCGCCGCCTCTCTCCTCCTCTCACCACCTCTCGCCGCCTCTCTCCTTCTCCCCACCCTTGCCCAACGCCTCCCTCTTCCTCCACAGCCCAGCCTTCCTCCTCCCAGCCCATCCCGACGTGCACAACTATCTTCCTCTCTTGTTTTTTTTTTCTTTAATCGATATATGTTTGTCTAAATACCTTTTTTGTGAGTTAAATTGTATCCTTTTTTTTCTTTAATCATTTTTTGTTATTTTACCTAATTCTTTATTCTTTAATCGATATCTGTTTGGCTACACAGGTATCCTTTTTCTTTAGTCCTTTTTTGTGAGTAATAAAGTTTTATAATAACTATTATTTACATCTTAGCTCCGTGTTTTTTTTTCAATGGAAATTACTTTGTGGTTTTTTTTTTCATTGGAAATTACTTTGATAAATAATTGCTGGTTTTTTAAATCAGTGTTTTTTTTATATATATATATTTTGTGTGTTTGTTTAGATTATGGGTTTGATATTAGTTGTGAAGCATTTTTGATTTTTTTTAGTATGTATTAGTTGTGAGTATATATGTTTTTTATGTGTTTGTTTAGATGATGGGATTGATATTAGTTGTGAGTATATATGTTTGTCGATATTAGATGTTCATGAAGCATTTTCATTTTTGTGAGTATGTATTAGTTGTGAGTATATATGCTTGCCGATATTAGTTGTTCATGAAGCATTTTGGTTCCTTGTTTGTTAATTAATAGAAATGGGAGAGAAACAACAATGGTCAAATGAGCATATAAAATGCTTATTAGAGGTTGAGGTACACGGTACTGCATCGGATCGAGAATATATGACCCAATTACAGATGAAATTGCCGAGCAATTAATGCAAAGTACGGAATAAATTATTTGAAAAATTGTTATTGTTGTTATTTAAAAAAACGTTATTGTTGTTATTTCAGTGTTGTAGAACTCTTATTTAAATTTAAATGTTGAAAAAATATTGATTGTTTTAAAAAATCAGTTTATTTCAGCAATCTGCAGAAGTTAAAAAAACAAACAGTCTTC
This sequence comes from Ambrosia trifida, assembly GCA_028751855.1. Lineage (NCBI taxonomy): Eukaryota > Viridiplantae > Streptophyta > Magnoliopsida > Asterales > Asteraceae > Ambrosia > Ambrosia trifida. Next base: position 106,693,684 of record CM054124.1, on the reverse strand, counting down.
CTCTTGCAGACTGCAGACCTTTGGTCTACCTCTTCTCCTGCAGATGTGTGTAGATGTGGTCTACAGACTACTAATTTTTTTTCCATAAAGATAGTTTATTTCTAGAATAGGTTTTGCGATTCAAAAAAGGATAGCGCCATAGCGGTATAGCTTGTTGCTCACTTACACATTATCCAGATGTAACTCGGTTTTTATAATATAGGAAGTTACTAAATAAAAACTCAATATTCTGAATTGTCTATGCTTTCTTTACGAGCTATCATATAAAAAGCGTCTTATGGATCAGAAATCCGCTACGAAATAGACAAACCTTTTCCTAAACAAGAATCGATAAATTGTTTTGTATAACCTGAAATTGAGAGTACCCAAACCAAAAACAGATATTATATATATATATATATATATATATATATATATAGGTTTAGGATCATGTACAAAACCTATTATTTGTGAGAAGTGTGAGAACCAATACTAGTGTGACACATGACAGCCTATTTTATTATCTAGAAGGGTATCAATGTAATTTGCATTGCTAATGTTATTTTTAGAAGATAATTGCTAATTAATTACGTGATTAATTATGAGCATTCTTATGGATTTTTTGTTTCAAATTGAACGGATATTTATGGAATATTTATAAACATTCAGCACATTCATCATTCATTTACTGAATTATCATCGATCAAAACAAAATTCATATTGTTGTGTTTTACTGATGTGAGCACATGGTGTTTTACTGGCATACCATAAGGTTTGAAGGTATAACACACCTTTTGTGTTATTTTTATAAGGAGTTTTACTTATGCAAAATATGGTTTTTTATGCACATTGGTGTTTTATTATAGTCTTGTAAGTTGCTTCATCCACAAGGTGTTTTACGTTCATACCCGTGTGTTTTATAACCATATTCTCAACTTTGTGTTTTAAACAGTCCCGTGTGTTTTATCATCATCTTCTCCATAATCCAGTGTGTTTTATCTTCATCATACACAATCAGTAACACATTCAAAAAACACAACTATACATACATTTAAAATGTGTTTTAAATTCAAAAAACACTAAACCACACATAAATCTTTTGAACATAAAACACAACAATATGAATGTTGTTTAAAATAATCCACCATAAAACACACTGATCCATTATCACCTCATGTCGTCTTCATCTTCATCCCTAAAAAAAACACTCCGATTATTTATGTTTGTGATGGTGGCTGTCGAATGATGGTTCGGTTGATGGTGGTGGTTTGTGTAACATCGCAAAATTTTCCCCAAATTCTAATACGTATATTTTATTTTTATCATTCATAATGTGCCTAAGTCTTTATTTTACTACCACACAACTTATATATATATATATATATATATATATATATATATATATAAAGGTTTATAATAATAATAATAATAATAATAATAATCAGATTTGTTTTAATTATGTTGTGTCAAAATTTCTTGACTAAACCAAGCCCACAAACACAATAGATTGAACCCAACCCAACACCCTTAGCCAACACACATCCGGCCCAAGCAAGCAGCCCAACAGCTGACCGGCCCACTAGCCCTCCCCCCCCCCCTTCGCTGTTTTAAAAAAAAAGGGTTGTTCCTGCTGGGGTTCGAACCGGAGCCAACGAGACACAACACACACACCTACACAACCATCTGATCTACCTATATTTCTTGTTATAAACCTGGTACGTTATTAATATATCACGAGTTCAAATCATCCCAGTTGACTTGGAAAGTCAACTGTGACCAACGACTTACCATAATCAAATCAATTAACTCGTAATTGATCAAGGATTGATATGCCATAGTGATTACCGGCCTGTTATGAGTCATTACACGTCCAATTATCAATCAATTCTTACCAATTTTGCCAATTGACGCGTCAAACATTCAAGACGAGGTCAAACATACCAAATCAACGATCTAGACCACCTCACTATAAATTGGACACTTCTGGACCATCACAACTCGCCACTTATTCTTTCTCAACCTCCAATTTCTATAAACAATCTTCTGTTCTTGGATTTTTGTTCGAATTTGACTTCGAAGCCTTGACTAGTCGTTTGTGTTTGATTCAGCTTTGTAAGTCTGATTTTTGTTGTGGGTTTTATTGTTCGGCATCCACACAACATTAACCCTAAGGTTAATTGGGTTAATGTTGTGTGAATTGTTCAATTGCAAAATCTAGGGCTCGTATGTTTGAATTGGGGAAGAACAGTGATTTCACCTAGGTTATTTATTTTAAATGAACTGAAACCCAACACAACCACTGGTCTGGACCAAGTGGTTGTGCCTGATGTACTCGGACCAGCCCACGCGGGTTCGATCCACAGCAAAGGCATTCTTTTTCTTTTTGTTTTGAAACAAACAAACTTATATATATATATATATATATATATATATATATATATATATATATATATATATCTTTATATTTTTTAAATTCATTTTTTTAAATACCAAAACTCTTTTAAAAATTCTACAAAAATTATTTTATGTTAATCTAAGGAAAAAGTTTAACATACAATTTTTAGTTTTCAAAAATTTATTTATTTAATATATATAATAAATAATTCAAGTTTATTCTATTCTATTTATAAAATTCTTTAAAAATATCGAAACGATTATATAAATTTCCACAAAATTTATTCTGAGTTTTTATAACATTAAACTTTTCTGAAATGATTTTTATTCCTGAAAAATCATTTATTTAATATTTTTAATCAATTTTTGTTAGTTTTAATCATAAATAAATCATTATAAATTCATTTTTCAATGTTTTTGCACCAAAATTTTATATAAATTATTTCTATTCATTTGGAACAGAAATACAATTTTTAATTTAAAAATTCTTTAATTTTAATATTTTTAAATATTAAAGTTATATTTTGACAATTTGAAATAAATAGATTTAATATTCTATTTTTTTAAGAAAATAATTTTATAAAAATTATTTTCATACTTTAAACTTATTATTGTGACCATCTTTAATTTAAAAACTTCAAAAAGACTTTTATTCATTTATTTGTCAAATTTCTCTTATTTATCAAACATTTTATTTAATAATCAAACGAGCACTTATCCCCAATTCGAAGCCCTAGAATATATTTGTAGACTAGAAAAACTTAGACATATTTATTACCTTAGTTATAGGGTAATACTTGGCATTGTTGGGCGACACATATTCTATTTTTCACAAGACATAACATTTTGCTAAGGTGAGTTTACATAGCCCCTTTCCTTTATTTTCAAAATTTTTGGGGTGAAACATGTTTAAACATTTTATACAATCATTTACTCATATTTACTTGTGATTCAATTACAACATCATTCTATCATTTGACTGTAACAAAAAGACACAGTACAATCATTAACAATGATCAAGCCGCCTGTTTAGATTATAGCGCTATAGGTCTGACAAACCCATCTCCCCGCATAAATTCAGGGATGATCGATAACAGTAACAACATTAAACTAACTTGCGAGTTAGTCATCAGTCGACACAAGGTTTGGTTGTACAAAGACGCATTGTTACATGTCGGACTCATACTCTATCATCATACAACTGTGATTGTTGTACAAACTATTGTTATCAATTATATTCAAAAACCTATGTATTCTCACCAACTTTTGTTGACTCAAAATATTTTCAAACTTAACATGTTTCAGGTTCTACTTGCTTGAAGATTTGAGTTAATGCTTGAAGATGTGTGCATAGTATTATTCATTTTGATGTACGAATTCTTGTAGAACAACTGTATGTACTTTATTTAAATCATTTAATGAAATTTATTATTCACCATGAGCTACTGAACAATCATCACTACGTGACATCCCGATGTTTCCGCCATCGGTTGGGGTGTTACAGATTGGTATCGGAGCCGTGGTTATAGGGAATTAGGTTATTAGAAAAATAATCTAGTCTATAACCATAGGATTTAACTAGTACTTGTTTCTCTTACTTGCTTCTCTACTTATTTCCATTCTCTATCTCCCTCCTACTTCTTATCCCTACTTTCATCCTTACAAGAAGGTTGCTCTCCATCACTGGATCCACTCTTAGACTAATAAGACAAAATCCTCAGGTTTAACCTGAACCACCTTGAGATCTCGTCGAAGTTCTAGATTTTAATAACGAACACGTGCACTCTGGAAGGGTGAACGCCTGTATTCTGAGTCTTCTGTCTAGGCTGGCATTGAGCATATATCCCAATCAGACGAGGGACCCGGATGCCTACCTGGGAATTCTCGGGATGAGTGTTCACTTATAGGCTAAAGCATGTCTTCATATGTTATTAGAATCTAGAATCTTTGATAAGTCAACGTTTTTGTTTATTCGTTTTAATTAATGAATAAATGATTACATTCCTTATATAACCACATTCATTTCATTGTGTCTCTTACAGATCATGCCTCCACGTCGCAGCACTCGCAATAACAATGGTGGTAATCATGAGGAAGGAAATAGCAACAACAACAACCATAACACTAACCACAACAACAACAATGGGGTTGATGCCCAACTGGCTGCGATCATTTCCCAACAAATGGCACAGCAGATCGCGACTCTGGTTCCTAACTTACTGGCTCAAGTCATTCAGATGAACGGCAACGGAAACGGTAATGGAAACGGAAACGGCAATGGAAACCACAATGGGAACGGGAATGGAAACGGGAATGGTCTCCCAGCCTGCACCCTCAAGCACTTTAATACCTGTAATCCCCCTAAGTTCAGTGGAGATGAAGGAGCTACTGGTCTTCTGCAATGGTTCGAGGGTATTGAGAATACCTTCATTAACAGTGAGTGTCCCGATAACTTTAAGGTCCGTTATGCTATGAGTGTTCTTCACAAACGAGCACTCACTTGGTGGAATGAGGAAAAGCGCACCCGAGGAGCTGAAGTTGCACTTACTATGACCTGGGATCAAGTCAAGGAAATAATGAGAGATGAATTTTGCCCACGTAACGAGGTCAAGAAATTAGAGGACGAGTTCCACACCCTTGCTCAGGATAGTGGGGAAAACCTTGCTTATAATACCCGCTTCCATGAGCTCAGTCTGTTATTGCCCCATAAGGTCACTCCGCTACCTGTAGCCATTGAAAAATATATCGGTGGTTTACCCATGCAGATTCAGGACACGGTATGGGGAAGGAACCCTGCTACCCTTGAAGAGGCCAAGCGTTTAGCAGCTACCTTAACTGGCAATCACGTAAAGAACGGGACCTTAGTTCGGAAAGGCAATAAAGCAAGTATTGTAGCCGCGGTAACTACTGAGAACCAGAAGCGTAAGGCCAGGGATCCTGATGTCAACCTCACTACACAAGCTTCTAACAAGAAACCCTATATAGGAAACTATCCATTGTGTAACACATGCAACCGACATCATCCCACTGCTTCAGCGTGTCGCTTGTGCACCAATTGTGGAAAGTATGGCCATCTGGTCAACACGTGTCGTGAGACCCCAAATCCTAATGCCAACCAACCTACCAACCCTGCTCAGGCTACTAATCCTAATCGATACAACTATGGTCAATGCTACGAATGTGGAGACCCAAATCACTTCCGTAACCGATGCCCTAAACTAAACAGAGATCAAGACCCTCCAGCTACCTAACAGCAAGTCTCACCATTTGACTATTGGTTACTTTTATTCTATGTATTGACGCCATTTGAATAATAAATTCTAGTATTTAAATTTTTGTCTGAGAGTTGTTTACATGGTATAATCATAACACTCGAATGCATGCTTGTGTGAATGTGAACTAATTATCTAAATCTATACAACTACAACTCATATACTGTGCTTGTTATACTTGCTTGCATAAACATGCTATCAATTTGCAATCTATGTGTGTAATAAATGCTGCACTTAATAGAGGTCATCATGCCTTTTCAACAATCGGGAGAGGCCCTACAACCTGTTCCACGACTGGTGGAGGCTATCGAACCTACTCAACGATTGGTAGAGGTCATTATGCCTTTTCAACAGTCGGGAGAGGCCCTACAACCTACTCCACGACTGGTGGAGGCTATCAAACCTGCTCAACAATCGGTGGAGTCATAGAAGGACGCAAAACTTTAATGTAAGGTAAATTGGTGATTGCGGTCCGGAACGTAATCATGAATTTACAGGTACGTTAAGGTAGTGTGAAATTCTATCAAGGTTATAAACTCTAGTTGTCTGGTAGTTCATCAACCCACACAAAACACGAGACAGTTTATTCTATTCATGTCATGCTATAACCTAAATTACAACTATTTTTATTTTCAACCCTGTGTTTTTAATAAACTTCGGGACGAAGTTTCTAAAAGTAGGGGAGACTGTAACATCGCAAAATTTTCCCCAAATTCTAATACGTATATTTTATTTTTATCATTCATAATGTGCCTAAGTCTTTATTTTACTACCACACAACTTATATATATATATATAAAGGTTTATAATAATAATAATCAGATTTGTTTTAATTATGTTGTGTCAAAATTTATGACTAAACCAAGCCCACAAACACAATAGATTGAACCCAACCCAACACCCTTAGCCAACACACATCCGGCCCAAGCAAGCAGCCCAACAGCTGACCGGCCCACTAGCCCTTCCCCCCCCCCCCCCTTCGCTGTTTAAAAAAAAAAAAGGGTTGTTCCTGCTGGGGTTCGAACCGGAGCCAACGAGACACAACACACACACCTACACAACCATCTGATCTACCTATATTTCTTGTTATAAACCTGGTACGTTATTAATATATCACGAGTTCAAATCATCCCAGTTGACTTGGAAAGTCAACTGTGACCAACGACTTACCATAATCAAATCAATTAACTCGTAATTGATCAAGGATTGATATGCCATCGTGATTACCGGCCTGTTATGAGTCATTACACATCCAATTATCAATCAATTCTTACCAATTTTGCCAATTGACGCGTCAAACATTCAAGACGAGGTCAAACATACCAAATCAACGATCTAGACCACCTCACTATAAATTGGACACTTCTGGACCATCACAACTTGCCACTTATTCTTTCTCAACCTCCAATTTCTATAAACAATCTTCTGTTCTTGGATTTTTGTTCGAATTTGACTTCGAAGCCTTGACTAGTCGTTCGTGTTTGATTCAGCTTTGTAAGTCTGATTTTTGTTGTGGGTTTTATTGTTCGGCATCCACACAACATTAACCCTAAGGTTAATTGGGTTAATGTTGTGTGAATTATTCAATTGCAAAATCTAGGGCTCGTATGTTTGAATTGGGGAAGAACACTGATTTCACCTAGGTTATTTATTTTAAATGAACTGAAACCCAACACAACCACTGGTCTGGACCAAGTGGTTGTGCCTGGTGTACTCGGACCAGCCCACGCGGGTTCGATCCACAGCAAAGGCATTCTTTTTCTTTTTGTTTTGAAACAAACAAACTTATATATATATATATATATATATATATATATATATATATATATATATTTCTTTATATTTTTAAATTCATTTTTTAAATACCAAAACTCTTTTAAAAATTCTACAAAAATTATTTTATGTTAATCTAAGGAAAAAGTTTAACATACAATTTTTAGTTTTCAAAAATTTATTTATTTAATATATATAATAAATAATTCAAATTTATTCTATTTTATTTATAAAATTCTATAAAAATATCGAAACGATTATATAAATTTCCACAAAATTTATTCTGAGTTTTTATAACATTAAACTTTTCTGAAATGATTTTTATTCCTGAAAAATCATTTATTTAATATTTTTAATCAATTTTTGTTAGTTTTAATCATAAATAAATCATTATAAATTCATTTTTCAATGTTTTTGCACCAAAATTTTATATAAATTATTTCTATTCATTTGGAACAGAAATACAATTTTTAATTTAAAAATTCTTTAATTTTAATATTTTTAAATATTAAAGTTATATTTTGACAATTTGAAATAAATAGATTTAATATTCTATTTTTTTAAGAAAATAATTTTATAAAAATTATTTTCATACTTTAAACTTATTATTGTGACCATCTTTAATTTAAAAACTTCAAAAAGACTTTTATTCATTTATTTGTCAAATTTCTCTTATTTATCAAACATTTTATTTAATAATCAAACGAGCACTTATCCCCAATTCGAAGCCCTAGAATATATTTGTAGACTAGAAAGACTTAGACATATTTATTACCTTAATTATAGGGTAATACTTGGCATTGTTGGGCAACACATATTCTATTTTTCACAAGACATAACATTTTGCTAAGGTGAGTTTACATAGCCCCTTTCCTCTATTTTCACTATTTTTGGGGTGAAACATGTTTAAACATTTTATACTATCATTTACTCATATTTACTTGTGATTCAATTACAACATCATTCTATCATTTGACTGTAACAAAAAGACACAGTACAATCATTAACAATGATCAAGCCGCCTGTTTAGATTATAGCGCTATAGGTCTGACAAACCCATCTCCCCGCATAAATTCAGGGATGATCGATAACAGTAACAACATTAAACTAACTTGCGAGTTAGTTATTAGTCGACACAAGGTTTGGTTGTACAAAAACGCATTGTTACATGTCGGACTCATACTCTATCATCATACAACTGTGATTGTTGTACAAACTATTGTTATCAATTATATTAAAAAACCTATGTATTCTCACCAACTTTTGTTGACTCAAAATATTTTCAAACTTAACATGTTTCAGGTTCTACTTGCTTGAAGATTTGAGTTAATGCTTTAAGATGTGTGCATAGTATTATTCATTTTGATGTACGAATTCTTGTAGAACAACTGTATGTACTTTATTTAAATCATTTAATGAAATTTATTATTCACCATGAGCTACTGAACAATCATCACTACGTGACATCCCGATGTTTCCGCCATCGGTTGGGGTGTTACTGTTTGTGGTGGTTGATGGCGGTTGTGTGGGTGGCACAGGGAGAGAGAGAGGAGAAAGAGAGAGAAAGAGAGAGAGAGGTGAGAGACACTTAAATGTGAATTAAATGGAGGACGTAAATAGACAGATATTTTTAATTAGACCCTTTAAATGTGAATTAAATGTAGGGTGTGTTTTACCATTATACCCCTAAGTAGCCTAATTAGTTATTATAACTATAACATTATTTACAATAATGCCACTCATTAAATCTAAACCATTGATTAAGATGATCTAGTGGTCCAAAACACTTCTTACCCTTCTCACACAAAACACACTTTGCACAGGATCTCGACCCTATATATATATATATACACACACAATTAGTAACTTGGGTCACCTCTAAGAGTCACCACCTTCATCATTACTTGGCACCGTTTCACAAATTAGTTAGTTGGGCCACCTCTAAGAGTCACCACTCTTCATCATCACTAGGCAACGTTTCACAAATTAGTTAGTTGGGTCACCTTTAAGAGTCACCACTCTTCCCCATCACTTGGTACCGTTTCACAAATTAGTGAGTTAAGTCACCTCTAAGAGTCACCGTCGTTCCTCATCACTTGACACCTTTTCACAAATTAATTATCAACATTAATCTCCTCTAAGAGTCATCGCTCTTTCCTACAATTAGCAACTTGGGCAACTTCTAAGAGTCACCAACCTTCCCGTCCCTTCCCACCGTTTCACAAATTATTATACATACAATTTGCAACACCATAGCACAAAAAACAATACATATCACAAAGCACCGATTCCGACTTGCAATGTTTTTTTCTTATTTCCAAATCCATTTGATTTTAATAACCCGCTCCAATATCTTTCCTTTTCACATCTCATTTTCATCAACACAATTTATGATTGTTTGCAACCGTTTCCAGATTCATCTTTCATGTAAGTATTCTTTATTGTTCCTTTGAATAATGAACAAGTTCAAAAAACCAACAAAGAGGTGCATATCATTGTAAAATCCTAACCTATGTGTTGCATCTTTTATGGAACTGTCGTCTGTTCCGGTAGCATCCTCCGAAAAGGGACATCAATTACCACATAACTGTTACACTCATAAATCACCGAATAATTACAATGGTTTGAATAAAGTTAAGAATTTTTGCACTCATCTGATGATAATAAAACATTTATAATCAAGATCCTGCCGCAACGCGCGGGCAAACGCAACTTGTTACTGCACAAATATATATTTGATCATTGCAGTAACAAAATATGTTATTGTTCACTCGTATCAATCGATTAATTTTTCATTCTCTATTTTGTAGCCCACAAAGTAGGAATAATAAATCACTAAAATGAGTAATATCTCATACTAATGCAATACATATTCTATATTCTATACTAGCTTATACCCCGGGGGCGTCCCGGATTAAGAAATCTAAGTAAAGTGAATAAAATTAGAAGTATCTAAACTATACAAATGGCATCTATGTATCAACTTACATTAGATACTTTAAAAAAAAAATACCAAATGATCCATTTCACCTTACAACATCAACACCTAAAACAGAATATTAAGATCTCAAGCACTTCAAGAGGACAAAGATTGTTTAGCACCAATACATTTAGTCAAAGGTCTTTAACTGCATACAATAAGATTTGAGCTATTTCAGAATATGGTAGAAAAGAAAACATAGCGATTACCTGTTGGAGAGCGTCCCGGGTTGAAATATCTAATATGACATAATAAAATATCTAATATGACAACATAATTAATGACTTGCCAATAAGTTATCATATTCTAATATAAAAAAAGGGTAATTGGGTCGGGTATCGCCTAATCCCAGGCCCGACCCAAACCCACAATTTTTTTAAACTAATATATCCCGGGAGCGTCTCGGGTTGAGAAATCTAATTTGAAATATCAATTTTACACCTGAAATAGACTGATGCGTTTTACAGTTACATGCAGGAAAGCTTCGGGTAGCACTTAACCTAAAACAATTAACAATGTATCTTCAATGTTAGTGCATAACCTTAAACACTGTATAACTCTAATATTAAAACCTAACCTAAAACAATGTACAACTTCAATGCTAACACATGTTGTAAATAAAAATCATATTTACTGGTTTGAACATAACTAATGACTTGCCTATACATGATTAATGAATAACCTGAACACTTTGTATTTTTTTCCTGTATGAACAAAACCACACAAAAAATAGTTCTCCGTTTTTATATAGTACTATGGTACCCGTTGGAAAGATAATAAAACACTCGTTAATTTGGTGTAATTTTTTTCTTTAAAAAATCTCATATATAAAAGATATTAACGTTTAAAAGTTATGGGAGAAAACATTAGAGATAAAAATCTAATTTTGTTTTTAAATTTTAAATTATTATTTTTCTAAAATAAAGCCCTTGCCACATGAGATGACACATGACACACTCAATGAAGAGAATACACTCTTTGAATGTCATGTTATTAAAATGGATTTGCTTTATTATATGTATAGATTCTACAATGCAGCATGGATTGAGTTATATATATATAGCACCATGCATAGTTATCTAACTATTATACACAAAATGCATAGTTTAACCATAATAACAGAACGCCCTAGGCGTTTTGAGATGCAGCAGGAGTAGTTGCTGTGTATTTCTCTATAGCCGCTCTAATCCTTTCTTAATCTCGGGTAGGAAAAGCTTCCAATAGCATTCCATCTTTATAGAAATGAAAAAGAGGCACAGTCTGTATATTGTAACAAACTAAATTAATATCGTGTACAAAACTTATCAGCAATAAAAGGGAAATTTACATACTAATATTATTTGTACCTTAATTCAAAGGCGTTCTGCTATATCTGATTGCTCGTCATATTCATCAATCACCTGCAGCATGCAGCAGAAGCCCATTAGTTTGTGCACATATACCTTATATCATAAGTTAACTCAGAACAGAACTAACATTATGCTTTAAGAAGATGACTGCAGCCTCTTCATTATGTTAGAGACCGATTTGAGATGGTCAATCTCCCGATAGATACCCGTAGAGTGGGTTAGGCTCCAAGAAACAAGAGGAAGAGAAGAGAACAAACAAAACTAGATTTCATTAATTCATATCTTTCTGCTCTTCTACTTTGATATTACAACCATTTAAATATGCAAAGAAAAGGTGGTTCTCCAAGTAGTGGAGATCATGCAGTAAATGTGGCCTACTAGAGTAACTACCATGCATACAAGTAAACAATAAGAAAACATGTTAAACTAAAAGAAACGTGGACTACATGGTTTAATATTGCGTACGTGGATATTGACTATTTAGCATGTATCACATCACCAGACCCTTTGCACAATTTAGCAAAACCCTGTTCAATATATTTACAACTACCACACGAAGTGCGATAGAAATCAACCACAACCAATGTATTATCATTTTTTGCTTTTTCAATAACCGCGAGTAGTTCCTCGTCCCTTATTATTTCTCTAACACATTCAACCGGACAGAGTTCATCATCTTCATCTTGTACATCCACTCTAGCTATACAATGGATCAGTGGCCTATTATAATATCGTAACACTGCATCTCTGTTATCACATGGAGCTCTGTCTTTCAAATTCTATCTTCTCATGAAACTTTTATCTACAAAAGAAGACGGAGATTTTGTTTTCCAGCTTTTAATGTTTGCATAGGTCGGTAGATTGCGGTGAATCATAATCCTCTGCTTCAGAAATCACTTCGATGTCAATTGGGTGATGAGACAATGACAGTTACATTCATCACCACACAACACACTACAAGATCTTCTATCCACAACTCGCTCCATTATTATTACTCAATTAAATTTTCGAATTTTGGTCACACTCATGTTCTCTTTTCACAAACTGGTCACTAAAGTTTTTATGTTTATTATTATTACCACTTTGTTATTTTTAGCAGTGGTTTTCAGGCTATTGGGTGTGGAGACATGAAAAAGTTCATGTCTCAATACCACCTAGGATGCCATCTAGGATGACTCTCATGTTCTCTTGGTTGGGACATAGCAAAGGTGTGGAGATATGAAAAAGGTTTGATTATAAAGTTTAATTAAAAGGTTTGATTAAAAAAATTAATAATAAAGAAAATACCTGATTGGCTCATCTGATGCGTCCTAGAGAAGACGGGGGAGACGTGGGAATGGGGGACAGGGGGTAAGGGGCGGTGTAGCTGGTTCGAGACAATCAAAAAGTGCAATACGGGGGTGGTGTCTTTGCACACCGTCCAGTCTCATTAATTTTAGCATTTTGTTTTGGCAAAAGAGGAATTTTTGGAATTTTTTTTTTTGAAAGGTGCAAGGGTCGTGAAATGTAGTTTAAAATGTAGTTTTTGTCCACGAATACTTAGTTCACTATGTTTGTGTACACATCTATATCTATATCTATTATCTATTATCTATCTATATATATAAAAGAAAATATATATGCTGACGTGGCGTGTAATGGAGGCCTCAACCTCTCCTTGAAAGTACCACGTGGCTTAATAATTGAGGGATTTTTATGTTTTTGATTGTTTTCGTTTTTCAAGTAAAAAAAAAAAGAAATCCACGAAACCTTATACCTAACTCCCCGCTTCTTTCTCTCTCAATTTTTACCACCGCCTTCGTTTACAATCGCTCTCAAAAAAAAAAAAAAAAAAAAAGAAAGAAAACCAACCCACCGTTCCACGACATCCTCTTCTCTTCTAAACCCTAATCCACTCATTCTGATATCATTCCCCTGTTTTTTTCACAAGCCATATATGTAATTTAATTCTGGTTTGTGTTAAAATTTAAAATTTAATATATGTATATTACCTCCAAGTTATATAATCTTCTTTTTCATTAACCCTACCCATTTTTTTCATTCCTGCTTTGTTGAACAACAGCTGTCGTCACAGCCGAATAATCTGGTTTACCACCAAAATCTTGCAACAATTTGTTCTAATCTCTTGAAGGTATGTTATATGTTCTAAATCATTTTTTTATCTAATATTGTTTTTCACTAATTCATCTGCTGTAATTCACTCCCTCAGGGTTCCAAATTTTTTTTTGTTATAAACCATCTATTGATCTATTTCTATATGTTAATATTATGTGTAACAGATCTCAGCCAAATCAATCGCAATCATGGTTGAAGTTGGTGTCATTTATTTATTATTATGATTGATTCATTAAACAACATTCACATATTATCAGTTTTTACAAAATATTTTATAGAAGCCAAGGTCAATTAATCAAGATTTTGGGGACATGGATGCTACTGATTCTAACATGTATTTAATATGTTCTTGATTTCTCTAAAGGTATATTAAAGTTTTTATCTTTATACTTGATTTGATATACTCTTTAAGACTGAGTTGTTTTCATTTATACAGAGATAAATTTGATGGATCATGGGTCATAGGTTGTTGCAATAGTAGCAGTCCTATTAGCCACCGGTGGGAACCATCGCCACGTCTATTTCTGAACCGTTTGAGATGACGACTATCTTTAGCTTTTGACACAATTGTTTGCGCGGTAATGTCGTTCGTATGTTGTTAGGACTTGCTTAAGTATGCCGATTGTGATTCCATTTTGTGTCTTCACGATTTTAATTTTGCTCTACTTTGTCGTTTAGGGTTGTTTGATGTACGAATGCTAAGTCCATAATGTTAAAAGGTTTTTCAAACCATTGCGAGGTAATGTTCTTTAAATCAGATCATTGAATGGTTTGTGATTTAAGTTTGTTGTTGCTTATATCTCTAATTTGAATCTTTATAATGTTTTCTTTTTTTGTTTAGTTTATTTCAATTTTGATATAGGTTTGTTTTATCAAATGGTTTATTTATTTCTTTGTGATTTCTTTCTTCAAACCTATTTGGTTGGTTAATAAAAGCTAAATTAATCATGAATTCAATGATAGTTTATGAGAATAAATTGCATGAATTTGAAACTAAAGGTGTAAGTTGTTGTTACAGATAACAACAGGAAACAATGATAAGGGTTTGAAGCTTTATGATCCAGGCTACCTTAACACGACACCTGTTCGGTCATCGATTTGCTACATTGATGGTGATGAAGGGATTTTGAGGTACAAAGGCTATCCAATTGAGGAGTTGGCGGAGGGTAGTTCGTTCTTAGATGTTGCCTACCTTTTAAGTAAGTCTTATAAACTTAACCGAATCAATATTGACTGAACTATGTATAAATTGTTTTTGTTTTCAGTCAGATCTTTGTTGGTGATGTGTGACTGCTTATTGTTCACTTATGTTTGTTTCTTTTTTTTCAGTGTATGGGAACTTACCTCCTCAGATCAATATCACCGGCAATCATCGGCTTCACCTGTACGGTCGCCGGCTCCTCCTTCGCCTCTTCAAACATCTCAGTTAGAAAAAAGATGGTTTGTGTTATTCAAAAAAAAAAAAAAGGAAAGCTTTCAGCTTTTTTCAGTTTTATATGTTAATTTTTAGCTGACTTTTATCATTTTTTTCTGCAGAAAGCGAATGGAGGAGGATCGAAACTGAGACCACCGAAATCGTCATCAAAGTCGTCGTCTTCAAACCCGGAGGAGCTCGAAATCGAGATAGCTGAGGTTTTATACGGCCTCATGACTCAGTCACAGGCTCCATCCAAGAAAGAAATCAATTCGAATAATAAGTCAAGTAGTGATACCAAATCTAGAGTTTCATCTCCTCTCTCAAACTCAACAGCCTTACCACAAAATTCAACGTCTTTGTCAACCGTTGGTACGATGGATTTATATCTATTCATTTTATTCTCTGTTTGTAATAATTGATTTTAATGTTTAGGTTTTTCATTGACTTTACAGCCCCAAAGAGGAAAAGACCACGACAAGTATTGGAAAATCCGGTTTCTTCTTCGATAAAAACCGAGATTGATCATCATCAGCGTCATCAGTCTTCTAAAACAGATATATCTTCTCCTTATTTGGAAAACAATAGCCCAGCATCTGCTGTTGCGGTTGCAGCTGCTGATAATGGTGTTTCTTCCTTTGGTTTCACCACTTTGCCAGGGAATAAGGCGGCTAATTCGTCTCCGTCATCGGAGCTGACACAGCAGCCGCCTGAAGAAGAGAGGAAATGTGGTGCTGGTGCGGTGTTGACTAAAGAAGAGGGTGAGAAGGAATCTCCTTTGGTCAAATTAAATGATGGAAATAGTAAAGTTGAAGCTGTGATTACGACAGCTGCATCTACTACAGTTACCAATCTGTGAGTAAATTTTGGGATTTAATGCTTTAATTGATTTTGGGGTATTTATCTTTTAATTGCTTTTGTTTTTTTGCGTGGTTGTAGAAAAATGGCTAATATGGATATTCAAAGTAAAAAAAGATGAAAAATTTGAAATAGATCTGATGGTGAGACACGTATCAAGCTCTGGTTTCTTCATTTCGCAATGTTTTGTTCTTATGGGATTCTTTATGCTCCTAAGTTTTAGGCTCCACCTCCTCAACAAAGAATATCTCACGGAATTGATGGCGATGTTGAATTTTCTGGACACAAACAGATGGCAACCCAGGTAATTTATGCAACTTTTCATGTGTTTTTTTATTGGTTAAGAGTTTATCTTCAGATCTGAGTCTCTCTCTCTCTCTAAAAACGTTGCAGGAAACAAGTAAAGCCAGGGAAGAGGACAATCTCAGGAAAAGCGACACCGAAGAACAGAAGGTGGGTGCTATTCGAGAAACTGGACATTCATCAAAGCATGCTGTTAATGAAGAAGTTAATATCCAACTTAACATTGATTTGGAAAAACCGGACAAGGGTTGCGCTAACATGGTAAGTGGGAGCAGCAACCGATATCTGCATCAAGCTCTTAAACATCGGCATTTATCAGCTAAAGCTGAAACCCACACTGAGAAGAATGGTAATTTACTGTCTGAATTTCACTTCTATCTTCTACTCCCAAATTTCAAATCGTATTGACGTTTTAGCTGGTTACCTTCACAGCTCAATCCAGTTCTATGCCAATGCCAATGACAATGCCGAACTGGCCTCAAATGGGGTAAGGTTAAAGTCTTTTTTTCCCCAATTAACAATTAAAGAACAAATCTTGATCATTAAACAATTAGCAGGTATGTGGCTACGCCTTTGCAGGGGGTCATCTCCATGGATGGGAGCACAATGGCTTCAGCGCCAATTCCGGTATCTTGCTGTATTTTTATTGCCGACTTTGTTTTTCTTTTTATCTTATTGGCAGCTAAATGATATGCTTTTGTTACAGCCAATATTCACACATCCAAGGCCAAAAATGTGTGCCACTCACTGCTACATTGCAAGGAATATTCACTGTTTGCTCACAACCTCTAATAAAAAGAAAACCGTACATCGAAGGAGCTTACTTCCCGTCCATGTTAGTCGTAGGATATATAATTTCAATGTATAAATAAATTTTAGGTTTTTGTGTTTATCTTGAAACTAATTTGGTGGACAATTTGCAATAATCTTTACAACAACTCAAACAAACGAAAAGAGTACCTTGTGCTTACTTGTGGGCCGCCTTCAATGAGCACCGCTGCACCAAGTGCCAAAGTTGAAGACGGTAACAGTAGTTCAGATGATGACAGTAGTGGCGATGAGGAGAACCAAACTGTACGTTTTAATACAATTAATTTTTGGAGGTTGATATGCGTCAATATCTTTTCAAGTCGACTATAAATACACCAAATTATGTTGTTTTGTTGAGTCTTTTTTCTCACTTGTGCAGGTGAGTATTGCAGATAGGAACAGGCCCAAAAAAAGCAAAAAATAACGAAGAAAGGTAAGACGAGATCATGGGTATTGAAGAAAAAGGAGAAGATGAGGACCAAAGGCCCGTTTTTTAATCATGTCTTTTTATGTATGTGTTTTTCATGTCACGTTTGACGTGTGATATTAGACAATATATCTGAGAGTTTTGAGGTATTGTAATCTAATACCTTATGCATTTAGAGCAGGGGGTTCGTTGGTTTCTGTTTGGTGTGAAAAGTGTACTATAACCAGTCAAACAAATCACCGCAGTAGTTGAAGCTAATATGCAAAGCAATTGCGTCGAGCTAGACAAGAACCGTACCTAAGAGTATGTGTAATTCTTTTCTTGGATATCAAACTCCAGGTTGTCATGGCAATTACTGTGTCCTAGGCCATTAAAAAAAGAATACCGTCTTAGATTGTTGTTATATATAGGCATGGCCGTTTGGATTCTATCGATGGATAAAATGATTGGGTAAGTTCGTGTAGTGGATCAATTGGTGAAATACTGCAACTAAAACAGTATGTAAAAGGAAATGGTTTGAGAGTAGGGAGACATTAGGTTAGCAATTTGTTTTGTTTTCGACAGTAGATTAACATTTTGTTGAGAAAGTTGTATATTTATAGTGGTCGGTTAAATCGAAATTGGGTTCTCATTATAGAATCTTAAAAACAAATCAGGTGACATGCGTACATGTGCGAGTTTAAAGTATGTGTGGGTTTGGCCGCAATATGCGTAACTTGGATGGGTCATTGTAGGAGGTTAGACTCACCATTGTAATTTGAGAATGTAGTTGCATAATCATAACTCATTACAATATTGAACCAGGCCTTCATAGTTGGAATTACCTTAGTAATGGGTTCGATGCACTATTATAATCATCAATGGAGGCACTATCGTACATTTTAAACCTATCACCAAATTAACCGTGTATATTTCTCAACTCAATACCCAAGAGAGGTCATGAACTTCGAGAAGAGATTTAGAATAAAGCAAGGAGATTGATATATATCCATGCCAAATATTTATTCAACAATTATCATGTGCTGAAAGAGAGTACAAGAGCCCTTCCTAGCTAAACCATATGTTCAAACCACCACACACTACTCGAGATCCTATACGTAACACAATTTGACCACAACATTGCATTTCAGTGCAATTATATTTCATTTTTTAAAAATTACTTCAAAATTATAAATTTCACCCCCGGGACGCTCCCGGGTAGTCAGCTATTAATATATATAAAAGAATTTAACATTGCTGACGTGGCGTGTAATGGTGCCTTCAATCTCTCCATAAAACTGACACGTGGCATCATAATTGAAAGATTTTAGTGTTTTTGAATTATTTCCTTTTTTAATTAAATTGAGTTATTTTAGGAAAAAAGAATTTAAAAATAAATTTAAAATTTTCTCTCTCATATTTCCTCCCATAATTTTTAAACGTTTATATCTTTTATATACGGGATTTTTTAAAGAAAAAAATTACACCAAATTAACGAGCGTTTTATTATCTTTACAACGAGTACCATAGTGCTATATAAAAAACGGAGAAAAAATCGACTATTTTTTGTGGGGTTTCGTTCATACAGGAAAAAAAAACACAAAGTGTTCATGTTATTCATTAATCATGTTTTTTCTTTTAAACCAGGTTCTTATCTACGATGTTGAAAAACAGCCCAATCGCCATGTTAGCATTGGAATTTTACTAGGTATACTTCATCAAGAGAAGCTATGAGAAAGAATCGCGCAACACTGCAACACATGGTGCCAGCTTATAGCAAGGTTATTTTTTTATTTATTTAATTACAAGAGTAATAATTATTACTATTAGTATTAGTATTATTAGAATGGTTATATTTTTCAACCCCGGGAAGAATTGATAGTTGCTGACGTGTCGTTCAATGGTGGCCTCAACCATCTCTTGATTATGCCACGTGGCATAATGAGATGCAATGGTTACAACTTCCAACTTAAGTGTTTGTTTAGTTGATTAGGTTAGGAATTATAAGCCATTAGAATGTGAGAAATTAGGGAGATGTGATGAGTTTTTGAATAGTTGCAGCTTACATAAGTGATTCTTTAGATGATTACTGATTAGGTTTTAGATTAGGGAATATGAGTTATTACTGATTAGAATACTATGAACATGCAATGATTGAGAGATTTTGTGGTTAGTTAACTTAAGCCATTTGCAATACGCAACGTTTTTAAAACCGGACCGGACCGGCCGGTCCGACCGGTTTAACCGGAGATGGTGGTTCCGGCGGTCCGGTCATGCTATTTGGACCGCTTGTGCAGCAAACGGACGGATGGACCGGTAGCCGGCGGTTGGACCGGAGAACCGGCAAAAAAAAGGTCTGACCGGTCTTCTATGCAAGCTTCCGACGAGCTGGCGAAACTAGATGGGTCTCGTTGACCCTACAACCGGCCACCCCTAGTGAAGATTAAAGGTGAAGAAAAGAATTAAACATGAAGTATATATGGCGAAGATGTTAGAATCGTCGGTGATGATGGTCTGCAATGGTAACCTTTGAAGTTTGAAAGGAGAAGAGGATAAAAAACAAACTTTAACAAGTACCAATTAAAGCCTGCAAAAGATGTGTAATGTCAGCTAGCTAGCTGTCAATTTGTTTTATATACATACACCTTTTGTTATTTCAAAAGTCTCCAGCAACGTTTTTCTCATTTAATACCTCAAACCACTAAAATCTTTAAAACACTTTGCATTCTATATAATTATTTGATACTTCTATGTAATATATATATATAGAGAGAGAGAGTCCGGTTTTTGAATCCGGTCGAACCGGTTGGACCGGTCCGACCAGTGAACCAATAAGAAGGCCGGTTTGATGTCCGGTCCGGTTATGAAAACATTGGCAATACGTTATCACGTAAAATTAAAATTTTCAACCCCGGGACCCTCCCGGGGTAATCAGCTAGTTTATATAATAAACCAAAGCCATTTTGATGACATGTCATAATATTATGAAATTCTCTTTTGAGAGATGCCACATAGGATGTGATGTGGCAACTCTAGACCAATTAAAAAAAAGAAATAAATATGGTTTAAGTATTATTTAACCTAATCTATTAAATACCTAATCTACTAAATTTAAATATTAAAACTTTATTATTTTTTCTCTCATGTTTCCCCTCATAATTTTTAAACTTTAATATCTTTCATGTACGAGATTTTTTAAAGAAAAAAATTACACCAAATTAACGAGCGTTTTATTATCTTTCCAACGAGTACCATAGTGTTATATAAAAAACGGAGAAAAAAACGACTATTTTTTGTAACCCGACAGGTATTGTGTCAGGTTTGGAATTAGTTTTAAAAAAAAATTGTGGGTTTGGGTCGGGTCTGGGATTAGGTGATACCCGACCCAATTACCTTTTTTATATTAGAATATGATAACTTATCGCAGAGATTTGTTTAAGATAATAATAATAATAATAATAATAATAATAATAATAATAATAATAATTATAATAATAATATTCATTAATCATATATTGGCAACTCATTAATTATGTTGTCATATTAGATATTTCAACCCGGGACGCTCTCCAACAGATAATTGCTATATAGATACCATTTTTATAGTTTAGATACTTCTAATTTTATTCACTTTACTTATATTTCTCAACCCGGGACGCTCCCGGGGTATAATCTAGTCTATCTATATATATAAAAGAAAACGTATATGCTGACTTGGCGTGCAATGGATGCCTCAACCTCCTCTTGAGAGTGCCACGTGGCATCATAATTGAAAGATTTTAGTGTTTTTGAACTATTTCCTTTTTTAATTAAAAAAAAAAAGATAAACATAAAACCCTAAATTAAATTGAGTTATTTTAGGAAAAAAAAAATTTAAAAATAAATTTAAAATTTTTTCTCTCATGTTTCCTCCCATAATTTTTAAACGTTTATATCTTTTATATACGGGATTTTTTAAAGAAAAAAATTACACCAAATTAACGAGCGTTTTATTATCTTTCCAACGAGTACCATAGTCCTATATAAAAAATGGAGAAAAATCGACTATTTTTTGTGGGGTTTCGTTCATACAAGAAAAAAACACACAAAGTGTTCATGTTATTCATTAATCATGTTTTTTCTTTTAAACCAGGTTCTTATCTACGATGTTGAAAATCAGCCCAATCGCCATGTTATCATTGGAATTTTACTAGGTATACTTAATCAAGAGAAGTTAGGAGAAAAAATCGCGCAACACTGCAACACATGGTGTCACCTTATAGCAAGGTTATTTATTTATTTATTTAATTACAAGAGTAATAATTATTACTATTAGTATTAGTATTATTAGAATGGTTATATTTTTCAACCCCGGGACGCTCCCGGAAAGAATTGATAGTTGCTGACGTGGCGTTCAATGGTGGCCTCAACCATCTCTTGATTATTCCACGTGGCATAATGAGATGCAATGATTACAACTTCCAACTTAAGTATTTGTTTAGTTGATTAGGTTAGGAATTATAAGAGCCATTAGAATGTGAGAAATTAGAGAGATGTGATGAGTTTTTTAATAGTTGCAGCTTACATAAGTGATTCTTTATATGATTACTGATTAGGTTTAAGATTAGGGAATATGAGTTATTAATGATTAGAATACTATGAACATGCAATGATAGAGAGATTTTGTGGTTAGTTAACTTGAGTCATTTGCAATAGGTTATCACGTAAAATTAGATTTTTCAACCCCGGGACCCTCCCGGGGTAATCAGCTAGTATTTGTATATTTAATAAAAATGTGTGTTTGTTTAAAGCACGAGTAAATTAACTTTCATATGTTGGTAACCTTAGATAGGAAGGTTGTCTTCATAGTGAGAAAGTGCAATATGATGAAAACCTTTGGCCACATATCATTACAAAGGGTTGGTCATATTCAAACTAGGGATGGCAATGGGTCGGGTTTGGGACGGGTTTAAGTAATCCCAACCCCATACCCGATTAGGTATGCTTGTCCCAAACCCGTCCTAAAACCCGTCGGGTTTGTGTCGGGTAATTACCCATTGGGTATCGGGTATACCCGCGGGTTTCGGGTAAACCCATTAATTTTAAAAACTTACCCATTGGGTATATCCGACCAAAAACCCGTCGGGTATCTATTGGATAACTACTAACTAATTACATTTAGCATTATTAAATATATATCTAAATATTACAGTGTATAAATATAAATACTTAAATTATATAAAAACACTCAAAGCTATAGATAACAAATAGTATACACTAATTTTTGGTATTTTTTAGCATAATATGGCAATCTAGATGGACAATTAGATATATTATGCATACATATCTAAAAAGATATATAAGAAATTATATTGGGTATCTAATCGGGTAAACGGGTATACTTTATCGGGTAATCGGGTCGGGTAAACGGGTATATCATCAAATCCCAAACCCGTCCCAAACCCGCGAAAAAAATAAAAATTAATCCCATACCCAGACCCATACCCGATTACCCGACCCCAAACCCGTCCCAAATGTGTCGGGTTTCGGGTTTACCCATTGGGTTCGGGTTTGATTGCCATCCCTAATTCAAACCACCCTAATTCAAGCACAAACTAGTTGAACACCCAACCCATTTTGTTCTAGTGTAATCATTTGTCGTATTCTTGCTTTGGCTAAATTGATAACGTTGCACCAGTCGTAAACCATGAACCACAACTGATTTTATAAGGACCCCTAACATAACTTGACCACCTTCATTGATAAAAACAAACAACAAGATATAATTCTCTTCATGTAGTAAGTGTTTAAGATGAGTTGTGAATTATTGACAACAATTGTCTAAAACTAATTTCTTAACTATACACTACACGAAAAAAGAGGAACATAAACAACTCTAACTCCTGTATAACTACATTTTTTATCATGAGGTGAATGAAAGATTTGTGATAATTCACAAGTGATAACCTAAAAGTACATACATGAGGGAGGCGTCTTGTAATCATACATGACATGATTTTTAGGTTTGACATGCAATATTAAAGTACGTCAAATAAACTAGGCAACAACCCACTAGAGTGCGAGGGACACTTTTAACTATCCTAAGAGTATCCACAATGCAACACCCAACAAACCGCTTCAAACCGTCACGTTACCATGACACATTATTTCAAATCACAATCCTTCCAAACCCACTTTTTTCCTCAACCCATAAACCATTTCAAACCTCCACCTCATCACATACTTTTTTTTATATATTTAATTTATACCTCACACAAAAAAAAAAAAAAAAAAAAAAAAAAAAAAAAAAAAAAAAAAAACTTTTTTTTAATTTAGTTTTAAAGTACACCCAAGGTTCCCACCCCCACCCCAAACAACCCATTCGCTCTACTGGACGGACAATCCACCAAACCACTCCTCCAATGCATAATTCTCCTTTCTTAGTCCGTCCATTCCTACTGGACCGTCCAGTGGGAAGCATTGTAGATGTTCTAAGTGCTTGCTAGTTTGTTAAAAAAAAAACTTTAACTATCTTAAGATTCATCAAATGAGATCTGGACACTTCAAACTTATTACCATAAACTACACTAATTACATTAATTAGTGGCCCCACTCCTTTCAAATATATCATCATCATCATCATACTCAGTTAATCCAACCTATAGCAAAGCTAAGGTAGGGTCTGAGGAGGGTAAGATGTAGACAGCCTTACCTCTACCCCTAAGAATAGAGAGGCTACTTCCAGTGAGACCCCCGGCTCGATGTGGTTTGGTATCAAGCCTTGGACATAAGGCACAAAACACTTAGCAATCGGGACAAACCCGATCGGTGCATATACCCCTTTGTCTTTTGGCTATCAACGCCACCACATGATGCATGATTAACCGTCCGTCGTTTTTAACGTTATTTTCATGAAATTAGTAAAATAACGTTAAAACTAGTGCAACTTTACTTTTGCCCCCCGAGGGCCACACATATATACATTATATATGCACATCCGTCGTTTTTAACGTTATTTTCACGAAATTAGTAAAATAACGTTAAAACTAGTGCAACTTTACTTTTGCCCCCCGAGGGCCACACATATATACATTATATGTGCACTCCTTTCAAATACACTAAATCATAATTCTATTCTTATTCGGTGACTGCAACCCAGAACCATAACCCACCAGGCCTACCAAGAGGGTGGCAAAGGTGTTCACATGGTCATAACAAGACCCGCAAGGGGTATCCGAGTGATGCCCCATGTAACACCCCAACCGATGGCGGAATCATCGAGGTGTCACGTAGTGACGATTGTTCAAAAGCACATGGTACTAAAATGTAAATATATTATTGAATAATTTAAATTGTCTTACATGGATGAAATGGGAAAAATACAAAAGTCTGAACAAAACATGAAATTTGAAATAAATTATTAAAAGCAAGCACTAAAATCCAATGTTATGGAACTAAGATCAAACTACACCTGAAACATGTACAAAATAAGTTTTGTCAACATATGAAATGTTGGTGACCATTCCTAGTTTTAATATATATATAGTAAGTTGGAAAATGTTATACAATTCAAGTGCAAAGCTACAGTGCATTTATGTAAACTATGTATCATACAAATGAGCGAAATCAATCATGTGACTGTATAAATGTACTAAAATGAATGGCGGTGTACTTATCCAATAAATGGATAATAACTTAACAATGACCATGGATTCTCCGATGAAAAAGGGGGAGAATCACCTAGGTGGGTCGTCAATCCAATAGCGCTATCCAATGTTAAGGTCGGCTTGTACAATGTTAATGATTTCACTAAGTACAAATGTATTCTACATGTAATGTCTAAGCATAAAGCACGTTTGTAAGCAAATGCACATAATACTAGAATTGTATTGTAAAAGTGTGAACTTGTATTTGTAATTTGTATAAGTGTACATGTAACACCCCAAAAATGAATAAAAGCAAAAAGGGGATAGGAAATACTCACTTTCGGCAAATGACTAGATGACTAAGCGAGTGTGAAAATGCGAGCAATCCAAAGATTCAACAACGAAACTAGTCCAATTTAGAAGAAAAGAAACCGAATAGGAAAAATATCAAGCTTCCAATTCGCCAATTACAAGAGCTTATAATCAAAGCTTCAAATGTAGAAGTAATATACTCTAGAAGAAAGGTATGAGGGAGAGTTTAATCGAATTGAAACATTCGATTTAGATGTGCAAAGTGTAATGGGTCATAGGTGGGTTTTTATACTAGTTTTGGATTCAATTAGGCTTTAAAATTGGCCAACACAATAAAGTAAGGTTTTAAGATGAATTGACTATTTGACTAGGACTTTGACTGAGAAATTGACTAGGACTTTGACTGAGACTTTGACTAGGACTTTTAACTAGGACTTTGACTGGAACTTTGACTGTTTGACTGTCTTAGCGGATCGCGAGGGCTAAAAAATAATTTTTCTAATTTAATCAATTTTAAGTTATAGACTTGTTTCCTTCTGTTTCTAAGTTGTTTTAGGACCGAAAATTAAGGGCTTTGAGTATCAAGGTCTGAAACATACGTGCTCGGGTGTAGATGTGAGTATAAAACGTGCATACTTTTACTTATAAAAATTATAAGTTTTATTAAATTGTGAATTTTGGTCCTATTAAAATACGAGGGTTAAAAATAAAATTTTTGAAATAGTTGAGGAACCAATTATGCACATTTATGAAAAGTGAAGGGTGCAGATTGTCACACCCCATCCATCCTTACTCCTGTTATGACTGTTCAAATTGCTCGACGTTTTCCGCTCGCTTTGATTCTCTGCTCGTTTGTAATCGAGCCGATCAGCACGGTTTGGTTTATAAACGAGCTAAGCACGAACAAAGGTTTGCTCGGCTCGGTTTGGTTCGATATGCTTTTTATTAATTTATTATTATAGACACACACACAAATTGCAACCATATTTATAGTATTATATAACTCTATTAGGTTTGCCTAAATACATGCAAATGTACAATTATATTTATACTTACCAGCCCAATCAACCGAATAATATTTTAACACTAAGTGTAATAATAAATCGTTAATTGTGAAGCAATAGTTTTGATTGTTGATTATATTAATGAGAACATAAGGTATAAACATAAAATATAATCATGTGTACCTGATATGTTGTAACACCCCAACCGATGGCGGAATCATCGAGGTGTCACGTAGTGACGATTGTTCAAAAGCTCATAGTACTCAAATGTAAATATTTGATTATTGAATATCGTTTTACAACATGTGAAAATAAATACACAACAACAAAATAGAGATAGTTGATTTATTTAATCTAAGTCCAAAGTCCTATGTGAAGCGTCAAGCAGCTTATCCTGAAACATGCACGAAAATAAATTTTGTCAACATATGATGTTGGTGAATATCACCTAGCTTTGTGCATATAGTATAAGTTGAAAAGCGGTACAATTCATTTGTCTAGCATCACCAAGGCATTATGTAAACACATAAGTAACCAAACAAGACAAGATCAAATGTAAAGTAAAAATTGATAATGAGCACCCTAACACGTGTCAAGTCTAAAAGAGCACCATAACATACGTTATGTCTAAATGAGCACCGTAACATAAGTTACGTCTATATTTAAAGAGCACCATAACATAAGTTATGTCTAGATGTACAATTTTGTATGTAAGCTACGTTCATGTTCAAACATAAAGCACAAAGATAAACAAGACACGTATATGAATTGTAAATGAAGAAAAAATGTATGTGTAAATGAATGTGCAAGTTTTGTATACTTGTGCATGAATCACCCCAAAAGTGTAAAACAAAAAAGGGGATAAGTAATACTCACCTTAGCAAGGTGTTAAGTCTTGTGTTATTGAATAAGTGTAATCCAACGTTGCCAAGTTTCACCCTATGTTTAAGGTAATAAATAAGTTTAAGTCTTTCTAATCTACAAGTATTTCTAGGGTTCCTAATTTGGGGATTGATAATTGATTGATCGTCGATTAGATAAATTGTTAATAAATAAATAAATAAAGAAATTTAGGAAAATAAATAACATAAAAGAACTTTTTGTAAAATCTTGATTAAGATGGTTGTATTATAAGATCTTAAATATGAAAATAATTTTTATAAAATTATTTTCTCAAAAATTGAATATTTAGTATATTTATTTCTATTTGTCAAAATATAGTCTTAATATCTAAAAATATTAAAATTAATGAAATTTCAATTTAAAATTTATATTTCTGTTCTAAATGATCAAAAATAATTTATGTAAAATTTTGGTATAAAAATACCGAAAAATGAATTTATTATGATTTATTTATGATTTAAAATAACAAAAATCAATTAAAATTATTAAACAACCGGTTTTTCTAGAATAAAAATTATTTCTGAAATACATTTTGATCTAAAAGTTTAAAATAATTTTTGTGGGGTTTTATAAAGTCGTTTAGATATTTTTATAGAATTTTAAAATTATAATTGAATAAACTTGTAATATATTTTATATATATTAAATAAATGATTTTTGAAAAACTAAAATTGTGTAATAAACTTTATCATCAGGAGATCATAAAGAAATTTTTGTGGAATTTATAAACCACTTTTAGTATTTAAAAAAAAACTATTTTAAAAGATTAACATGTTAAATATATATAAAGGGTTTTAAAAAAAATGTTGTTGGTTGTGAGAATCGAACCTAGGCCTCTGGCCGATTCGGGGTTTATCACATGTGTGGTCACCAACTGAGCCACACCCTGAGAACAAGTTTATTTCAGATTTAATAATTTATAAAGTGTTTTTAGAGAGATTATACGATTTCTTAAAAAAATAAATAAATAAACGCTGTGGCCGGGTATTGAACTCCAGACCACGCGCTAGAAACCAGGAGATTTAACCATCTGATCTGTATCATGTTTGTGTTGACATTTGTTTTCAAAATATTTTTAAGCAAGGCCTTAGCAAGTCATCTTCCACAAATATGAATGTATGAACCCTAGATTACTAATCAATAACAAAACGCAATTAAACCACAATTAACCATGGGGTTAATGGTTTATATATGCCGAATAAACTACAGACAACAAGAATTAGAATCATACCTAGACCAAAACTCCAATCGCGATTCAAAGTAGGAAAAGAAAAAAAAATGATATGCTCCTGGTTGTGATCGAGAGTGAAATGTGAATATGGGGTTTCGATTTTTTGGATGATGCTAATCATGAAACAAGTTTCAATTTATAATGTTCTTGTCAATTTGGAAGGTTATAATTGTTTGACCAGACACGGTCAAACACGCGTATAAATCACAAAAAAAAAGGAATGATTGGAAGTTGGAACGATTAATTGTTGCTGCATTTATGGCTGATTGTGTTGACTTATAAACTATTAATCAATTTCCTTTAAGATTGCCGAACATAGTTAAGTCAAAAAGGGAAAAAAAATAACAAAGAAAAATCTGCACATATATGCGACCAGAGAGGAGAAGAAAAGGAAAGCAAGGGGATGAGGTCTTATTAGTATATAAAGGGTTTTGAACTCCATAGATGTCAAATAAGGGTCTCGTTGCTTAGTGGTTTGATGGTGGTGGTTTAAGGTTGCGAGCCGGGTCTAGACGCGGGTTCGATTCCCGGTCCAGACAAACATTTTGATTTGTTAGCAGTGAAGAAATGGGCCAGGAGGTTTGGGCCGGATCTGCTGGTGGGCTCTGTAACGCCCCGCTATTTTATTAAAAAAAAAATTATTTTATTATTACTCACCAACAAATTTAAATTACTTAATTTCGTCACATAGTGACGCGGTGAGAATACATCGAATATTAAACGACTAGTCGATTCTAAATCTAACAAAATTTAAATATACATCCCGAATACTCGTTTTGAATCGAGTAATATAAATAAATTACATAAAATAATTATCTAGGGGTTAAACGAGTCCAGATCATAAACGTGTTCGAGTCAGAAACTGGCCCGTATACGCGGTTGACATCCACCTAACCTACCTAGCTAACCCTACCTATTTAAACCATCATCTTCCTTCTCCTATCCTACTCCTTCTTCCCCAAGGATAAACCCTTGCCTCCTCTCCCATTTCCATGTCTGTCCCGTCAGCCAACATACCCAGCCGCCAACCACCACCCGAACCCTACCGTGCACCGCCCTCCTCCTTCCTCTCACCCACTTACCTGCATCTTCCCTTCCTCCTTCAGAGCAGCAACGACAGCCGCCAACAACCACCAACACCACCGCAGACACCAACCACCATATTTGGCCTCCTCTCTCTCTCTCTCACCCTAGACGCCGTCGCCATCAATCCGGCCGCCGTGTCATGGCAGGGTCCCCCACAATACATTTACCCCGTTTTCTTCATTTCAAAACCTATTTTATGGTTTTCCGGTTGATCGTTGGTTCAGCAGTGATGCTCGTTGGCGGCTCACAGTGGATGGTTGGAGTAGTGGTCTAGTTTCCAGGTCAAGCTGCGGGTCAAACTATGGTCAACACCAGTCAGATCTGGTTCCGAGTAGTGGTCAGGTTTGGTTCCTGTTAATCGGTTTTTATTTTAGATTAATTACATGACAACGACAATGGTGATGTTTGGTTTATGGTGACGTTTGGCTGGCCGTGAATAAGCAGAGCAGCAGCGGCAAGTCTCGGGTCTGGTCCGTCTTTCTGTTCCGGTCAACTGTGGTCAAACGCCCAGACCTGGTCAAACACTGGTCAACATCCGTCAAGCTCCGTTCCGGTCAAAGCTGGTCAACGAGTACTCCAAGCGCACGCGTATCGGTTCGCGAGTTTGAATAACGGGAAGGTATAACGCGCGTCGTGACTTCGTTGTATTTATTTTGGTTATATAGTTAAAGTTATATTTTCTTTTGTGTAGAACGAACCGAACCGATTGCGACTAAAAGCTATTTTATTAGTGACTCGAAGGAACGGAAAAATAACTAACTTATAATATACTTAATGTCGCGAGGATAATTAAATGTTAAACTACATATGTAAACATATCACTTGTCGAAATGTATAGTTTCTCATTATTATAGCGTTTTAAGTTAAACCATTCGTCGAGTAAGATAACTTAGTTAAATACTGTTGCGTGTTGTGAAATTGACTATTGAGTTTTGGGAAAGTATAGACAACTTGAGTTGTCTGGTTTCTTACAAAAACAGAGGAGACTCTGCCCAAATTTTTATAAAATATAAGAAACGAATAGGCATTCCAAGTTTATAATTATGTGCAGACAAGATTATGTTTTTTTTTTTACAAATAAATTCTAATTTCAAATCGTACGTCGTCAAAAACAGAAATATTTATATTTATTAATAAGTACAAATATATGCTACCCAAGATACGAGTCGAAGTAACATTCGAGTCAAGCTACGTAAATATTATCTCGTTATACAAAATATATCTTTAACAATAACTTCAAGACACGACCTTGAAATATATATTAAAGTTTCTATTTCAAATAGCTATACGTACACAGATATTTTCGAGAAACAAAACCAAGTTCCTATCGGTTCGTTAAGTCATACACTCATTAAGACACGTATTGTTCACAATACGATTCTAGGTAGTTGGATCAACTATCTTTACAGCTAAGATGCGAAACAAGCTTATTTGCATTAGAATTTAAGACGTCCTTTATTTGTAATAGGACACAAGAGTTCAATTAATCCAAGTTCAGACTTGTTGCTACTTGCTAGTATTTACACAGTGAATTTCAGGTGAGTTTTACATAGCCCCTTTTCTATTTATCACCATTTTTGGGGTGAAACATGTTACAACATCATTTATGCAATTCAATCATCAATGTGTCTATGTGTTTTTCTATGTTGCATTATGTCTTGAACATGACTAGGGTAAGCACAATTCTAGCATAATCATTAACATTGATCAGCCGACGGTATACATTGATAGATCTATTGGACTGACAATCCCACCCGGATACGTGCCTCCTACAAAGGTAGCGTGGGTGTTTGTTATCGCATAACATATTCGAGTGAACCATGAGCGTATGGGATGTACCACATTATAACAGTCACAAGGGTTGATTATGCACTCGATTTACTTCTAGTATGTTTTCACATATGGACTAGACTTGCCATGACACATGAATTGCACAACATTTTTATTCGATTATCAAAACCTATGTAATTCTCACCAACTTTTGTTGACCCAAAATATTTTCAAACTTAACATGTTTCAGGTTATATAGCTTGCTCAAAGATTAGAGTTAATGCTTGAAGATGCGTAGCTAGTATTTTTTTTTTTTATCTTGATGTACAAATTCTTAGAACAATTGTATGTAATTTATTTAAATCATTTATTGAAACTTATTATTTACCATGAGCTACTGAACAATCATCAATACGTGACATCCCGATGTTTCCGCCATCGGTTGGGGTGTTACAGGCTCAGCCTTATGTTGGGTTATGGGTGGATTTAGTTGGGTTGTGTTAATGGGTTAGGATAGTTGGTTTATTTAGTATAATGTCTAAAATTATTTTTTTTCATTATTATTATTATTATTATTATTATTTATTATTATTATTATTATAAAAGAAAAGAAAATTCCTCAATTATGACAACGATTCGAGTAGATGTAAATTAATGAAATGAGAGGGACTAAAATCGGACAAAAGATAAAATGAAAGGTGACGGATGTCACATATGCTTAACCGTTCAGGAACCTCAGTAATGGAAGACACCATCATCTTGATCGGGTTCCCTTTAGGGTATGCAATTCTGATGGTTTATGTGTTCTTAAGTTATGAACACATTAAGAGAGAGAGGGGGGGGGGGGGGGGGGCTAATGGTGTTATGTTGTTACTAGCTGATTACCCCGGGAAGGTCCCGGGGTTGAAAAATTTAATATGATTTCATAAAAAATGATAAAAGAAGAAAACCCAAATCACGAAAAGAGTAAATAACTTAAACATAATCAATCTTAGTTAAAAAACATTTATTTAAAAAGTTAAAAAAATAAAAAGTATAAACCATATTAAACATAATACAGTATTAAAAGGATAACCTTCAACATATAATCATTTTCACGTAATTTAAAATATGTTACAATTTGACTTTGACTTATATAGATGTAGAATTCATGATAAGTGTTGAAAAATATAACCATTCTAATAATACTAATACTAATAGTAATAATTATTACTCTTGTAATCAAATAAATAAAAAATAATAACCTTGCTATAAGGTGACACCATGTGTTGCAGTGTTGCGCGATTTTTTCTCCTAGTTTCTTTTGATGAAGTATACCTATCCATCTTTAGAAGAGTAAAATTCCAATGATAGCATGGCGATTGGCTGAATTTCAACATCGTAGATAAGAACATGGTTTAAAAGAAAAAACACGTTTAATGAATAACCTGAACACTTTATGTTTTTTTCTGTATGACATAACCCCACAAAAAATAGTCGTTTTTTTCTTCGTTTTTTATATAGCACTATGGTACTCGTTGGAAAGATAATAAAACGCTCATTAATTTGGTGTAATTTTTTTATTTAAAAAATCTCGAATATAAAAGATATTAACGTTTAAAAATTATGGGAAGAACATAAGAGAGAAAAATTTAAATTTGTTTTTAAATTCTTTTTTCTTAAAATAACTCAATTTAATTTTAATAATTGAGAATTGAGAGATAGAGAGATAAATTTAGAGTTTTATGTTTATCTTTTTTTTTTTAATTAAAAAAGGAAATAATTCAAAAACACTAAAATCTTTCAATTATGATGCCACGTAGCAGTTTTATGGAGAGGTTGAAGGCACCATTGCACGCCACGTCAGCAATGTTCAATTCTTTTATATATATTAATAGATTAATAGATAATAGATAGATAATAGATAATAGATAATAGATAATAGATAATAGATGATTGTCTCAACCCTAATCTTATAATATCTCTCCATATTTATACATACCCAGGGACACCCTAATAAGGTCCATCTAATGATAGTCCGCCCATCAAAGACATATCTGTTATTGGGCTTAGGATAATATTAATAATTGATTATCATTATATAAATGATTATAATGGCTATTGATAAATATACAAACGTTACGTATATTTATTCCAACATTGATTTCTTTCTCTCACTAGTCGTCCGCCATCAACCGTTTTCCACTATCAACCTATGCCATAATGACAATTGTTCTTTGTAGTATGTTCACCGCCTCACCAGCCTCAACGTAAGCTTCATCCTTGGCAGTCAGACCTCAGACGTCACTAAAAAACGGTAACGTTGAAGAAAACATCCTAAATTTATGTTTATCCGAATCACTCGATAGAAAAACGTTCGCTCAGTTGTAAACAAGCCTATCTTCTCGATTTGATTTGTAAACGAGCCAAACACAAGCAAATGCCTGTTCAGTTCGACTCAACTCATGAATAACCCTAACTCGAGCCCCTCTACTATGATTTTCTGAATAAAAAAGCAACCGATCGCACAAATCGTTCCTGTTGTCATCTTTTGAACTTTAAAGCTGGTGGGTACCTAAAATTTTAAACAATCCAAATCCCTAATTTCAAAATTTCAATTTACCGCCCCCTCTTCCCCTTTACACACACACCACCATTGCAATCAGATCTCATCTCACTATCGCCTTCTTCATCCTTCCCAAACCCTAACAACACCCAATAATATTATCAACCAATCTTTAAAAAAAAAAAAAATGGGCGCCGCCGAAAGCCGTCAAGATCTAGAACTCTCCGACACTGAATCCGACGACGACCGACAACAATCCGAACAAGAAGACGAAGACGATTACGAAGACGTCAAAGACCATCATTCCCCCATCGTCAAAACCCCTCCCAAAACCCCTTCTTCTGTCGACGCAATTGAAGCCAAATTAAAAGCCCTAAAACTCAAATACCAATCCAAAAACCAATCTTTAGCCAACCCAGTTAAGCTTTATGTCTATACAGGTGCTAATACTTCCAATCCCAAATGGGTTATTGTTGATAAGCTCACTTCCTTTAGTTTTATTAAAGAAACCATTAATGGAGAGGATAATGATGATGATGATGAAGAGGATGGGGATCTTTATTGGTTTTTGAAAGTTGGGGAGAAGGTTCGGGCATCGGTTGATCAGAATTTGCAGTTGAAGCCGCTAATGGATCAGTTACGGATTGATTTCGTGTCGAATGGCGTTTACGCTTTGAAGTTTTTTAGTTTGGAAGAGTATAAAGGGTTTGTTGAGAAGTATGAGAAGTGTTTGTTTGAGAATACTTATGGGTTTGAGTGTAATGAAGAGAATAAAGCGAAGGTTTACGGGAAGGATTTTGTGGCGTGGGCGAATCCGGAAGCGGCTGATGAGTCAATGTGGGAGGATGCTGAGGATAGCTTTGGGAATAGTCCGGTTTTCAAGACGCCGGTGAGGGGGAATCATGATTTAAGAGAGGAGTTTGAGGAGGCGACGAAAGGGGGGAGTATAAAAAGCTTGGCGTTAGGGGCGTTGGATAATAGTTTTTTGGTAAGTGATTCGGGGATTCAGGTTGTTAAGAATTTTAGTCATGGGATTGTTGGGAAAGGGGTTTATGTTAATTTTGATGAGGGGATGAAAGGGCATGTGGAAGCGACTCCTAGAAAGGCGCTTTTGATGAAAGCGGAGACGAATATGTTGTTGATGAGTCCGATGACTAGTGGAAAGCCGCATACTAATGGGATTCATCAGTTTGATATAGAGACGGGGAAAGTTGTGACGGAATGGAAGTTTGCGAAAGATGGGACAGATATTACAATGAGGGATGTGACGAACGATAGTAAAGGAGCGCAGATGGATCCTTCCGGGTCGACTTTCTTGGGTTTGGATGATAACCGGCTTTGTAGGTGGGATATGCGTGACCGTCATGGGATTGTTCAGAATCTTGCTGATGCGAATACTCCTGTGTTGAATTGGACTCAAGGACATCAGTTCTCTAGAGGTACGAATTTTCAGTGTTTTGCGACTACTGGTGATGGGTCGATTGTTGTTGGTTCTGTTGATGGGAAGATAAGGCTGTATTCCGTGAGTTCTATGAGGCAAGCGAAGACTGCGTTTCCGGGACTTGGGTCGCCCATTACACATGTGGACGTTACTTATGATGGGAAGTGGATTCTTGGCACGACCGATACTTATTTGATCCTCATTTGCACAATGTTTACTGATAAAGATGGGAAATCAAAGACGGGGTTTGCAGGACGTATGGGGAATAGAATCGCAGCTCCAAGGCTGTTGAAGTTGAATCCTCTGGATTCACATCGGGCGGGAATGTTTAATAAGTTTCGTGGGGCTCAGTTCTCTTGGGTATGTATCCGTTTCAGTTTATTTATATTTATCATATGCATATTGCTTCGTGTTATTGCTTCTTACTAACATTTTATAGTGTTTGCGATATATGGTTAAATTAGATGACGTTCGGTGATTGAGTTTAATGACTCCATGTGTAACTGTAACCTTATCCTCATTGATTAATGTTTTAGCTGTAAGATCTTACCATATAGTCATTATTTTTGGATAGATTTGTGGTAATTTTAATGAACTGAAACAGGTAACCGAAGATGGGAAGCAAGAACGCCATCTGGTCGCCACTGTGGGCAAGTTCAGTGTCATTTGGAACTTCCAACAGGTGAAGGATGGGTCCCATGAATGCTACCGAAACCAAGTCGGACTGAAGAGCTGCTACTGCTACAAGATAGTCCCAAAAGACGATTCAATTGTTGATAGTCGTTTTATGCATGAGAAGTTTGCAGTCAGTGATTCACCTGAGGCCCCACTCGTCGTTGCTACTCCAATGAAAGTCAGTTCTTTCAGCATATCTAGCAGCCGACTTTCTTACGCTTGATTATCGCTTATGCTAATGTTTCTAGTTTTTTTTCTGAAAAACAAAATGTACTTTTGTCAACTCGATTGTACTTTTATTGTTAGCAACAAGATTGTTGTAATGGTTAAGATGAAACTTAAAATGCTTGCTTATCATTTGAGGTTCATATATCTGTGTTAGTTTTGTTATTTGAAGTCTTTTATATAAATATGAATTAATGGGTTACAAGTATTTGGATAAGCTGTGTCTTTCCATCACACATATGTGGAGTTGAGTGGTCACTTGGATAGTATTGGGTCCCATGTGGTTTTTATGCCTTCAGAGTGACAATTGGTGGTATCTTTGTTGATAAGCATTAAAAAAAAAAAAAAAATGTACATTTCACTTGTTAGAAGCTCCCATATACTAGCATCCCCTTGTTCTTCATCTTCCATAGTAAAACACCGTGCCGGAAATAGTACGAACAGAACCGGATTTGGTACAGCCGACATATCTAAATGGAGCAGGGGTGCACGACACAGGAAAACCGCCATTCAAGCTCAGCAGCGACCCACATGGCTTCCTGGGCTTGACCCTCCACCTTATCTTGATGGAACGTAAGCACTAGCATATGACAGTGGCATTTGTAAAAAAACATGATTTTTTTTTTTTTTTGAAAGTTTATGTTTTTCTTGTAAAGTCTTGCTGGAGATTTTGGATTTGACCCTCTTGGACTTGGCGAGGATCCAGCTAGCTTGAGGTGGTATGTGCAGGCTGAACTGGTTCATGCTCGTTTTGCGATGGCTGGAGTTGCTGGAATTCTTTTCACTGATGTTGGTTCATTTCTTATCCTCCAAATCATTATTGTGTGTCTGCTAGACATGACAAGATGAGTGGGTCAGACGGGTTGGGTAATGGGTCAATAAAGGCTCGGTCGACACAGGTCTTTTCTATTGAAGGTCAAAATGGTCAGCGGTCACTTTTTGTCCATTTTTTTCTAAATTTTGTTTAAATAATTATTGTCTTAATTATGTTTACAAAAACAATATCATTAATATGAACCAAATTCAAATAAACAAGTTTTAGAAAATGAGATACTTTATGCATATTTTTTATATTTTACAAAACATTTTGTCGCAGTTGCTTCGTGTAACAGGAATTAGCGACCTACCAGTGTGGTATGAAGCAGGTGCAACTAAGTTCGATTTTGCCAGTACTAGAACTCTCTTCATTATTCAACTACTTTTGATGGGGTATTTAATTTTTTTTTTTTTTTTTTGAAATTATCATATGAAGTGAGTGATTATTCTGTTTTTAATTTTGAAATTCACTTTGTGCAGGTTTGTTGAGACCAAAAGATACATGGATTTCACTAATCCGGGTTCTCAAGCCAAGGAAGGGTCGTTTTTCGGGTTGGAAGCTGCTCTAGAAGGTTTAGAACCTGGGTAAGAATCTTTATATCATTTGTACCTATAATGACATCTACTTCATGCAGTAAAAGGTGTATGTTACGTCGACTGATACAAATATAATATATGGCGCGTAACAGATATCCTGGCGGGCCTTTGCTAAATCCTCTTGGTCTTGCTAAAGACATTAAAAATGCTCATGAATGGAAGCTGAAGGAGATTAAAAATGGTGGTGTTTATGCCTTTTAACATTTTGGACAATTATGTGACAGTTTACTTTAGTTATGTTTTGGGACTAACTGACTGGTTGTTTCAGGTCGGCTTGCAATGGTGGCGATGCTTGGGATATTCGTGCAGGCTAATGTGACGCATGTGGGCCCTGTCGATAACCTTGTTAAGCACTTATCGGATCCGTGGCATGAAACCATCATTCAAACCCTTGCTGGCTCTGGTTCTTAAGCATCTTATTTGTATACTTGCAATTCTTGTAATAGGAAAGTGTTGTATGACAACCTCAGTTTGTGCAATGTAATCTCATTCTTTGTGTGGGTTCACTAACATCTTCATCTGAGGATTAAGCCTCAGAAAACACTCGAATCGGGTCAAAGTGGGTTCAGCGCAGTCGCGCAGAACAGAGTGAATGAGAAAATTGTATAAACAAATAGAACCGGAGTACGCACACGATACATGAAAAGGAAACTTGCACATGATAGTACTAGACAAGTGAAGTAGAAGGAAACAATACACAACTCAAACCCAGATTTTGTTACACAACAATAATAAAAATACAACTTATTGTGTTCCTCATATATATATGACCAAATAGAATAACAATCAAAACCAACAACATATGTTACATGTATAAAATCAACAATCCTTTCCTTCCACCATTTACCCTCTCTTATTCAACCCTGATTTCTTCCTTCTCAATAGCATAAAAATCCGAGGGAAAAACGACTTCTTCTTTTTCTTTAAACTCCTCACCTCGGGCGAAGATTCAGCTGTGTTGCTATTGCTGTTGGTGTTGCTTTCAGGTAAAACCGTCTTCACAACAGGCCTCGGGTTCTGGTTTGATGGCATAGCAGGTCTCGTGTTAAAGCTCTTCGCCGCTTCAAAACTTTCTCTTGGGCCCACCCCTACTCCTGATTTCCGCCTTTGCTCGTGTTCAGCTCTCCACTTCCTTAAATCCTGTTCAGCACCCAGCTTTCCTTCTTTTGCCTTTTCAGCTTTTAGTAATGCTGCATCGTGTGCTTGCTTTCTTGCCGCCAATTCTGATGTCACTTGCTCAAGCTTACTCAGGCTCTTTGATTCAGACTCTTTTGCTACATCAATCAGTGAGATAGCTTCAGCCACCCGTAGGTTAGCCGCCTCTTCTGCTTCATGGGCTTTCTTACTTAATTCATAGTATTCCTCCAAAGAAAGTGTAACTCCAGTTTCTGGTTCGTTCGCAGTCCCGTGAAGTGCATCAATGGCTGCCAGAGCTAACTTTTCGGAAGCTTTTGCCGCTTCTATTTCCTTTTGAGCAGCGAGTAATCTGCTTGCCATTGTACTTGCTCCAGCTTTAGCTTGTTCCAAAGTTTCTTTAGCTTTGTTTAGCTCTTCACGGGCTTCTTGGGCCATTGATTTTGCTTGATCCGCCTCTTGTGCTGCCTTTTGTAGTTGTTTTGGGAGATCCACCATTTTTTCTCGGGCTTCCTTTTCTTTTGTTTGAACAAGAGCGATTTCTGATTTTGTTCGGTTTAGTTCGGCTTCAAGAGAAGCAACCACAACTGCCGCCATCCCTTCTCTCTGCCTAATGGCAGCAAGGGCAGCCTTTTCTTTCTCTAACTCGGTTTTTAACGAACTTGCGGCCATTTTTAAATAATCCATCTCTTCTGTTGCTTTTGTAATGTTTTGTTTCACCTCTTCAACATTGTTCTTTGCTGATTGTATCTCATTATCAGGATTATTAATATCTTCTTGACTCAACTTTGATTCCTTGTAAGCCGCTAATTCGGTTTTCAAGTCATGAAGCAAAGCTGTAGCAGCATCTAGTTTTGATTTCCGATCTTCAAAGGATCCAATCTGGCGGTTGACTTTTTCAATTTCTTCTTGGGCTTGTTTCAATTCTTGCTCCCAATTCAAAGCATCTTGCTCACGTGCCATCGCGGCTCCAATTCTATGTTCTTCAGCCTCTAAATGAGCAGCATGTGTTGACTCTAAAGATTCTTTTGACATCATTAGTTCAATAGTTAGGTTTTCCACCTTTTTCTCAACTTCTTTCGAGGCAGATGCTGCTTCCCGAGCTTTTTTTACAGCTACATCCTTTTCAGAAACCAATGAATCATATTCTTTACGGAGACTTTCAAGCTCCTTTTTTACAGTTGCCAACTCAGAAACTGCAGCTGCATGTCTTGCTTGGGCAACCTCCAGCTGTGCCTTGGCTGCAACACTAGAATCGTCAGCAATCCCTTGCTCCATTTCTTCAACTCTTAGTTTGACTAATTCAGAGTCCTGTTTGGCTTCATTTTCTTCAGTTTGTGCTCTCTCGAGGTTCAGTTTTAGTTCTTCTATGAGCCTTTTAGTGCTGTCTAACTCCTTTAATACTTGTTGTTTGGCTTCTTCGGCTGCCTCAGAATTTTTCTTCAATAATGGAATCTCCTCATTTGTTTTCTGAAGTTCTTGTTCTATATACTTGCGTTTCTGCACTGCCACATAAAATTATCTAAATTACCTTTCAAA
Source organism: Ambrosia trifida (assembly GCA_028751855.1). Lineage (NCBI taxonomy): Eukaryota > Viridiplantae > Streptophyta > Magnoliopsida > Asterales > Asteraceae > Ambrosia > Ambrosia trifida. The sequence goes on along the minus strand of CM054124.1, from coordinate 106,653,128 downwards.
AATGACAAAACAAAACATAGCAAATTTAGAGGTTGAAAAAGATTCTACCTCGGCGGTCTGGACTTTGTGGGCTTTCCAGTCAACAATGCCACCAAACTTGGAAACAGCTTCTTTAACAGATTCAAAAGGTGAAGCTGTGTCAATATCACCTATTCTTGAGCTCGTGTTCTTGGGACTAACCGTCTCAACACGTGGCGAACTATTCGACACCACCGAACGCTTGCCATTACTTTCAAGAGTAGCATCATTTGGTTTTTGTGCAGATGTTTCTGATGGAACTGGTGATACAGCTGCTTCTTGAACAAGTGAGCTGCTTTGCGGACTATCTTTTTCTGTTGGTAAGAACTCATCATCAGGTTTTGTTTTTACAGGTGTAGAGAGATCCTCCGAGGGAATATTAGATAGTTTTGGGTCACTGGAAGATTCTTGTTCGGTTTCAGTTCCATCAGCTGTACTAACTACTGGTATTGCGCCACCTGAAACGGGTTCATCATTTGGTAAATTTGTAGAAGCTTCACCATTTGTAGCCGTACCCTCTCCAAGAACTTTTGTTTCATCCATTACAGAAAGTTCAGACCTGAAAATTTCATTAATCAGGCAAATACCATTTAGCAGTAACAGAGATACAACTGGATAACGGATTAAATTAACAAAAATAAATACAACGTATAAAATCTTTCTTCACGTTCAATTTTCTTCCTCATCCACCTTTCTTTTTATAATAATAGTACGAATATCAAATAACAAGGAAAATGAACCTCCCAAAAGGAAACCTAACGAACATCTAATCATCACTACATGCATATTGATTATCACTAGGATTTAACCGGTCTAGCATAATCAAACTTCCTAAAGGGCGAACCGCTTCATCACGCTCCCTGGTTTTGTCAGGGTTGCAAAGGGAAGCATTCGTAAGTTTCATTTCCCTTGCAATATCATCCACAGGCTGCAAAAGGGACCCTTCCACTCAAACCTTGGTTTTAAAAAGCGCGAAGCGCACAAAAGCGACCAGGTCTAAAACCGAGGCGCAAAGCGCAAAAGCGGTGGGCTTTTCGTACGCGAGGCGCAAGACGAATATATATATTTTTTTATATATGTTATAGGTTTTTAACATCATATACCCAAAATATAGATACAAATAAGGTTTATATATGATTTAACTTAAATGTACAACATTTTTAGCTACATGTATAACAATTTTAAGCACAAAAACACCTCGTGTATGAAAAGCGCGCTTTTATTGCGCTTTTTTGGCCAAAAAAACACGCTTTTCATGCGCTTTTCGTACGCTGCTCGCCTAGGGTTACATAAGGCGCATAGATGCGCTTTGCGAGGCGCACTTTTTAAAACCAAGACTCAAGCATAGCAAAGAGTAAACTACATTAACAGAGTAACTGATATTCTTTCACCAACCATCACCGAAAATATTCCAGCAAGACATCAGGGCAAATTTGTAAATATATATATTTTTAAAACGACAACTCCTAAACCTAAAAATCCACTTATTGCCCACTCTGTGGGACTCGAACCTGCACCACTTTGATGAGAATAAACACCTGGAGCCACTAGGCCGTCAACAAAATATAATAAGGAGAGGCGCACGCGTGACACGCCTAACCAGCTGGTGTGGCTTCCTTTCTTGTAAACCAATCGAGGGTTTTAACTTTGAAAATCGTTCTAAATCGATAAGTGATTACAAATTCAAATTACTAGTGTTTGTAAGGTCTATAAGCAAACATCTATACAATTAACTCCATCTTATCATAATTCAATTCATATAAACAAGAAATCATTTAACATGCAACAATCGATGAATAAACAATCCGTAATCCAATTCAAAACAAATAGAAAAAACAATAGATGTATGCAGAAGACCTACCTACCAGAGTCAAACCAGATAACTCCTCTACTGATTGGTCCAAATAATTCGATTAGAGCTTCAAAAACAGTGGTTAACGAGGAAAACCTAAATTAAAAGGATGATGATAATTATTATTATTATTAATTGTAAAAAAGAAAAGATTGAAAAAGAAAGTGAAATTAAAGGAACATACGCGTGGAGCCTACCTTATAAGAAATTTGAATATAAACAATCATCATGTTGCTTGCTTGAATTCAATAATAATAATCTATGAAGGACTATTGTAAGGATTGGTAATTAGACAAGTGTGAATATGAATGATGATTATAAACTCAACACAACACAAAGAGGTAATAATAATAATAATCGGATAATTAGTTAAGACAAAGGTTTAATTTATTTATATTTGTTTTAGTTATTAGTTATATGGATGGAATGGATGGTGGAGAGCAATCAGCTGGTTTGTCTACACGTTGTGGAAAAGTCGCCGCCACAAACCCCTTTCCCACGCTCACTCGTGTCATTTTTTGGACTTTTTTTCTTTATTTTGCTCACCTTATGTTTTTTTACTTTTACACCCGTCAACTCTTCGTTTAGTGACATGATGTCCCCTTTTTAGATGTCCCCTTTTTAAATGTGAGGTTGTTGTTTAAATCCTTGCAAATGTAATGTGAGTGGAAGTTAAAGTGTTAAAAAATTTGGCATTAAAAAAAAAAAAACAAACGAATCAAATGTTTGTCAAATAGTTAGTGGATTGTTTGGTGGAAAGTTCGTCAGTGTTGGTCTGTTTGATAAATGCTGCACGGATACGAACAAGAAATTTTGTTTGTTTAGTTAAGCGAACGAATATGAATAGATGTTGTGTTTGTTTATTTACGTTCGTTAACGTTTTCATTGATGTTAAATAGTTCATCGGGGGTTTTAACTTTTATTTTTTATTTAAGTACTTCTTCATTTTTCTATTCACTTAAAAAGCTCAATAGTTTATTTCGTTTTAACATTTTCAATATCTTACCATGATTATAACTTTGTTAAGTAGTTTTAACAACAGGACAAGTGTTCAATTATTAGCGACCTTAATATGCCTTAAATTATGTTTTTATGAAAGATGCTAATTTTATTCGAAAATTTAATACGTGTTCGCTTGTGTTGGGTCCTATTCATGAACGTTTGTTTTTTGTTCGCATGTGTTTATAAGTGTGCATTTATGTTCACTTTTGGCCGGTACCGAAAGTTAACGAACAAACAGAAACAAACACGGACATGTTCATCTATAATCTATAATCTATAAAATATAATAAAACAAGATAACTTTTGCCACATGTCCTTATCTTAAACTCCTTCCTTTTCATTTTCCCACCCATTTTTTTTGGACACGTGGTGATGGATTGATGAACTTTCCATTCCCCCTTTTCTTATTCATTCCTACCCTAATTTTCCCCAACCCATCTTTAATCATCGTCGCCTTCCAAGCCACTCAAGTCTTAGCATTCTTCAATCTCTAATTTCATCAAGGTAAGGTTTCTTTCAATGATTCGTTCGTGTTTCACTGATTCGTTGTATGTTTCATATCATTCCAAATATCCTAACTCTCTCTATCGTCTCCTTACCAACATATCTTCTAATTTATGGTTTTGTCTTTAGAGAAAATATTAGGTATTCGAATTCGTGTTGTGTTTACGGGCGGCTGTTTGCGAGAAAACATTTAAGTTTTAGAATTCTTGTGGTGGTGACAGGCGCCTGTTCGATTGGGTTTACGATGAAGACGACAGACGTATTTTTCCGGTGGTTATTCGATTGCCTTTTAGGTTTAACCCGCCAGTTTCAGGTATTTTGCTTTCGATCTGATTATTGGTGTGTTTAGAATTGCTATAATTTTGTCCTGTTTAGGGTTTGTTAAATTGTTATTGATACACATATATTTAAGTATCTGATACATATTATAGAATAGTTCTTTTACTCGAGTTGTTGTTAAAAATAAAAAGCCCTTGAGATGATAGAAGTTTTGAATACAATTGATTTGTGATTTTGAAAATTTGATCATTCATACAGATGAAAATGCCACATATGTGTTTAGATGGAAATACCATTTTTTTTTTTTTAATCTTATTGGAAAATACATGTTTCTATGACAAAATGAAATCACTAAATATGCTCTTTACTAAGATGGTTTGAGTGTAGTGTGTGTAAGTGAAAACAGTAATTTGCAAATATGTTGTAGTAGTCGAATAGTTGGCATGTTAGTTTGTTATTTGCCAATGAAATTCTTAACCCATTAGAGATGATAATATAATTAGACATGCTCTTCATTAAACAAATTAAGAATCAAACTTTTAAAGTCTCTGTTCAAAACGAGTAGTCATATGTTTACTTGAGTTCCCATGCACTCCTTGAGGGTCCCATTTTTTTATCTGCCACATCAAGTAAACTCGACTCAGTATCATATAAATGGGTCATGGAGCTCAAAAGATGAAACTCAAACTACCAATATAAAATCATTATCTGAACACGTTTATCTTCTTTTAGTTGGGCATTGAGCTGTTTATATCTACTGGTTCTTATATTCACTTTACAGGAGACAAAGGTGTAAACAACCTTGATTCAAACTGGAGCATGGAGTGTGCAGCAATTGTGAAAGTAAAAACTCTACACATTAGCTCTCCTATCATGGCTGCAGAAAGTCAATTTTTTTACAAGATGAAAATGGGTATAATTTTTTCCATCTTTAAAATTCTTTATTTTACAATATCCATTTCCATTTGTTATAGGATAATTGTTTTGATGCAGATATATATTGTTTGCATTGAACCCTTTTTATCTGAAAATTGCACGTTCTTATTTTTGTATACAAGTTACGGGTGATCATTTTGTGTTTTTGGTTGATCGGTTGCTCACAGAATCCACTTTGGAGGCTACAATTGAATGAATGAACCCTCCGAAGCAGTCGAATTCATTGACAAATGATGACATAATATTCAACTGTTCATGTCCATCAATTAAAACCAAGTCTTTGTAAATTTGCCTCCTACATGTTTTTGCCACGTGTCACTCTTCCTTTTACCCACCGACTTACATTTTCATTCCAAGATTTACTCTAATTTGGATGCAGCCACTCTGTTGTGCTCTAAAACTTCTCACATTAAACCATGGCTTCACTGATGTATACGCCTCTTTATTCTTCAATTTAAAAAGGTAAAGATTTATATCCATTCATCAATGCGTTCATTTAAACCTAAAATTGCTTTAGTCTTCTTCAACATTTTTTCCTCTGGTTTTGGTGTCTTATAGGATTATGAATATGTTATTGGTTGCGTCAATAGTATATTAGTACCATTGCCCCTGAAATCATATCCTAAAGCATTATCCAACTATCATAACTGATGTAAGGTATGTTTTGTTATGATTTTCCTTCCTAATTGCTGGTTGTTGGATTGATATTTCTCCTCTATGTTAATTAGGGTTCTCATTATTTTCTTACACCTTTTCCAGGTCAGACAATGTTGGGAGGCCTAAACCATACATAGCAAATGCATTATTTTATCCTCTTCATCAGAGAACCAAGTAAGCTAATTTGCCTTCTTTTTAGTATATTTCATTTTTGCTGTTCTCATTAGTATTAGTATGATTTTAAGATTTGGTTAATCAAGTCTACTAAATTTGACATGGGCAATAGCTACTATTTGCTTTAGTAGTTCAGTCATATTCATTTGTGGGGCTTAATTATATCATGTATGGAGATTGCTATTATGATTATGGTTCCTATTTTTTTTTTCTCTTGCTTACATATATTACCATAATTGGTTTGGTTGATTCCATACTTGGTTGTTAAAAATGGTTTTGATTACTTGCAGGGCCGACTTTGGGGGAGGGCCGGGTGGGCGACAGGCGACAACCCTAGGCATGGTCTCCCCGAGGATCCGGATTTTTTTTCTATAAACGATCTGTATCTAGCTATTTAACAGATTGTCGCACTAAACATAATGTTTAAGCACACAACCCAACTGGTAAAGCAAATTTGTTACACAGAACATCCAGATTTGACACTTAGTATTTCCGTTCTTACTGAATTTTTAGTGTGTAGTCTAAATGCAAGGTGAACTGTCTTTTAAAACAAATTAACAAGTTATCATCAACCAGCTCAGCCGGTTAATTCCTCCTATAACAGAATAAATGCAAGATAATCACTTTTTATTTTTACGGTGCAAGGAATTTGAGTTTTATTGCCATTAAGTTGTTGGTTGCAAGTACCAACAAAACCCCAAAACAAAGACCATAGACTTCACAATCAAAACAGACAGAAAGGAGACAAGTCTAGACAAATGAACCTCTTAAGTTTACAAGGCCACATGATTCTTTTTTAATATATACATCAGTGGAACAAGGAGATAGCGACTACATCTACTGGATTTGTAGGGAAGGAATTCGATTAAATGATTTCAAAAATAGAATCCGGAAATAAGTGGGATGGAGACGGTTGTATTCAACAAATAGACACTGCGCCCTGCGGCCATTGAAATGGAAAAGAACATTAGAAAAGGTACTAATTTGGCATGTGGCAAATTTATTGCTTCTACTTCTTTTTTTTTCATTATACAGTAGTCGTTGAAGAAAACTTTGCGTATAAAATCACCATTGAAAGAGTAAAATTTCAGTTAAGTATGAAATGGGAACTATCGTTTACATTGTATGTATAGAGATGGGGAGGTGATTAAATAAAAAATTTAAATTAAAAGTAGTATTATAACTGTTGTGTTAACTAAGATTTATAAATTATATCTTTTATTTTTATTAGTTCCTTTGTTTAATATATGACTAATAATGAGGTGAAAAGTATACTTTGGTTGTTGGTTTGAAATAGGTAAAGATGGTAAATCTGAAATGGTGGGGATTGTGTGGGTGATTATTCTGGGTAACCACTTGCTAGAGAAGCAAGATGTGCATTCTGCAAGTATAGGGTTTTGGTAAACAACCAATCCTACAATCTTGGAAACTTATAGGTAACCAAAGATTTGTTCTTTATTTGATTGTATATTGGTGTATGCTTTTACCAATTTCAATACGGCAACAGTTACCGAGGTGATACTGCGTGAATCACGTCAGTGGCGGAGCTTGAACTTTAAGATGATGGGGCCGAAAGTCACGAGACCCAATTTATTTTTCAAATCGATGGGCCACGGACACAATATATGCAAAATTTTCGGACGAAAACAGAAAAATTTACACTACTGAACCAAAAATCGGTAGGGGCTGTGGGGGTGTGCTACTTAAGCTTTTCCATTTTAATCACGTGTTGGCTGAATCCTGTCACAAATTTTGTTTTGTTACCGCTCATGTCTTTTTCATTGGTGTAGTTTTTGGTAGCTTATATGTTTTTGAATTAACTGTACTTTCAATTTTACATATTTAATCAACTTTTCTTTCATTTAGAAATATTATCAACAACTTATTGTGTATATATTTTACATTGTATAAATTTTATTTACAACTTCTTATTTACGCATTTGACATTATGCAACCCGTGTAACACACGGGTAATTAAACTAGTTACCTTAATGAACAAAAATAAACACAACATTTCGTTCAATAAGAGTTCATGTACAGTAAGTGAACATATTATTTCCTTAAGAAACAAACACTTCGTTTGGTTGGTTTGCAACCCTAGTTGTGTGGTGTGGCATCGGTGTGGGGATAGAGAGGAAGGCGGTGAGGTAGAGGTGATCTTTGGGCAAGCAATCACACCCCATAGCCTAAGTAGCAAGCTATATATGTGTCTATGGGTGGTACCATATATGTTTTTTTTATAGTTTTCTCCACATCGCTTTAAAAATTCTTTGAACAAATAGTTATTTTCGCAATAAAGTATTTTTTTGGTACCCAAGCTATATCGAGTGTCTGTTAAATACCGGTACCACAATGACTTGAACCGATACCGACTTACAACACTAGTACCAGTAAACACATTCGTTTTTATGGTTTTCAATGTCGATTGCTACGTAGAGTGCCTATATCATACTAATAGTGCAATGAACCAAACCGGTAATGACTGAAAGCCAATAGCAAAGCGTGCGAGAATCTTAGTAGTTTCTTAGAACTTGGAAGTTTAAGTTAAGGTTATCGTTGTTAAAAAATACTTACCCTTTTAGACTCGGCCCAAGCCAATGATTATGGGCTTTAGAATTGTATTAAAATTGTTTTAAACTTTTAAATTCTTTTGTTCACACGTTACGAGCACGTAACCGCTCTCAACGAAACAACCCTAACAAAAATTCTACGTGATCTGCAGGTAACAATCTAATTCCCTGATGTTTGTTTATTTACATCATACACAAAAGAAAAATTACTGAATGATTACGAAAGAAATTAACTACAACCGGAGATATATACAGTTATATTCTATAACATGCATAGATATATACATTGTTGTTCATGTTATTATTAAGTTTCATTTAGATAATTATTTATTAATAAACAAATTTTCTAATCGTAGTTACGGATTAAGTTTTATGTATTTGATGTATTTTGTAGACAACGATATAACTAGTGGTCTATAGGTTGAACAAACTACTTTTGTGTTAGGTAAGTTAATTAGTGATGGTGATGAACAATAGGTTTGGATTCATAATGCTAAACCATTTGGAGTACTCTAGACATGAACTTGTTAGGATTGAAGTGGAGGTGATTATGAGCGTATTTGGAATTTTTAGTTGGATATTAGATCGGCTACACAGGCGTTTCTTCTGATTTTTGCTAGGCGTCTGAATCTGATTGGATTACGTTTGGTCCCGCTAACTTAGGAAAAGCCTATAGCCCAACCTATTAACACACATGTCACATTCTGAAGTTCTTGGTTTTCGTGAAATCCCTACAGATTAGCCACCCATGTTTATTTTGACTTTGTATTTAGTCAAAGTCTATTTTGGTGATTTCCTTAACATATAAACTTGATTAAATCATCTAGGGTCAATTTAGGAATTGGTTTGGACAAAAAATATTGTAGGTGAATCCAAGCCAACGTAAGCTCATTGAAGTACAAGATACCCATACAATGAGGCCATGAAGTGTACCCTAAAACCTATAGCGTTAAAGGTGACATGACATGTTAACTGGTGGCGTTAAAGGAGTTATTTGTTAATATGTTATGGGATGTTAAGAAATTAAAACCACTAAAAAATAGGGTAGGTGAAATTAACGGGATCAAACCGCTTCTTTGGGATGAGGTGGAGTGAAATGGGAAAAAGTTGGTGATGTACCACCTAGATGGAGTTAAGAAGGGTTAAAGTATACTGTATGCCGAAAGGCTAATAGTCTGGATACAATATCCGATACAATATCCAACTTCCAAATAAACAAGCTCAACTAAGATTAATTAGATCAAATAGTGTCCAACTAAGAACTTCCAACAAATGAAGCCCAAAGCATGATACCTTAAATTTACTAAAGTTCTTGTTAACTGCTATCATTTTATGTTGATTTGTATAATATATCTGTTTCACTGCACACACACTTTTCTGAAACTCCCATACATCCTTCTTTTATGATTTTATTTAACAACACATTGACTTTGGTTACTTCTGGATGTGTGGTTAAATGTGAATATTGTGGCATGTTTATTGCGAATTACATAGGTAAATTTAGGTTTGTATTAAATAATATGATTTCAGATTAGTGTTGCTTCTTCAACATTTTAAGTAACTGAACTTTTATTATGAACATGTTTTTGTAATTTGTTGACAGTGCTTTGTTAATGGCTTCTGACTCACCAGTCAACCATCGGCGAAAAACAAAGATACGCATAAAACGTCGGCAAAAAGCAAAGATGCAAATCAATGCTACACCAAATTATGAAGTGACCCCCTTCCCGAAAGGTATCTTTCTTGTATAGTCGAAATGGCGTTTTTCTTTGCTTATAAATCCTATGGTTCATAAATGGTTCGAGACTGTTATGCGATATTTATTTCGCTATTAGTGTTTTAGGAACATGTGTTGATGCTTGTTAAGTATGCTTGTATACCTTACAAAGTAATGGATGTAGGACATTAGATTAAAGTTGGCCTGAAAGCAGTAAATTACATATGCAAACTTGGCATGAAAGCATTTGTACTAGACTAACAGATTAAAGTTGGTTTATGTTAGATATATGTTAAGCTGCACATATGTTGTTTCTCAAGATATATGGTTGAGCCGCCCCTGCAAAGGGTTGTAATAGATCCATACGTGCGGGGCTTGGGATTCAAAGGCAAAAAGTCATTAATTTCATTTATCCCAAATTTACAAATCCTATGTAGTGAAGTGTTCTGTTTGGCTGGACGAGTGCATTGAATCTGTTGACATGGGTAAATCCCTTTTGTGTACTGTTTCCTGCCCAAATGACTGACTTCATGATTATTGCAGCGACGTTCAAGTCCAGGGAGGATCACAGGAAACAAACGGAATTGGAAGAAGTCCGTAAAGCTGGGCTTGCACCTGCAGAGGTTGATGAAGATGGAAAAGAGATCAATCCACATATTCCTTGGTATATATCATCTGCTCCTTGGTATCTCAATGTAGATAGACCGAGTTTAAAGCATCAAAGGAATTGGAAATCAGATCCAAATCACAAAAACTGTTGGTATGACCGACGAGCAAAAACATACCAAGCTCACAAGTACAGGAAGGGTGCATGTGAAAACTGTGGAGCCATGACACACACTAGCAAAACCTGCATGGAAAGACCCCGGAAGGCTGGAGCAAAGTTGACCGGTAAAAATATAGCACCTGATGAGAAATTGAGGTTATTGAGCTCGATTATGAAGGAAAACGGGACCGGTGGAATGGATATGATCCGGCATCATATGTTCATGATGTGATTGAACGACACGAAGCTGAACATGAAGATCGAAAAAAGTATTTAAAAGAGCAACAGTTAAAAAAGCTTGAAGAAAAGAACGATAGTGATGATGAAGACAGTGAAGATGGCTTAAAGGTAGATGAAGCCAAAGTTGATGAAAGCAAGCAGATGGATTTCGCTAAGGTCGAGAAACGTGTGCGTACTACTGGTGGTGGGTGCACAGGAACTGTGAGGAACCTACGTATTCGAGAAGATACAGCAAAATACCTTCTTAACCTTGATGTTAATTCTGCTCATTATGACCCGAAAGCCCGATCCATGCGTGGGGATCCGCTGCCAGATATGGATCCGAATGAGAAGTTTTATTGTGGGGATAATATAAATAGAGTAAGTGGTGAAGCTTTGGAGTTTAAGCAGCTGAATATACATGTTTGGGAAGTTTTTGACAAGGGGAATGATGTGCATATGCAAGCTGCTCCTTCACAAGCTGAACTGTTGAACAAAAGTTATAGGATTAACAAAGAAATGTTGAGATCGAAAGCGAAGGAGGCGATTTTGGACACGTATGGGAATGCGGCTGCTGACGACGCGCTTCCAAGAGAGCTGTTATTGGGTCAAAGTGAGAGAGAAGTTGAGTATGATCGCGCGGGCAGGGCTATTAAGAAGGTGAGTTGATCAGCTTATTAAGACTAGATGTTAAAGCTAGTTATCTTGCTTAAGATCACCATGTTGATGCATTTGTGGTAAGATCTTGATATAAACATGGGAATTTGATTTGATTTGTTGAAAGAACATATTATGGTTTAGCTTATGCCGCAAAAGATCTTGACGACCTTGGTGTAGATTTAGAAATAAGTTTAGTGGGTTGTTTGAATTAGCCGTTAAAAAAGATAATAATAACTTATAAATTATTGATATCTATTAACAATATCTAGGAGTAATACTTATAATTAATAAGAATATACCAATTTAGTATACCTAGTTCACTTAAAATTTGAATTTTTTTTTTTTTGAAAGGTAAACTTCATTCAACAAAAAACCCCGACAGGTCCTCAAATCAAGGACCGACGAGAAACATCAATCCAATGCGAACGTACACCATTTTTTCCAATCTACATTGTGACCTTTAGTTCTATTACAATACCAAAAAAATGAAGTAGTTTTCACCGTCTCCACAATCTCGATAGGCCGCCTACTCTTGTTGTTGAAAATTCGGTTGTTACGTTCGTTCCAAATAACCCACAAAGCTGTATAAAGGATTCCCCTTAACACGTGAGTGGCATTTTTGGAAGTCTTCTGCACGTCCGGCATTTTGATCACGTCCATGATATCGAAAGGGAAACAAGGAGATAATCTGCACCAAGATTCAATTCTAAACCACACCTCTAGAGCGAACGCACACCCTGTGAACAAGTGCATCGTAGTTTCCGTATCGTCTTGACAAAAACTGCACCGCTGATCTTGAATAATGACACCCCTTTTATCAATTCAGCGATAGTAAGAAGACGATTCAAACCCGCTCTCCATACCAACACCTTGCACTTTAGAGGCACCCACACCTTCCAATCAATAAAACCATTGCTGGCTCGAGAATTATCGTTGGTGAAAACTGTTTTTGCCGAGTTAACTGTGAACATTCCGTCTGCCGCATGTCTCCATTTCCAAACATCCCTATCTCCCCTCATGTCGAAATTGTGAATGTCATTAAGAATCTCGAACAACTCGGCAACTTCATCAAAGGACGCCGGCTCTGATCTCCATTCCCAATTTAAAACTTTAACATTGTTAACAACCTTAAGACGTTTTGCGACCTTGACCCATTTGTTCTTCTCCAATCTAAATAGATTAGGAAAAACGAGTCTAAGAGGAGCATCTCTTAACCAAGTATCCCCCCAAAAGCTTATAGAGTTTCCATCTCCCACTTCGGCAATGAAACCGGAATTGAGATTCTGACCGTTTGTTGTGACTAACTCTCCAATCTTAGTGATGTTTCTCCAACATCCAGAAGCCGAAGGTTTGCAAGGCAAAAGCGTCCAAGGCCGACTCGTCCCATGACATTCCATAATAATATTCTTCCATAAACAATCTCTGTCCTTCTTAAAACGCCATGTCCACTTCAATAGAAGCGCATTATTAACGTCACATAACTTAGACACCCCTAACCCTCCGTATTTTTTCGGAGTAGTTACAAGGTCCCAAGCGACCCAATGGATTTTCTTCTCATGGTTAGAGCCCGCCCACAAAAATTTTCTCATAATAGCTTCCATAGCCTCTAGAACCGCCTTTGGAGCTTTGTATAAAGAAAGATAATACACCGGTAAGCTTTCAAGAACTGATTTAATAAGAATTAGACGACCGCTTATCGATAAAGTTTTAGCTTTCCAAGAGGCAAGACGATTTTTAATGATCTCAATAACCGGCTCCCAACTTCTAACACGGTTCATATTCGCACCAACTTGGATACCAAGATAAGAGAAAGGAATAGTACTTCTCTTGCACCCAAGGAACTCCATCATATCGTCAACTTCCGACGAATCCGTACCAACCCCATAAATGTTAGATTTATGGAGGTTAATACGAAGCCCCGAACATAGATAAAAAATACGAAGAATATGAGCGATATTCCGCACATTATCATGAAAAATTATCGTTAAACGTGATGTGAGAAACATGAGGCAAAATAGTTATTTCCTCCAATTAAAAAAAAAAGCCGCACATCGTCTTTTTTTTATTCGTGCTTTTTACAAATATGTAAGGGGGAGAAATCGGCAACGACTACTCGAGGAGACAAAAGAAACTCAATACATGATGTGTGTTTGATGTCAATTCGCATAGCAAACTACACCAACAGTCTTTGTGGTTTTATAAAAATTGAAAATAGTCTTCATGTATGAGAAATTACATAGATGGTTTAAGCTTTTGCTCTTTGTAACAGCCTTAGTATAAACTTTTGTAAACTATGTCGTCTAATTTCAGAGACTAAAGATGTTATAAATCGTAAAAGTTTAGACTAAAAGTGTTACAGATTACAAAAATTTAAAGTATCTGTGTAATTTCTCATCCGTGTAATTTACTCCGATTTGTATGAACAACAGTAGATGTGGATCTAAGAAACAAAAATACTAAATGATCATTTTATCTTCACATGTGTTGAGAGTGACATGTTTAACCAATCCATCTAAACAAGTGAATATTGACATTATTGTATTGTATACTATCAATTTATGGGTGATTTAGCAATACTACCCTATTTTGTTATATTGTGATTTTCTTTTTATTTTTAACTTCTATACTTTTTATCTTTGTAATTTGTCACAATTTTTTTTCATTTCTAACCCAATATTTTTTTTTCATTTTAAATTTCGGTCTCCTGTACTTTTTATCTTTTACAAACCTTTTGTTTACATTTCGGTCAAAATTTTGTAACTTAACATGCTATAACGCGCGCATGTAGTTCCAATGTTTTTACATTTATTCTTTTTCATGGTTAACGACTCTTTCACAACGCACGAGTCCTATCTTGATTTTTTTTCTATATATTTTACGTATCGGTCTTCTTTATGCATGCTGCAACGAGCGTGCGTGGTTTAACATTTTTACCTCTACTTTTCGTTCGGTTTAATGGTCCGTCACATCACCAAATTCCTAAATACTAGTTTATACAATTTAAAGAATTAATCTCTACTACCTTATTAAGGAGGAGAGATAGGTAAGAAGGTAATTTTACACAATTTTTAAGATGGGAGTTGAAGAGTCCCTTCACAAATTTTCAATATTTGGTCATTTTGTTCCCTTTATGCCCTTGTGTACAACATATAATGCTCATTGTATATATGTGTAATGCATACTTCATATCCATTTCAACATGTAACCCCTATTCATAACACCTAATTAAACCCCAATTCAATTTCAATAAAACCCAAGCTTTTCATTGAATCCTTCTACACATCTATTTAATAATAACAAGCAATGTTTGTGATGGTTCTATTAGGCTTTGTTGGAGCTTATAAACATTATAGTAATTGGACAATTTTGTCTTTTTTTTATTTGTTGAATTGTATAACTCTTTAAAGCATGATGTCTAACCTTATGTATTTGTTGCCAATAATTCTATCTCCTTCTCTCTGTATATTACAACTAACTAAAAGAAAACTTAATATCCTGTATATCAAATACTTTTAATTTAAAATTACCATTTTGGTAAAAAAAAATTATTTTTTAACTTGGGTTACCTTTACGTACTTAGTCACGTTTAAAAACCGCCGCAACGCGCGGGGTAATTTACTAGTAATTTTAATTCATGTAGATTTAATATTTTAAATTTCCTAAAGTGATTATTACGTGGCATTTAAACATGGGCAATTGGGCTATCTTAACCCGAACCGCCTCACAATATTATCACGATATATAAGCTCCAAGCAACCATAACCAGTCTTCATCCATTTGTTCTTCATCCTATCCTTTATAATAATAATAAACTCAATCCAATTTAGGGTTTCACATAATATTGATTTGAATTCGATACCCGCCTGTTAAGGTTTTCATCATGGCGACGGCATCAGGTACCTATTTTCTAATTTCTTTCTAAATTATTATTTTTTTACCCTAACGTGTATTATTCATTATTTGATTTGTATTGATGAACAGATCCCCTCTGTTCTAAAGTTGTATGTCTGTTAATGAATTCAATTAAACCCCTATGGATACAGATTAAAAAACTAGACACAAAAATACAGATATCTAATTTCAATTAGGGTTATTATACTATTTGCTTAGGGTTTTGATAGATCTATATGGTCAGGCTAGGTATTCGAAGGCGAAAGGTTATTAATTTTTATAAATCCCCAATTTACCAACCCTATGTAGTACTGACTTGTTTTGTTAGCCTGAATGAGTGCATTGAACTGTTTATTTGTACAAATGACTTACCGGAATGTTTATTTCAGTGGCGTTTAAGTCCCGAGAGGATCATAGGAAGCAGATGGAGCTGGAGGAAGCGCGTAAAGCTGGGCTTGCGCCTGCGGAGGTTGATGAAGATGGAAAAGAGATCAATCCGCATATTCCGCAGTATATGTCGTCTGCTCCTTGGTATCTTAATGCGGAAAGACCGAGTTTAAAGCATCAACGGAAATGGAAATCGGATCCGAATTATTCGAAGTCGTGGTACGACAGAGGGGCGAAAATAGGCCAAGCGGATAAGTATAGGAAGGGCGCCTGTGAAAACTGTGGAGCTATTACGCATACTAGTAAAACCTGCATGGAAAGGCCGCGTAAACTTGGAGCGAGGTGGACTAATAAAAATATAGCACCTGATGAGAAGATTGAGACTTTTGAGCTTGATTATGATGGAAAGAGGGATCGGTGGAATGGGTATGATGCAGCGTCCTATGCTCATGTGATTGATAGATATGAAGCTCGAGATGAAGCCCGGAAAAAGTATTTAAAAGAGCAACAGTTGAAAAAGCTGGAAGAAAAGAACAGTACTGAAGTTGTTGAAGAAGTGGTTAGTGATGATGAAGACAATGAAGATGGTTTGAAGGTTGATGAAGCGAAAGTTGATGAAAGCAAGCAGATGGATTTTGCTAAGGTTGAGAAACGTGTGCGTACCACTGGTGGTGGGTCCACGGGAACTGTGAGGAATCTCCGTATTCGAGAAGATACAGCGAAATACCTTCTTAATCTTGATGTTAATTCCGCTCATTACGACCCGAAAACTCGATCCATGCGTGAGGATCCGCTTCCAGATATGGATCCGAATGAGAAGTTTTATGCTGGGGATAATCAAAATAGAGTAAGCGGTCAAGCTTTGGAGTTTAAGCAGCTGAATATACATGCTTGGGAAGCGTTTGACAAGGGGAATGATGTGCACATGCAAGCTGCTCCTTCACAAGCTGAATTGTTATTCAAAAATTTCAAGGTTAACAAAGAAAAGTTGAAAACTAAAGTTAAGGAGACAATTTTGGAGCAATATGGGAATGCAGCCGCCGAAGAAGCACTTCCAAGAGAGCTATTGTTGGGTCAAAGTGAGAAAGAAGTTGAGTATGATCGCGCCGGTAGGGTTATTAAAGGACAGGAAATGGCCCTTCCTAAGAGCAAATATGAAGAGGATGTTTTCATTAATAACCACACAACTGTTTGGGGTTCATGGTGGAAAGATCATCAATGGGGTTATAGATGTTGCAAGCAGTTTATAAGAAACAGTTACTGTACAGGAGCTGCTGGAATTGAGGCTGCTGAGGCTGCAGCAGACCTAATGAAGGCTAACATTGCGCGTAAAGAGGCCACTGAAGGTATGACCCCCTCCTACCTAGCAAGATTATCTTTTGTTATTCTTTGATTTTAAGTTTTAATGATTTTATTTGGTATTAACGTGATTTTGTCTCATCAGATGTAGTTGCTCCAACGGAAGAGAAGCAGCCTGCTACTTGGGGAACAGACATACCTGATGATTTGGTTTTGGATCAAGAGAAACTTGCTGAAGCACTTAAGAAGGTAAGTTTATCGGTTTGTGCCTTGTCTAGAACTACCCAACATGAGGAGATGTCAAAATTATTTTGCTTTTAGATTTTAGATTTTAGATCCCCATGTTGATGCATTTGTGTTGGTTAGTCTGGTAAAATGCACATATTATTGTTTTTAGCTCATTGCTGAAGATATTGACAATTGCTATTTGCTGGTGATATGTGTAGGAGGACAAGAGGAGGAAAGAAGAGAAAGATGAACGAAAACGCAAATATAATGTCAAGTGGAACGATGAAGTGACAGCTGAAGACATGGAGGCATACAGGATGAAGAGGGTTCATCATGATGATCCAATGAAGGATTTTCTGAACTAACTCCCATCTATAATCCATGCTGCATCTTCTTATCTTTTATCTAGCTTATGTTGGGGAAGGTTGAGAATACTGTTTAATATCTAGATGATGAAAGGTGGTTGGTTGTGTCGGTTTATTTCATATTTTGTATTTGCTTGGGTTCACACAATAATGGAACATGCTGTGATCTTTTGGCTTGATGGTCTTTTTTTGTTACATGCTGGGAAAATCTTAAGTTTATATCCATCCAGTCACTTGATTTGCTGAATACAAACTTTTAATTATTTAAAAGGAATTCTAAAAAGATTTCCAACTGTTGGATATTCATGAAAGGGAAAAACTTCATCAAAGTTCTAAACATCTCTCCCTTTTAATGTTGCATATCAGATGGTGATTATGTTATGGGTGACCAAAGAGAGGATGATTTAAAGTATTTTGTACTGATTTTTTTTTTTCATCTTGACCCTACTTTTAAGCAAAACGTATCGACATTTTTTGTTTTTTTAACTGCTAAATTTACAATAAATCCGTCTTTAGCAGGACCTGAACTCTTGACTTTAAGGGGAGCAACAACTTAACACCAATGACTTTGCCAATTGTCAAGCATACACTTATACGATCCATATGCTTCACCGACCCGGGAAGACTAATCAAACTAGCCACGTTCCTTTTATGCAAGTTACGCAAGTTACAAGGGGAAAACATTAGTTTTTAAGTTATGCACTTTTTGCATTATTTTCTGCACGTAGCATCGTTCCATGAGACCCACGATCTTATGTTTTCATGGTTTTTTTGCATTTCCTATTTGTATTTAAGTTACAAGACAGTAATCAGAAGAGAAGAAAATTGTTGGAAAATATTGTCTTGTTCTTTTTCTATTTCTTTAGGAGACTAGCCATCTCGAACCGGCTTCTATCATACATGACATCTTTTTTTTCTTTTCTTTTAGAAGGTATGAACAAGTTTAATTAGCATTTGTTGTTTTAGATAGTTAATTTGATATAGCCTGCATATATACTAAGTTTCATCTGACATTATGTATAAGTTTTTAGTCAATTAAGATTTTGCAATTTGTTTGGTATTTCTAGTTTTTTAAACAAGGGTTATGGTAAATGAAGAGCTTACAACAACAATCATACCCAGTAACTCCCGCAAATAGCAAGGTTATTGCTAGGGCTTGCTATTGGTAGCGTTTGAGGAGATAAAAAAAAATAAACATCTTTTTTGGCAGCTAATTCGGTTTTGATCTCAGTGAAATCAAGATACTTCCATTTTTTTCTTAGTCCAAAACGGGTTGGCGTAATTTAAGATTAGACAATCATTGTGGTTTGTTTGCTTTCTTGTTTAACACTAAAATACTCGCACTACATGTTCGAGTTTTGGTAGGATTCAACAAACCCCCCGCCATCTTATACACTCATAGTCCTCGATTAAGTTTGCCAATCGACATGGAGCGTTAATGATAATGTGCCAGAACTTGGCCGCTACGGTTAAGAGGACTGGCAAGAGGAATGTGGCTATTCATTTACAGTTGTGGTTATTGACCCTTTTGTGGAACTTGATGTTTGTGGTGGCTTTGGTCTCTTGTTGTTTTGGACTGCGCGAAAAGAGGCGAATGTGAAACTTTCTAGAAGGCGCCCCATCATAAAATTACTTTAATCTAATCATACTTAAAGAAAATATATGATAATTGTGAACAAATTTAAGGACATTAAGTGGACTTCTTGGCACTCTAGGACCAGAAAAATTCACCATTATAAAGTAGTTTATACACCAAAACATCCGAAATTAGATTAAAAACAGAAACAAACTACATAGTACAGACCAGTTCTGTTCCTATGTCTACAATCTCAACTCAAAGGCTATATTTCATGTTCGATAATCAAGAATCCAATATGCAAAATTAACAACTTTTCTCCGGAATTCTCATTATCCTCTACATGGTAATTTGTCGCCAGTAACAAAATCCTGAATAGAATGGTAACGTACTGTTTTTATGGAACTTCCTATCTAAAAAGTCTAACACGTATTGCAAACATACCTGTTGTTTTGCAAGACGACCGACAAAAGCTACATTTGGGCCTGTTTATGGGTATGCAGCTTTATGAATTACGCGTTTACAACTTCCCGCAAGTGTTGAGAGTGACTTTTACCAGGTGGAATGAAAATCAAATCTTCCCAACCTGAATTTTTCTCGCTCATCTGCAACCCAAGACGTAATTTTTATTTTTATTTTTTTAAATTTATGATCATATTATATCAGGAAATAAATTAGGGCACATTACCTCCATTTTTTTCAGCACGTCTTCCAGACTTCCAACCTGTAAAGATCGGAAAACAGCACCATCAGTACAAAATATATAACTTTAAGTGCTGTGAGTGAACCTCTGTCCTCTAAAGAAAAATAAAAGGATACCATAATATGTTGTGCAATCGCGGGTCCTCTAGGTCCTCGTGGAACAGTTAACAATTCTTTCTCAATATCCTCCTGATTTTGCAACAAACATGATTCGGGCTCAAGTCAGTAAAGCATTTTACTTAAAATCAACAAAGGAGAGATGTTTTTCTAAGTTCAAATACAAAGTTACAAACCTTTCGAAAATATATAGGGCAATAACGTTTGTTTTTCTTCTTTATAACCAAGAGGTCTGACTGTGCAAAGAAATAACAAAATAAAGCATAAGAATCCTGTGGAAATCAATAATTCGTACTCCAGTTGATTGTTGACCGTCGGTTTAATAAAGATTGTCCAACCTAAAATACCATCATCGCATTTGGGCGAATTGGCTATTGATGAGAGGAGAACTTAACATTTAAACGTTCTTAGGTGGGAGCAATCACATAATGGGTGACATCCCGGAAGTCTCCAGGCAACCAAAGGAAAAGGCGCAAACGTCTCATGATCAAAACAAACACTATTGGTTGGCATGAAGGGTTTGTTGTTACATTACAATGGTTATCTTAAAAGCTAAAACTGCTTGAAAATATAAAAGTGTCCCTAATTTTGCATCATCAGTTACTATACACAAGAGTATTTAACATATTCTGCGCCGTCACACTGTCAAAACCGAGCATAGTTTATCAAATTACATCTAACAACTAATTTTCATACCTGAAAAACAGGAACTCCATCGAACCCACTCTTGGTAGCAGAAGCTTTCAGCTATCAAAATCATCACAATATCACATTAATAACAATTAAACGCTGTAAAACTCGTGTTTAATTAATTAACCACAACCTCAATCGCATTCTTGAGTTGAACAGGATCAGGCAAAAACCGAAACGCAATTCCTTCAACCTTCAACATGTAAACCTATATAACCAAAAAAAAAACAATCTTTACGACAAGAAATAACCAACCGAATAAAACTAACTTAAATGACCCAAATTATAAAACCATCACCTGGTCTAATGCAATTGGTACAACCTTGGCTTTCCCTCTCAACTCCCCTTTCCTCAATCTAACCTACAATACACACACATATATATATAACTAACTCCTCAATTGCACATACACTGAAGCATAATATAGTAATATAATATCAAATTATTATTAATATTTGACCTGAGCAAGAAAGGCTTCAGCATCTTCTTGACGAAAACAGAGCAACCCGATTGACTTAAGCCCATTAGGATCAGAAATCAGGACAAACTCATTATCCGAATTGCTAACAGTGTAGAGCTCTGTTCCAGAGAGAGTCTTGGAGACGTGGGCAGAGGATAGAGCGACGTCAAAGACATGTTTGCCGACAGGAATATTGTTGTCTTGTTGCTGATGGTGAGAGAGTGAAGCGAAAGGGATGGAGGGACGGAAATGGTGATGTGGGTGTGATGGAAAAAGGGTTCTGGTGAGTTCCCGACGGGTTTCATCGATGCGGGTGGCGATGCCGGAGCTTAGCCGGAGAAGATGGTGGTGGAAGAAGGTGAATGGATTGGGGTTTGGAGACTCCATTACCGATGACAAAACAAACAAGAGAGTGACTAATAATAAACATAAACAGAGGTAGTTTGCTTATATTAAGTTGGGCCTTTGTATTTCGGCCCATATATATTTCTAGTGCTGATTTGGGCTAACAATGATGTATGTTTTTTTAGGTGTAGAATAGAGGTGGAGTGCACATAACGGTTATTTTCTCTAACCGAACCGGTTTTATCTGGTTTTTTCACCTTTTGCTTTAAAGAGCAGTGTCATTTAGTCCTCTATAATTACACTAGGTTAGAGACCTGTGAACTTCACGGGTGAAAAAATTTTAAAATAAAACATCTTATCGAATAAATAAAATTAAACAACTTTTATAAGGGTAGTGTTCAACTAAAAATTTAAAACATACGGTGAAAGAAAATATAACATGAAAAACTAATATTCTGTCCAAGTTTTTAAATATTTATATTTTAATGTATGATGTAATATATTTTTTTTGTACTCGTGAAAATATTAAATTGTAAAAAATAATCGATGCAAATAAATCTCGTAAGAAAAAACATTCTTCCACTAAACAAAATAATAGGATAATTTCCAAACGAAAACATAAGTCAAAAGATAATGTTCAAAAAACTTAATAATAGTGTATCGTAAAAGGAATTAAATCAAGTACGGAAAAACAAAATTATTGATACGTTCATAACATCCATTGCAGCATGGTAACTTCCTAGGATTTTCACATCGAACGTTGCAAGCAAAACACATCACATCATCTTCTTCAACGTATTTACCCTTCCTCATGCTTACGTGATGCTTTCCTTTATTATGCATGTTAAAGTTTTTGGAACTTTACAAAATACGTCGTACAATCCATAATAAAATACTGCTTTAGCCCTTGAATAAAAAATAAAAGTTAAGAAAAAAAAAAGCTTTCAATGTTAAACAAATTTGATATATAAACAAAATTTTATAACGTAACATTGCAATAATACATGCTTCAATCACGCAAACAGTAACCTATTCAACACAAACAAAAAAACAAAGAACAATAAACCTAGTTTATTGTCTTCAAACATCATCATCATCAGGGCCGGCTCAACCTTTTGTGGGGCCTAAAGTGGATCCTAAAATCGGGGCCGCTACTCATAACAAAATCGGCTCAACCTTATGACACAAATTATACGTATATGATTTCTGAAACACACAATCACTCATAATAGAGTTAAAAGTGAGTTGTAATTAAAAGAAAACTCTTCCAACTGTGTTGATTATTTACTGTCTTTGTAAAAACCTAACAATTAACGAAGTTAAACCTCGAAGATTTGGGCCACCATAAATATGGTGGATTGGTGGCGACAAACCTCAACTTATTTTACATTCGAGCCACAGTTCATGAGTACATATGTTCATCTAATTTGTCAGATATGAAAATGTTGGTTGTCGCCCCCGATTCAACCCAAAATGAAAAAATAAAAAAAATAGTGGAAATATAGAGCTATATTCATTCATAGCATGTAGTACCTTCGGCAGCTACATGTTCCACGAATATGTAAATTCCACCCGGTTTAAGCACCTCTTGGCCTCTGTACGCAATCAAGATTCAAGATATCGGAACATAATTATAAATTAATAAATGTATGGATAAGTGTAACAATAAATGCGAGTTGTCTGCAGATGGTCAGTCTTACACTCTCATGTGAACTTTAACCAGTCATATTGATGCAGCTTAGAAAGAATCATAATGTGACAATGAACCGATAATAACATAACCTGAAGAGGCTTACTGACATCCTTAACAGAACATAGCACTAACGTACCCACGACAACATCCATGGAAGCATCACTTACAGGCAATGCTTCTGCAACCTGCATAAACTCGCCATGTTTATAAAGTTGAAAACTTGTAATATAAGTTAAATTAAACGAATGAATATTGTAACTCATTTGTTTAAAATACGTGAAGATCATAAAGACCGCATACAACATTAATGAACTTGAATTTTGTTGGAGGCAGACCAGAAGCTTGGGCAGCGGCTTGAGCATATTTTCCATCTTTCTATTGGGGTCGACACCAACTACACTTGCACCGGAAGCTAAATTTCCATAATATTTGAGATTAGAACCTGTTCCTATCCCAATCTCTAGTATTTTTGCAGCCTTCCCTGTTAAATTTGCAAAAAGCTCTGACTTGTAACATGCAATCTTATTAAATAACAACTATTATTTACACAAACACACAAAAGCAACTAAAAAAGAACAAAGTTTTGTATAATATTGTGTATATTAATGACCCATTCTTCAAGAAATAGGTTGATTTGGGTAATTTGTATTTGCCAAATGGATGGCTTTGGGTCAACTCAAATTATACAACGGGTCAATATGGATAACTCTTATCAACTGGGTAACATAGGACGGGTCAAAATGAGCCAGCGACACCCACCATCTCTACCCACTGTGGCCACTGGCCGACACAAAAATAAATATAACAGACTGAACCTATTCTGATACTCCCCCCCCCCCCTCCTTTTTTTTTTTTCTAAAACGACAATTTCAACATGAGCCAATTTTGGCCGGACCACATTTTTGTAAGAGTGTAAACCTGATTCCATTCCATTCAATTGAGTTACAATATATAAAGATAAATGAACGACCTATGGGCTCGATACTAAAACCATAAGTACCATATTCCAATAATATTGACGCAAACCAAATTGAGTCTTTTTTTAAACATCAACCAAATAAGAAAAAAAAAACCCAATAATTCTCTGTATTAGATTAAATGACAGCCAATGAAGACATTATAAAGGTGCAGAAGTAACTAATTTGGTTTTTAATGCAATGAAGATCAAAGATTGTTTTATGGTATGCTACCTTCCTACAAGTTGACATTGTATCATCTGAGTAGAAAGGCCGATAGCCCACAAGCATTTCAAACATAATGGCACCAAGAGACCACCTAAAGAACAACAAATGTCACATAATCATAGTAAAAACTGCACATCAAAAATTCAAAAAGAATGAGATTCATCTCTACCAAAACGCTATGCGATGAACATAGCGTAATATGTCAACAGTCTTGATCAATTTCCAAATAAAATCCACTACAACAAAAAAGAATGAGATTCATCAACAAATTAATGAATAAACCACCATGATCCAAAAATCATAGAATGACTCCAGACATTATGCACCCATGTTAGAGTTAAAGGAAATATTAGGAGCATTTGATAATATATATACAGGTAAAATATAAAGCAATTACTTTCGATGCATAAATGTAATTGATGAAAAATCTTTTTAAAGTCCAAACTGCCTCTTTGTGTAGTCTATTAACATAACTGCAGCAGTAATTTCAATTTTCAACAAAAAAATCCTTTATTTAACATATATAGATTATAATAAGTTCAACAAACAATACCGGCGCATGTGCATTCCTCACAGCTCACGCTGCCGAGCGTCTCATCTCACCGGTGCAGAACAACTTTATAGCTCGCTCTAGCCGGAAAGAACTCCCTCATTGCCAGGCGTCTCACCGACAACCCCCACTACAAAGAACCGCTGTGGTCCCTATTACTCATCCCCATCTTCGCATCTCATTCTTCTTTCTGATTTATGTTTACGAATTCCCAACTCTTGCTGCTACAACACCATCAAATTTCTAGCATATAGCGATAAACAAAACGGCCTGTGATAAGTGGGAGAGAATGGTAGCGCTAAAATTAAAATTATACTGGTGTGTTCCCTAATTAAGTATTCTATAAAGTACAGCTCTAAAAGGATCAATACCTACATGTAGAATTGAAAAGGCGAAAACGTTTGATTCAATGAGGAGAGTTGGTTTGTTTGCTTAGCTTAAAAACTCTTCATTCTCGTCAACAAATAAACTGCAAATTAAGTTTGGACATCATTTATGACCTCATCGATTGATCTCTGTGTCAAGAAATTTCAGTACCCAAAGCATATCCAATTCTTGTTCATCGTATTGGAACACAAAAAGGTGACAAATGTACATTATGCTTTTTTCTTAGATGATGCAAAGCCTACAAGAAGTCTTGAAACGCATATGACCCATATATAACTTCTTATTGTATTGCAGTAAGGACAATGCTGGAAAAAAAAAAAGAAGAATAAAACTTCTGTACAATAAGAATTGAGAAAACTGTAAACTGAAATAAATAGTGAGCAAATAAAATTACCTGCAAAAAGTTCAATGCCTTCCTCATGTCACCATCCGGGTAAATTGCAATATCTTGTAATCCTGGTTGCTTGTCCATCCTAATACCTGTTAAGAAATTGGTATACTTAATATACAATTGTGTCTGTTTCGACTGGTACGAAAAAAAACTCCCATTTTGACCCATTACCCAGCCCATTCTGCTACCTCTAGTAATAATATTAGGTGAGCATTCAATGAAATTAAAAACCTTACGTATGTGTTCACAATGGCTAAAAACATTGTCATGAAATGCTATGGTATACGAAACAGAAGCTTACAGTTCACTTTGATTAGTCTCACACTCACCAAAAACACATTCTGATGAACTGAGATTATAGTTAAACCTTGAGTTTATCTAATCACTTGTGTGTGTATGTGTGACTCACAAATTTTTTGCATACTCTTGACCCAACATGACTTTTAAGAGACTTTCTGTAAGCTCCCCTCGTCCCTAAATATCTGCATACAAGACTAATATAAGCGATAAAACACCAAGAAATATGTTTAATGGCAAATTCATATCACTGAACTAAACCCTAGAAAGCAAATCAACACAAAACTGATCAATAAAAACTCGTTGATTTAGGGTAAATCCCATAACTATGATGAATACAAAAGCGAAACATATAGATTTATAAGAAAAAACCTTAGATTGAAAGATAATTGAAACATACCTCACGTTTGGTTACCGGCGGCAAACTGGGATGAGAAATAACACAAGTCCATCCATCTTGTTCAAAACAGAATCGTATTTGAACATAACATAATCAAAAAAAAAAAAAGCGGATGTTACCTTTGGCTTATTGTTTGAAAGAGTTTAGGCGGTGTTGGATCTGAAAAAAACAATCTATATGAAAACCTATTTGAAACAGAACAACCCTATAGTAGAAGAAGATTGGTGTGGATATGAGTGATTAATGGGAAATATTTGATCAAAAATCGCCGATGGAAGGTATTAAGGTTTTATATGAGGAAGGGTATTGACTGGAGAGGCGATACATTGTTTGAAGGAGGAGGATGATTCGCGTATGATATACCCGGGTCAGAATTTTAATCGGGTTAAGATATGGGTTTGGATAGTACATTTTATGCTTGCCACGTGGATTGGAGCTCTAAGATGGGAACAAGTGTCCCCCTAGCTACTCCTTTATTAGAAGAAAGAGATTAGAAGAAAGAGATGAGAGAAAACAAACCCAATAATTTTTTATGGGGTTGAAAGTGGCTATGAGTGAAAAAATTAGGAAATATACTGTTTATCGGTGTATTTGGGTTTCTTTTGAGAAAAATTGGAAACTATATTTATTTTTTAATATTTATTGAAAGTGACTGTGAGTGAAGAGAGATAAACTGTAATGATTTTTAATGTAATATGTGGTTGTGATTGGTTGTGAGTGAATTGGGGATGGGAAAGCTACCGTGAATGCTCTAATCGGTTATTGTTTTAACTGGTTATTTATATTAACTGATTTGGTTTTTTATTTTAACACATCTATTAATAACCGGTTAATAATCAATTAATAATCACTTATTTTCAAGTTTTTCACTTTTTTGTTTTTTTTTTCTTTGGTTAACCGATACATCGGTTAAACCCATATAAAAAAACTGGTTAATAGCGGGTTCCTAGTCTAAAAACCAATAACCGATTATGACCCATCGCTTAATAATAACCTCCAACTGGTTAACAACCGGTTCTGGTTAACAAATTGTTTAATATATGCACCTCTAGCCAGGTGTACATTTTGGGTCTCTATTTTTTTTATTATTTTTTTTATAATGGTTTGGATTGTAAACCGATTTAATTTGGTTAAACCGGTGAGGATCATAAGGCTGGATAAAAGTATTCAAATCCTATGCAAATCGATTATACTAGTTTTTCAAATCAGTTCAAATTTAAACTATTTTAATAACAAGAGTAGGAATCGAAACACAAAATGAAAGAGGAGGAGTAGTTGCTTGTATTCCGATACATTGAATTGGTACTTTTCATTTTTCAACTCGGCCTATATATATATTTCTAGTGATCGTTTGAGCTAGGCAAAGAGTAAAATTTACATAACATTGACGATTTGAATTCATAACACCTTTATAAATGGCAAACAATATAACACTAGAGGGTAAGTCATGGGTGTTTAGGCTTGATGAATGATTGTATGCTTTCGATCCCCATTGGTGTTTTTGTTGATCACATATATATAGCATATGAAAAAAAGAATGATGTTTAATTTGTTTTAAAACTAGAGAATTTCTAGTGTGTTCTTGTTTTAATGTGTTTGAAACTAAGAATTTAGATGGTAATTTTTAACCTATTGTGTTAAATCTATTTGAAATGATGATTAGTGGTGTTAATCTGTAATGTGTTGAAGCTTGTTGATGGTTAAAGTGATCTATAAACTGTGAAATATTGAGTTTTATCATACGCGTAAAACTGGAAATTCACATAATCGATAACATGCCCATATTTCTTCCATGAAGTCGTATGGTGACTTTCAATAGGCCCGTTATCTTCATAGGGGCCAATAGAAGCAAATTTAATGGTTCACTTTTCCTTAGACCTGTTACAAGCCGCCTATGTATTCGACAAAACTTTTCTCATTCGTTCTAAAGTTTTTATAATCAACTAGATTAAAATCTTGTGCATTTCACGGGGTGAATAAATGTAATTTTACATGGGTATAATAAACTCGTTTTTTACATAGGTTGAATAAGTTTAACGTAAATGTAATGTAGCTGGTCAACGCATACAGTCGTTAATATGCGTCTTTTAAAAAATAAACTTTGTTGTACTGTTTATTAATTATAACGTTTTACCTATTTTTTTTTATTTATGGTTACTAATATGCAAAACAATAGAATAAAATAGTTGAGAAAAAAATTAAATAAATAAGAGAGAAAATTTAAAATTTTTATTTACTAGGATAGGGAAATAAAAATATATATCATTATTATTTAATATGAGAAAGAAACACAATGATTTAATTTAATACTATTATTTAATAGGAGAGAAAAGAGAAAATGAAGGTGAGCATGAATTAGTTATTATATAGTAAATAAATATAAAAATAAAAATATTAATTAACATATTTAAAATGTTCAAATAATAGTTAATGATATAATAATTATCTTTATTTTAAATTAACAATTATCCATAATTAAGTAGGGGAAAGTGGTGGAAAAACAAAAAATTAGAATGCCCCAATGAATAACATGTGTCCCTCGTTTGTTTTCTTTTTATTATATAGTACAGATAGATATAAATGTCGATACAATCCAAATTGTACAGCTTGATCCTAGTTAATGAATTAAATGTGTTTTGAATCCACCAGTTAATGGATTTAGGAGAAAATAAGGTTTTTTTTACCATTAAGCCACACGGTGTGGGGTCGTAGGAGGGGGGAACCGGGTGGCTTTCTCCACAGGCGTGAGGGTCTTGCCCTTGGTGACGTGGCAAGCTTTGATTGGATTTGCAGGGTTTTTTTTATCAAAAACTAATTTTGAGGTTGTGTGTTGTATGAGGAGATGGTTTTAACGGTGATGGAGGAGGTTGTTGCAAGGTTTTGACGGCGGTGGTGGAGGAGATGGTTTCGCCAGACAGGGCCTGTGTTGCAGGGTTCCGACGATGTTGGTGAAGGAGGTGGTTTCGACGGACGGTGATGGTAGGGTTTAGACAATGATTGTGAGATGGTTTATATGGAAGGTGATGGTAATTTGATGTTAAAAGAAATTTTTTTTCCAACCACGCCCCTACCTATGCCACCACCACCCCATGCTTCTTTGGGGCTTAGAGGGAAACACCCATTTGTTGATGTGGCTGCCACATGGTATTTCATGCTTTTTCACCCTTATGACCACACCGACTAGTCTTAACAATAATATCCCCACCCATGCTAACTGCCTCTTTGACATTTAAGTTCTTTAATTGCTAGTATGTCTGAAGGACCCAAATGGTTGGTTTCCTAGAAAACATTAAATTTGTCACTTGTTGGTGTCGGGTGATGATAAGAGGTGTAATCAATAGCGAAGTATGATGCACGGGGGACACCATTTTTGGTGTCGTACACTTTTCAGAAGCTTGTTGGGGATTAAACATGCTTGGGATGGTTTTCTGCTCGTTTCTAGTCATGGAGGGATGTTCCTCGATGTTTCTAAACATTTCCATATACTTTTAGGGTTTCTAACCCCACATAGTGCTGAATTCATGATTTTAGGCGACGAATTCCAGCGGCAACGTTGCAACTTCTATCAGAAACCAATGGAGGAAGCGAGGAAACATGGAAGAGAAGCTATATGGCTACATATACTTGTGTTTAGTCTTTTAGGGTTTAAATAACTTTAAACTTTTTAATATTTAACCCCTTTATCGTACATTATTTTACATTTAGTATCTAAACCTTTATAAATTTTACTCAAAAAGTTTAAATAAGTTTGTGTACTTAAACATTTAACCCATATATCTTCAATAGTTTACATTTGAGACGTAAACTTATATATAAAAAAATATAAAATTAACATTAAACATGTATTAGAAATAGCTATTTTTTAAATATATATATATTTTATATTTTTTTATTGTCGTACCCATATCTTGGATTTTTGAGTTTTGCCGTTCCTTGTTCCTGTATTGTCCCCATACCCCAGTCCCGTACCCGTTCCAATGCTACATAGATAGCGAATGCTAGGATGAAATGGACTTCTAAATTAGAGTTTACTCGCACATCGTATTTATATTACGTGTTTTTAAATTTCTGATGATGTTTTTTTCATTGTTGTATCGTATTTTATTATGTGATGAACCTTACTCGATCCGAACCGTCAAACTGATTTTAAACTTTTTTATGTTCGATTATATGACATTTGAGCGTCTAAAATCTACCGAAAATAATTCTTGAGTCCGTCACCGTCTTCAATTAAATTTTGTTCCAGTCGTAACGTTGGTTTGCCTTTCAATTGCTCGTAGCCACTGCAAATTTGAATCTTTGCCATCACCTATTTGTTTTACAATTGGTGGATTGTGACATCACAAGCTTGGTGTTTTGTGACATCAATAAAAGCTTCTTTTCAATCGGATCTTTTGCAACGTGTTACGCCACCCTCAATTACGGGTTGCTGCTTCTTTTTTTGAACGATCAACTAAAGTATTGCCGGGTACTCTGTACGCGGCCCCCAATGGCCGAAAGGGGCCCCAGACGGCCTCTAGTCCGTACGGACAGAGCCCTTCGGCCCACCCGTCTCCTGTTCCAGGGAAAACCCGGCCCACAAACCCGCCCGAAGGCACGACGGTAGTAAACCGGTAAAACCTGGAGGGATCAGGAGTCGAACCCATAACCACAAGGATCAAGGGTCTCTCCATCACTTCCCAGCCACCTACCCCACCACAAGGGTGGGGGTATCCATCACATGCCTCCCGTGGGAATCGAACCCGGCTCCCTCAAAGAGGAAACCGGCCCTTTTACCACTAGGCCACAAACGGGTTGCTGCTTCTAGTTTGGTTTCGATCACAGTCTCATTTTGTGGTTGAACCTTTTGCCCATGGACCATGGTCACCCCTGATTTTTTTACGGTTATCCCCGTAACCCATAATGGTGAGTGGTAATGACGGTTTGAAATTTCAAAGTCCAAATGATCATGCCTCATTATTTTAAACCATCACAAATCAATTTTTTTCAACCAAAAACCATTTCAAGCTTTCAACTCATCACCTATTTTTCCTTTTACTTTTATACCCTAGACAAATTTTTTTTTCTCAACCCAATCTAACCTTTAGAAGCCCAATAACGCCCCACAACCAATCCCAGATCAAACTGCCCCGTAAACCACAAGCTTAGTTGTTTAACCATGAATCGGTTTGTGGATGCTCTTGCTGCCTTGCATCATTAAGAGAAATCAAAATTTTGGTCGTGATGCACTCGAAATGGTGAATAGGTGACCCAATATCCCTCGAGTATGTGTTGTACCTTTAGTTTTCGGAGTTTTTTCAAAAAAAAAAAAAAGAAAAGGATTTTTTTCATTTTTAACTCTAATGTTTAATCTTTGCAAGTTGAACTTTAAAGTTTTAGTCTTTGTCAAATTAACCCTTTGATTAATATGTTTTTCACTTCTAACTCAAAAGCTTCAATGTTTTGCAATTTAACCCCTCTGAATTTTTTTTACTTTTAACCCAAAGCTTTTCATCATTAGTAATTTAATCCCAACAATTTCAATCCCTAATACTTTTCATCTTTCGTAAGTTTTTCGTTTTACGTTTCCTTCTAAATTTTCGGAGTCCACACATCCTAATGTGTGTGTGCGGGATTCAAAGCTTTCTTATCTATTTTTTCCCGCTCGACATGATTGTCGCAGCGCGCAGTGGCAGATCTAGCCCAAAAATTTAGGGGTATCCCTTCTTACCGTATATTCATACAATAATAGAAAAAACACAATAATAAAGTACGTTAAATGATTCAGGGGCGTTTCTAAGAATGGCCCTGTACAAGTAGAAAAAATTAGCCCTAATATAAAATTATATAAAAGTTGTCCGTAGTAGGATGATAATTGTGATACCAATAAACAAAACAAAATTATCGTAGTAATTTTAAATAGTTACACCAATCGTGAGTACTCTCTTCTAGAATCTTTGAAAAGTTGATGATCAACTAGTAGTAATTCATACTCTTTAACATCCTTAAAGCTATTAGTTTCTAAAATTCTTATACTTGTTCCTAAATCGAATTGTTCATGCGTATAACTCCGCATTAAAGCTAATATTTCCTTTGAGTTAAATCGATTTGAAATTTGACAAAGAATTTAAAACCTGAGACTACGAGAGAGATCTGCCCAACTCCCACTAGCTATGTAACAAAAGATAAAAAATAGCTATATTTTTTCATAATAAATACTGTACAATAATTAAAAATGAAGAAAAAAAGTTTATGTAGAAAAAAAGTATTCCAATTACTATGACTTGTCTTTTGAGTAATAAAGGTTTTGTGGATGAGCAATGACTAATGAGTACTCATGTTTTTCTTGCATACAAATGGGCCCACAACTTAGATACTACAAAAGACTCAACTACTTTACAATAAATCATCTTCTCGATCATCAAATTTACCTTCAACTGAAATGAAGAAGAGCACCGTAATATTCATGGGAAAAAGTTCCAGTAACCATTTTCATTTTTATTTTTTTAGTTCAACTATCATTTCAGGGGTATCCTATTATTTGCTCAGTGGTATCCTACACATAAAACGAGAAAAAAATTAAAAAAATTACACTTCACATACGAAGTTGAGGGGTAGCCCGGGCACACCCTGACTTAGGTGTAGATCTGCCCCTGGCAGCGCGTATATTTTTCCTGTTTAATAGGTTCATCGCAACGCATGGGATCCTACATCAACTTAGTTATTCTTTTATCTGTTTACACAGAGTCGTGGGGCAACGCCCGCGGGCAAGAAACTAGTTTATTACAAATTACCATTTGAGATATCTAAATACATTTTTACTATTTCAAAATTTATTGCTTTTATTACCCAAAAAAAAAAAAAAAGAAATTAGAAATACGAAAACTAAAATTTTGCAGATAATACATTTTCAAGGACAAAATAAGTTACAATAAATAGGAAATGTTAACGAGTATTTAGGTATCTGGGTTGGGTATCATCTAATACCATATACGTAAAAAATTTAAAACAACTCCCTTAACCTAATCCTCGCCATGGTTGGGTAAACGAGTATTTAGGTATCTGGGTTGGGTATCATCTAATACCATATACGTAAAAAATTTAAAACAACTCCCTTAACCTAATCCTCGCCCTGAATGTTTTGGGTTTTATGTGACTGTTGGGTTTGAGCTTTGTCTGCCTTCCTTACTTGTACACTGTGTTCCCGAGTTTCATTTAACAAAAGAAAAGAAAGGATTTGAAAGGATGTTAGGAAAAAATGTGTTTCAGAGTTTTTTTTAAAGAGAGAAAGGGAGGGAAATGGAAGGAAAATTTTGGCTCATTTCCTTCCTTTTTCATTCTTCCAAATTGGAGAGATTTGAAAGGAAATGCTATTTTAAACATAAAATCCTTACTTTCCTCTCTATTTCCTTAAAACTCGGGAACACACTAGTTAATCTTTCCCTTTTCTTTCCACTCTCTTTCTTTTCCCTCCTTAATTCTCTTTCCCTTCTCTTCCTTCATTTGTTAAACTCGGGAACATAGCGTAGAGTGAGGGTCCATCCATGGACCGAATTGGGGCACTTGCCCCTTGGAACTCCCATGGACCAAGCGCTTCATCCCTTAAAACCTTTGACGTTCCTTGATGTCCGGAATCAAAATAGTACTTGAATAAGCGTGCGTCTACTTCACACCTCTCGTATCCTATGTGTATTATGATTTCTCTCTTGATTTAAACTTTTAAGTAACTCCATTTATGTTAAAATGACTGATAACACTCATATCACTAACAAGTACCAACCATCATCCAACTACACGAGGATCACATGAATGGCACCTCTCCAAGGCATCTTTTAAAGCTTGGAAAATAACTATAATGATAAAAATTCTTTGTTAAAAGTCTTAAGCTTTATGCTAGCTAATCTATCCAAATCTCCCTACCCAACTTTAAATGTATTAAAAACCCTATTTTAGTTTCTGTTTCAAAAGTATTTTTCTATAGAAGCAATTATATATTATTGAGAATGAATCTTTAAAGTTTTTCCTTTTAGAATTTGCATATTAACTGGGTTCTTTTTAACAACCAAAACAACAATATATTCTGCTATCAATTACAATCTTGTCCCTTGCAAGTAGATAGGAATAACTTCAAAGTAAAGCTAACCACCGGCCAAGTCATGTTTTATGGTAAATGTATCTTTGAAAATGATATAAACCGGACTATATATTAAGTACTCCTTTGACCAGCCTCAACCATTGAAGCATTGGAATAAAAGATGTGGACACACAAGTATTAAGTTGCTGATAGATTCTGTATTTCGGCATCTTATCAAGCACATGACAACAAGTTATCGAATGGTTGTAACTGAACTTAAGAAAATACACTTACGTATATCACAATAACAGCTACCACACGTGTATCAATTATAGTGATGAGGGTAAGACTGATAATATTCTACAGAGAAAGCAGGTCAAGCGTTTGAAGTAATCGACGACTATGGAATTTCCTCATAATTACGCTTTTTTGGCTAACATTATATACGTTTTTCTTAATCTGTACAGAGTAGTAGGGTCGGCCGTGGGGAGGGGCGAAGTGGTCAAAATCCGTTGCAAATATATACCTTGTTTTAGTAGTAACACCAACCTGTGTATGTTAATTATTTCAATGAAAAGTTTGCCAAGCCTTCTTAGAAAACTATCAAATGAATATTATCCTATATATTAAAAGAGGAATTATTATGAAGAATTCACTTTTCAACCATGTGACAAGGTTGTTTGTTTTGTTTTTTTTTTTTAATTTGTTATCATAAGCGAAACTGCACATATAGTATTTTTTTCACTAATAACTATATAGTATATGTGCGATATGTATTATATGCACTTGAATTTGGTTTTCTTTTTGAACAACAATTTTTTTTACGCCACTCCATATGTATTATATGCACTTGAATTAGATTTTCTTTTTGAACAATAAATTTTTTATGCCAATCTGCTTTGGGCGGGTATGGCCGGTTATGAGGGGGTGTGGAGAGGATTTCCGGCCCGGGCCTAATTTATAAGGGGTACTTTGACCAGCGACGAGTATAGAAAAGTTAAATCGGATGTTGTATCTTCTGAAATTAGCGATGCGATGATCAGATCTAGTGTTGGTGTTGATTGTTGTTTAATCGGAGGTGTTTTGTAACTTAGATAGTGAGATGTAGTTAGTGAAGAAGATTAAAAAAGGTTTGGTATTTTGGAGTGATGGTTTTTGAAAAGTTATAACACTAGTTCATAGAATGGAATACAACTCATAACTTAGAAATGCAAATTCATTTTATTAAAAAACTTTTGAAGTCTATGCATATATGTTTTATTTTGGCCCTTAAAATTATTATGGAATTCTAAAGAACGATGATTTTTACTATCATCCTTATACTTTATACACTTGAGCCAATCATATATAATTTTATAATATTTTTGAAACTTTCCGGTTCTATATCCGGTCCGACCAGTGAACCAGTAAGGAAACCGCTTTAACGTCCGGTCCGGTTCTAAAAACACTACTTAAAAGACCTAAGGCTAAGGGATACATATTTCGCGGCTCGACCCGGACACATGAATTCTCAGGGACGGCTCTATGGGTGGGACTCTTGACCTCAAAGGGAGCAATATATTAACTTTAATGACTTTGCTAATTGGACCCACACCCCACCTAACTTGTTTAGATTTTAAGGACGAAACCTTAAATTTTATGTTTTATGAACTTATTTTTTTCTTTTCTTATGAGCGGTTGATACACCTCCGGATGACCTAAGGAAACAATCAAGGCGTTCAAGCAAGAGTCCGGTTGATATTTGTTATCTTGTATGTAAAAATACAACTTAGAGAATATATACTCTGAGAGTGTCAAACATCAAGTTAATTAATACTTGGAGTTCTATGATTAAGTTAATATTTGATTTTTTATTACTTTTTTTATAAACATACATTAATAAATTTATTAATTTTTATAGTTAAAACTAATCTTATTATATGTTTTTATATTTATAAAAAGTACAATATAAAAAAAAAGTATTAAAACACTCTACTATATTTCAATAAAAGGGGCAAATTACATAAGAATAGAAGGTAGTCAGGCAAATTACATAAAACACTCTAAATATAAAAAAATACTACTCTTATTATTGTTAATTTGATAGTATATAAACTATTTCAATCTATATTACCCTTCTCTACTATGGAAGTGGGGTGGGTCCGACTCAAATTAAATTCGTTACCAACATAACGAAGAGAAGAGCCTAATTAATCAAAGACGTAGATATTTGGTTAAAATACGATTCTTAACATCCAAATCAAAAAGTTCAAATAAAAAAAAAAAGGAATATTAGCATGTAAGTGTACGTTGATAATATATATATATGTTGAGCCTCTTTGCAACTCAAACCACTTTCCCCAATAGTTAATAACATAAATCCTTCATTAATTCCAGTCATCTTTCTCTAAATATGCGAATGTGGCGTGTTAGACAAGTCGAAGTTCCCTTGACAGAAGAACAATTAGAGGGTCTGATCAGAAAATTTGATACCAATGGAGACGGTAAGATTAGTCGAATGGAATTGAAGGTAGGCTTGAGGGGTCTTGGGTTACGTTTTGTCGGCTTTAGAGCTTTTTGCGCAGTGCGTCATGCTGATGCTAACGGAGATGGTGTTATCACCGATCAAGAGATCAACGACCTTGCAAAATATGCTTACAAGTGGGGCATTTCGATCAAATAAGAGCTTCCTTAGGGGTTTAAGTATTGTATCAAAACATATTTTGTTTTATGGTGTTTTGGTGTGTCTTTATTTTCTGTTGCTAATTTGTAGTTTGGCCAAGTGTGAACCTTCAACCGTCTTCATATTGTATGATCAAGATCAAGAATGGGTTGTATAGCTCGTATTGTAATTTTAGTTTGTAAGCAATATTAACTAGTGGGTTTCGAGCATCGCGCGTTGCGCGATTGTTTCAAGCCGTGTTCCACAGATGTAAGCCATAGTTAATATATTTACGATACTTTTCCGATACATGGAATAAAAGTTTTAAAAGTTGGCACACAACATAGTTAATACACATGTGTTAGTAAGTGTCTATGAACATGTTGCGTTAAATAAACAAAAACAGTTGTGTCCGGGTCATTTTGGGTGCTTGTTTAGTTGCCTAGAGTTGGTCTTTTTTTCAGGGTTGCCAGTGTCGTCTGCAAAACAATAAAACTGATTTGGCAATGTGTTTTAACAGTATGTAGATATAAATTATTGTCTACCTCTTGTGTCGCGATGAACAGGACGATGGCACTGTTGTGATTAAGTGGCTATCGAGGGTCTTTTTGCTATCCGGTCTGTGTTCCTCTTCTCTGTTCCTCATATCTCTTGTCCTCTTTACACGCGTCCCCCCTTAAGCATTCACATTTATAAATGTTAACAGACTGAAAAGTAAATGCTTAAGATGATATATAATTGAAGCCAAAAACGCTAAATAAATTAGCACATACAATAACTTACATGAGTATAGTTCACATGAGCCAACAACCGTTGAAACGCAAAGCATGACATACGCGATGGAGGTGGTAGAGCCGAGAGCCTAACTGACATTTTAGGCTTAAGGCGTTAACAACGTTTGATTATGTTAGAAGCGAACACAGCCTAAGCAAAATGAAATCTCAAAATAGAATTAAAAGGAACCGGTTTAAGATTTTACCTTCATTCCGTGGGAGTGATTGTAACCCCTGAGACCGCCGACGGTGCCGTTGAATGAATGAACTTCATTTTCTTCGGCTAAAGCTGCCAGCCAAGCTGCATTTAGTGACCTGTTAAAAGGACTGTTGATGATTGATTGCAGAAACATACTGCTTAAGTAAATAATTGCTGATCGATGCAAATTGTTGCTGATTTGTGAGTTGAGTTTTAACCATATGTTGTTGTTTTCATCTTGTCTGTTATAAGAGGCTGTAATATCATTAACAACCACATCTCATAAGTGAAACATGACAGATCTAAAAGAAATGCTTGAAAAAGCAGAACATATAAAATAACCGTAATAAACACAAACATAATAGATATTGTTGCATAGTATAAATTACATTTGAAATATTGGTACTGCGGCCAAAATTGTACTTTTCTAGTCATTTTTTTGGCTAGAAGTTGTGACAGATCGAGCTCTTGAGCTATGCTCTGGTACGCATCGGAGAGAATGTTTATGCAAAATATTAATTTGCATTGTCTTGATTGAGTAATATACAAGAGTGTTCCTATTAAATATTAATACGGGAACTGGAACTACTAACATCAACCATCACTAACCACCTACTAACAATATCTAAAGGTAGCAATAACAATCCATGTGTGTTACACACTTAATTAGTTGGAAAGGTTAAACGACCATGTAACATCAATTGAATACTATATCAATCATCACAGCGGCGTCCGCAGAATTCTTCGCCGGACGTCACCAGAAGTCGCTATATTAACGCTATTGCCATGCTAAACACTACATAGTGATGGTTAGCCGATACGCGAGCTATTTGCGATCACGGTCGCTACCAGCTGCAGAACAACAGCGCGAACAGCTGCCAACAACCGGTTTTTTTCTTGTTTTTTCAACCGATTATAATAATCGGCTTTTTTCCCTGGTTATAACACCCTTTTTTTTAACTGATTATAAAAACCAGTTTTTCCAACCCGGTCCTAACCGGTTATAAATAATACGTATTTCAGTCTATAAAACCGGTTAATAAAATGAAGCGGTTTAAAAAAACTGTTAGTGGCGGTTAATTTGAGAGCAATCATCGGAGCTAGGCCGCTCATGGGAAGGATAGTATTGGAAGAGGAAGCCATAAGCGATATCAAAGAAAGAAGAGTGCAGCGAGATAGAAAAGAAGATGAAGATCAGGAAGCAGGATCGGAAAAGAGGGGCTAACTAACTGTGTCTTGCCACATAAGATTTCTACCTTTGGTAATTACAAAATATGAATAGGTGGGCAACTTACTGTTTTGAGTGTTTGGTTTTGATCAGCTCGGGGTTTACCAGCTCTACAACGGCTTACATGTCTGCACACAAATTATGTATAAACACGAAACGGGTCAAGAAATATACAAGTTAAAGCACGTACCCAATTGGTATTATAACAGTTGCGGCGGTCTCATGGACTTCCTAATAATCAACAAAAGCGATCACCACCGCAAAAAAAAATATATATATATATATTTAACATGCCACATATATCTTCACCAGCAAAAAGAGGGGTAAAATGTTTGTGCACACTTATTCAGGTATTCGGTTCGCGGAAAACATGTTGTTACCAAGTTTAAGGGCTGCTGCAAAATTATTGGCGTTTTTAGGGAGCCCCGGTTTCTTTATAAACAGGGGTTGTAGCGTTTTCATGAATGGTGGGTTGAGTTCTGCTAGTGAAACTCCTTTTAAACGGGTTGAGTTTCAAACGGGTCAAATAGAATAAAATACGGTACATATCCTTTCAAAACGGACATAAACAACTTGTGGACAAATTCAATCCACAACATTTTATATCAATTTAAACGGGTTGAGTTTCAAACAGGTCAAATAATATATGCTACATGTTCCTTGAAAACGACAAAAACATGTTCATTTACCTTAGTGATCTGAGTAATAGTGGCTCCTGCAGGGTTTCACTTTGTAGCTTACTGCAAATAAAAACACAAAACAGTCATTTTGGTGTTCAATTAGCATTTCAAAACATCATATCTATGACAAATATTTTATAATCGCTTGTCTAAACTCAGCAACCGCGCTTTTCCTCACTCACAACTCCATTCCTGGTCTGCCTCTAACCACCATCTCCTTATCCTGGACCTATAAACACCTCACACAAAACTCCGACATATAGACCAATGCCCCCACATCATATTCAACACCATCCAAAACCACCATTGTTTCTTACAGAAGACGACGTCATTACGACCATAGGAATATTTTCCCCGTCACTAACTCTCTTACACATCGTCAACAACGACAGAAGTGGGCACTGATTTTAT
The DNA here is from genome assembly GCA_028751855.1 of Ambrosia trifida. NCBI lineage: Eukaryota > Viridiplantae > Streptophyta > Magnoliopsida > Asterales > Asteraceae > Ambrosia > Ambrosia trifida. The sequence continues at coordinate 106,612,827 of CM054124.1, read as the reverse complement.
TAAAAAAAAAAAACACTATCATGTATATACAACAGTTTCACATGTGCAACAAACATGCTCACTGATTAGGCGCTTAAAATGTCCTGTTAGCATACTTAACAAACACACTCAATACCTACAAAATATATTCGAGACATTTTCCTAGAAATGACATCAACCTACAATCTGTCCGTTTCAAAGCAAACGTCTAATATCTACTGCTAAAAAACTTAAACTATACACCAGATGACATTTTTCTTGAAACGCCATCTCCCCTCAACCTAAGCGTTTCAAACCAAAGTCGACATAATCCCACAACCTAGGCGTTTCAAAATAGGCGCCTAATATGTTCTGTTGACATACCTAAACAACACACTCAATGCCTTTTTATTGAAACAATATAACCTTACAACCAAGACGTTTTCATGTCAACGCCCAACATGTCCTATTGAAATACCAACAAAATACATTCAACGCATTTTCATTAAAACAACATAAACCTACAACCTGGGCGTTTCAAGGTAAACGCCTAATATGTCCTGTTGAAAGACTTAAACAATACAACAGACGCATCTTTCTTCAAACGTCATCTCCCTACAGGTCAGAATTCTATCCAACTAAATCTTCCAAATCAAAATATTTATTTTAATCAGCACCCACAATTCCTAGCAAAACTGATGCCAAATTCCTTACCATTTCCAAACAAAAACGCGTAAAATAGTACACATGAAACATCTCTTTGGTAACACATTTCTGTCATACAAAAACTATCACTAAAATTGTTGACTCCTAACATAAACACTAAAACAAACAGGTTATCTTATCAGCAACAATGACCCAAACAAACTATAAACTCTATAAACACCTGTCTTGGAACACCTAAAAAGAACAATTTCAATGTAAACTAAAAAACAGCAAGAACCAAATGCAAATACTATAACAAACCTAACCAAATGACATCCAAAACTCACAATAAAAAAATATTAACAAACTACTATAACTAATCTATAACATTTTTTATATGTCCAAACATAAGAACACTATAATGTGTTGAAAAAACATTACATGATTCTTCAAAAACATTCATACGAACCACCTGACAAACGTACCTCACCCTCATTTTTACATGACCAAATATGTTTATAAACAAAATTAAAATGAGTTGGAAAACATCCTTTGTGAAGCAAAACACAAAGAAAATACAAACACCAAACATCCAAACCACCTCCAAACCTTAATCCAACCTCATTTTCTTTATGAAACATACATATCTTTTTTATAACCACTAACAATAACCAAAAAAAAAAAAAACAGAAACATACATGGAAATCAAAACACATAAAACAACAATATGACAAACAACGGAAACAAAAACCTAACAAATAGACATGCTAATGAACCGAAAACACACAAAAATTCAACCAATAACATCCAAAACAACAAAAAAGAGGACTGTAAACTTGCATGCAAAGAAACAAACTGCAAACATTTAATCAAATGCAACATGCAAGACCCAAATGCTTTTAAAAAATCAACAAATTTGAAACTTATTTAAACTTGAAATCAGTTAACCAAAAACAGTCTAAGTTTTTAAAAACAACAAACAACAAACGTCAAAGATATAATCATTAAATGAGGAATTACCAGGCAACGTGGAAGAAACGCTGAAGAAGACGAAGAGGTAAGCTTATGAAGAGGAAGAAAAAAGCTTCTGATATGATAGCATGCAAGTTATAATAACCACAGGGGAAAAAAACCCGAGTGGAAAACACATGGGCGACATAATTTTCTGCCACGTGTCACTACAAAATAATCAGTCGTTAAAAAAATTTAACCCATCTAAGGCAGATGCCAGGATTCGACCGGGCGCCTTTTATATACCAAAGATTACATTTAACCACCAAGCCATTCCCAACAGATATGAAAGCAATCCATATACACTAATACTTATTCAATTAATAAGATAAAAAAAATTAAAAAAAAAGACCAAAATCCAAATCACTGTTCAAAGTGAAAGGATTATTAATATATTCTAATTACTAGTTTTGTTCATTGTTTAGTTTCTCAAGAGCATGTATTTTAACATGGTTTTAGATAGGCCTGTAAACGAACCGAACGAACACAAACACATGCGTGTTCGTGTTTGTTCATTTAACTTTAACTGAACACGAACACGAACACATAATCGAACACATTTTTGTGTTCGTGTTCGTTCATTAAGAAATTTGTCGTGTTCGTGTTCGTTTATGTTCGTTCATTTAAAACCTAAACGAACAGTTCATGAACATAAATGACCACAAATGATCAATATAAATGAACATAAACAAAAACAAGTTAATAATGTTTCATCACAATTCAACGAAGTCTAATACATCACGATGCAACCAAGACCAAATGACATGGATGAGAAATATGGTGGCGCTGTGGTCTATGGAGAGGGGATGAGGGAGACAGCGGCGTTGTGGAGGCTGGAGGCAAAAGAGTGGAGATGGGGTTGTGGAGGCTGGAGCACTACTAGAAAAAAGCCCTTTCTTGACACGCATTGCGTGTCAAGAAAGGGGTCTGATGACAAGAAAAATAATGTCAAGGATGGCGGGGTTGTGGACGGCTAGAGGCGGGGTTGTAGAGGTGGTCGGCCAGAAGTAGAAGAAGGTAGGGTTGTGAAGTATGGAGAAGAAGGGAGGTAGGGCTGTGAAGTGTGGATACCGTCTGATAAGTGATATGGTTAGAATGTTAGGGTTAAGTTTTTAGAACATATGAATTAAGATACTTAACTAAAGGAAATAAATAATAAAAATAAAGTTAAGTTTAATTAAACGAACAAACATAAATGAACGAACATAAACGAACATAAACGAACGTTCATGAACATAAATGAATGAACAAATCATGTGTTCATGTTCGTTCATTTAATTAAACGAACAAAAAATTGTGTTCGTGTTCGTTCATTTATTTAAATAAACGAAAATAAACGAACTTCCCGCCAAACAGTTCACGAATAGTTCATTAACGTTCGGTTCGTTTACAGGACTAGTTTTAGAACTTGGGATTTATGCCAAAGCATCCAAAGCCCCAACACAAGTTAATTTGTGAACCACAAAAAAGACAACTATATCACAACGGAATGAATGAAAGAGATGCGACTATAAAAGCGCTATCTATTTACGCATATACTTGTCACTCACGGTTGATTAAACCCATATGTGATGAAGATTCTGAAAGTGCGAGGAACATGTTAACAAATTGGATAGAGATTAGCGCATATGTATCCTACTGGACTTTTTGAGAGAACCACCGTACTTATCCTCTATATTCGAAATCAAAGTTTTTTTTTTTGCCACATTCTCTTGTTTATGAATTCACAATCAATTATCATACTAGGTTCTTATTTCTCACATCTGAGTTGTATCTGATTGGATTTTTTTATAGAACCACCAAAATAATTCGATTTGAAAGTGATTACACGCCTCTCAGATCATCCATGAATATCTAATTTCCCCAATACACTCCATCTTTCACCTATATGCCCCACATACCCCATTGTGGGTGCTCTTACTAGTGTTGTCACAATTTAGGATATGCCAAGTTTCTAGGTTCTTCACAAAAATAATCACAGTGTTAAACTCAATAGGAAATTTATTATTGGTTGTATATACGGTACTTTTCAATAATATTAAGGTTACAAGAACATTTTGGCAGGGTGATAAAACATGGAGTTCGACTAGCTTTGATAAGGTGATGACTTTGATCGGCATCGTGACAACGAGTCACTCATAAGAAATTCACCGTTAAAAAAACAAGAAGAGTTAATTGCCAAAATCGTCCCTGAGGTTTGGCCAGTTTTGCCACATCAGTCCAAAATTGAAATTTTTACATCTGGGTCCTTCGGTTTTTTTTTTTTTTTTTTGCCAAATTCGTCCCTGACACTAACCTAGTTAAATATTAACGTTAAGTTAGGGGGTATTTCTGACTTTTTATCTACGAAATCGAGGGCATTTTGGACATTTGTATACTTTGTTTATTTAAAAAAATTTATTTCTTTTTTTTAGCCTTTAAATAAAAAAAATAAAAAAAAAATAATAAGAATCCCTCCTTTTGACTCTAAGACGATCTTTCACAGATCTAGAAGATACCAACTCCATGAATTTACTTGACCAATCAATTAACAACAAATTCCTAAACAAAAACTCATCTTGAGGGTTTGAATTTTCAGGCAAGATAGCTTAAGTTATGTCTCTTATTTCACCAACAAAACCACCTTCATATTCTTCCTCTCTTCTTTTTTTACAAGCCATCTTACGGTTTTAATGTTTAAAATCAACATGAGGGGAGGTGGAAAGTCAGGTGATTATCATCGGAACTCTGGTGGATCTTCAAGCAATGGAAAACCGGTTACCACATTCTTTGTCACAAACCTACCAGGAGGAGTATCGGATTCCCTTCTGTGGAAGGCATTCCAACCACATGGAAGGGTGAAGGATGCGTATGTGGCTAGGAAACGGGATAATAGGGGAAACTTCTTCGGCTTCATTAGATATGAAGGGGTGCACGATATCAACAAAACGTTAAGGGCGATGAACACGGTTACAATCTTTGAAGCTAAGCTTGGTGTTTCTGTTGCTAAGTTTGACAAGAACCATAAAAGATTTCAACACAAAACCAATCAGCTAGGAGTCAGCAGGGGGTCAGCAGAATAATCAGCAAAACCAGGGACAGGTGACGAAAGTGTATGCTCCGGCTAGGGTGACTGAAGGTGTGCCGTTTAAAGAATCTTTCGTCGGAGCTTCTGGCTCGAAAGATACTCAGAGGAAGGAGGTGGTTGCGGATGATAAAATACCGTTGTATCCTGACCATTGTATGATGAGAGCGGTTATTGTAGAAGTCAAGAATATTGTTGCGTTGGAAGAGATTCGCACGATGCTTGATATTGGTGGCTCTAGGTTGAATCCAGTGTCTTATCTTGGAGGCCTAAAGTGTATGGTAGTTTTCAAGGAGAAGAGACTTGCACTCGAATTCATTGAAGAGGCAGTGGAATGGGGGAGTGTGGTGGAGTCTGCTGTTATGTGGAAAGGTCAGGAGATCACATTCGACCGTCTGGTTAGGATTAAGGTGGAAGGTGTACCAATTCATTTACGAGATGGTAGTCTGTTCGATAGAATTGGTGAACTCTATGGCAAAGTGGTTGAACGGTCAGAGTTCTCATGGGAAGGTTCGGACAACTCGAATGGTTGCTGTTGGGTCCTCACTAATTTGGGAGGCAAGATTGACGAAGACCTTGTGGTCAGGTGGAAGGACCGGCAATATAAAGTTTGGGTGTCGGAGGAAACTGACTCGCGGGTTATTTCGATCATTAGAGAGTTTTCATCTCAAGTGCAGGTGTCACCAGTGCCGTCTGAAGGATCTGATAATGGGCAAGACGATGATCTTGAAGAAGGTGAGTTTAGGATGGAGGAAAACAACTCACCGGAGGATACTCCGGTACGGTCACCGGTTAGAAATAATTTGGAAGATGAAGAGTTGCCTGTGGAAGGGGAAAGGTTGCGTGAGGTTGGGGTGCATGGGGAACAGTTGCCTCGTGCAATTACCGAAGCTACCGGGTCAAATAATATGGAGCCGGTTCAAATGCCAAGGTCAAATGAGATTTTCTATTTTGAATCCAGTATGGGCCTTGGTGATCGTTTCAATCCAAGGAAGAGACCTAGGAAATATTATAGCCCAAATGCTAATAAACAAAATGGTGGCCCAGTAAGGAATAAATCTGTTGACTGCGAGGAGGAACAAGTGTGGTCTTTTGACCTAAATGCTGCTGCTAATGGCGGAGAATCTAACGAAGTTGAATTGGAGAATAACAATCATATGTTAGCTACGAATGATGATGTTGAAGACCAGAGGGGACCGAATGCCGTGACGGTTCCTATGGAAGTACAAGCTGAACACAGGCAAGCTGCAGGGGCTGTAGCTGAGGCGAATGTCCTACCAACGGATGAAGAGGTTCGGAAAGAAATGGAGGCTACCATAGAAGTCGGCCAGGCTGTGGGATTTCAATTACATGAATTCCATGATCAGGTATGGGGTATTATTATTGGTGAAGGTGTACAAATGGTTCCCCAATGAATTGTCTATCGGTGAACCTTAGGGGGGTCAGAGACCAGAGGAAAGTTGATTGGATTCGGGGTTTAAAAACATCACACGTGTTACAATTTTTAGCTGTCCAGGAAACAAAGTTAGGGGGTAGACGATTTCATGGTAAGTAGTTTGTGGGGTAGATCGACTTATGGTGTCGAAAAGGTGGATGCAGTTGGTAGATCGGGTGGGTTATTGTGTATGTGGAACCCAACGATTTTTAATTGTTCGAATGTAATTAAGGGGCAGAGGTTCTTGATGTTGTCAGGGGAGCTAAGTCAGGTGGGGTGGTTTTAAATATGGTAAAGGTAACACCCCAACCGATGGCGGAATCATCGAGGTGCCACGTAATGAAGATTGTTCAAAAGCTCAGGGTACTAAAATGTAAATATATGATTATTGAATATTGTTTTACAACATGTGAAATTAAATACAATACAACAAAAGTAAAGATAATTGATTGATTTAATCTAAGTCCAAAGTCCTATGTGAAGCGTCAAGCAGCTTATCCTGAAACATGCACGAAAATAATTTTGTCAACATATGATGTTGGTGAGTACTACTTAGTTTTGTACGTATAGTATAAGTTTTGAAAAGTAGTACAATCCATGTGTCTAGCATCACCAAGGCATTATGTAAACACGCAAGTAACCAAACAAGACAAAGATCACATGTAAAGTTTGTACAATGTAATTGATAATGAGCACCTCAACACGTGTGAGTCTAAAAGAGCACCATAACACAAAGTTATGTCTAAATGAGCACCGTAACATAAGTTACGTCTATGTGTAAAGAGCACCATAACATAAGTTATGTCTAGATGTATGATTTTGTATGTAAGCTACGTTCATGTTCAAACATAAGCACAAAGATAATCAAGACACGTATATGAATTGTAAATGAATAAAAATGTATGTGTAAATGAATATGAAACTTTTGTATACTTGTGCATGAATCACCCCAAAAGTTGTAAAAGCGGAAAAAGGGGATAAGTAATACTCACTTTAGCAAGGTGGTAAGTCTTGTGTAATTGAATAAGTATAATCCAACGTTGCCAAGTATCACCCTATGTATAATGTAACAAATAAGTCTAAGTCTATTTGGTCTATAAGTATTTTCTAGGGCTTCGAATTGGGGATAAGTATTTATTTGATTAATAATCAATTTGTTTATTAAATATAAGAAATTTAATAAATAAATGGATAAAAGTCTTTTTGTAATTTTAAGTTAAAGATGGTCACAATACAAAGTTTTTAGTATGAAAATAATTTTTATAAAAATTATTTCAAATTGTCAAAATATGACTTTAATATCTAAAAATGTTAAAATTAAAGAATTCTTGAATTAAAAATTGTATTTCTGTTCCAAATGAATAGAAATAATTTACGTAAAATTTTGGTACAAAAACATTGGAAAATGAATTTATTATGAATTATTTATGATTAAAATAACAAAAATTAATTAAAAATATGAAATGCACGGTTTTTCTGTATTAAAAATAATTTTCTGAAATGTTTAAGGATATACAAGTTTAGAATAATTTTTGTGAGATTTAATAAAATCGTTTAGATATTTTTATTGAATTTTATAATTTTAAATGAATAAACTTGTAATATTTATAATATATATTAAATAAATTATTTTTGAAAAAACTAAAAATTGTAAAATGAACTTTATCATTTGAAGATCATATAATAATTTTTATAGAATTTATAAAACACGTTTAGTATTTAAAACTGATTTAAAAGATTTACTGTATTAAGTATATATAAAAATGTAAAAAAACGTTTGTTGGTTATGGGAATCGAACCCGGGCCTCTGGCTGGTTCGGGTTTTATCACAAGCGTGGCCACCAACTGAGCCACACCCTGAGAACGAATTATATTGGATTGGAATTAATTATATCGGTTTATTAGGTTAATGATTAAATGAAAAAAAAAGATTGTTGAGCATGGGATTCGAACCTTGGCCACTGGCCGGTTCGTTTCCCTACATCACGCGTGTAAACCAGCTGGTCTACACCAGCTGGTTGTGTGTTTATGGTTTTAAAATAAATATATACATAACTGATTCAGATGTTCTTCCCCAAATCTTATCAAATCGAGCCCTAATTTCCAAATCATCACAATTGTTGATCAATAGCCCCTGGATTCTTGGGGCTATTGTTCTACATGTGCCGAATAACATAACCCAACCAAAAAAACAGGACTTACAATGATGCAAACGTGATTGAGCCTCGGTCAAAGAAAAAGGTCAAACGCGACCAAGAACTTGGATTTGCAGATCGTTTAAACAGAATTAGAGATTGAAGAGAGGATTATCGGCGATGTGTGATGGTGTAGGGAGGTCCAATTTATAGTATGAAGGTCGAATTGCAGATTTGGTAGGTATTGACTCGGTTTGAATGTGTTGACGCGTCGTTGATGTATAATAGGTATTTATTAACGATGATTGACCCAGTAATAGTACGCGTGATGGTCAAGGGTATCAATTACTTTCCATAACTGAATCAATTTACACGTTTGAATGATTGGAGACAAGGCTCGATCAGTGCAGTTGACTTTTCTGGTCAACTGTTCGTCTTCAAGTATACTATATGTATAATTCACGTGGGTTCCAAAGCAGATACATGCTATAGCTCGGCTGGTTGGACGTGTGTTGGTGTTTGGATGGATCGGCTGAGGGCTCGGGTTCGAATCCCGGCCCCAGCGTGTTTTTTTTTTAAACCAAAAGGAAGGGGAGAGGGGGTAGTGGGCTGGATGTGTTGGGCCGAGTTTATTGGGCTCGTGATGTTGGGCTCCTAAGATGTTTTAAAATGAATGGTTGGGTTGGGTTGATAGGTTAGAGTGGTGAGTTTGGTTAATGTAATGTCCAAAACCAACTCTATTATTTTTATTATTATCATTATTATTATTATTATTATTATTATTATTATTATTATTATTACAAAAATAAAGAAAAGTGACGGATGTCACAGCATCCCCTACTTTTAGAAACTTCGTCCCGAAGTTATTTAGAAACATAGGGTTATGGATGTTTGGGTAAAAATTAAGGTAACCGTGGTTTGGAAAATTTGAGTTAGGGCACAACGCGAATTTATAGGTAACAGAGTAGACTGTTTTGAATGATTTAAATAAGGGGTTTGCTAGGTGTGAGTTAAGGATTTGGATTAGGTTCGTCTCGAATAATAAGGAGAATAAGAATCTAGTAAATCACTTAAATTGCGAATTCTAAAATAAATGTACGAGTTGATTGACTATAGAAAGACTAAATGAACTATCAAGTAACTAGAGTTGTTCCTGGTCCGACTTCCAGTCTCACTTTCAATGCATCATTAGTGTTTGTATACAGGGTGTACCGCAGCTAACCCACCACACCTTTGATACCTTGAAAACGTACTGGACGCCTACCAAAAACTCTAATAGAATTTCACACTACCCTAACGTACCTGTAAATTCATGATTACGTTCCGGACCGGAATCATCAATTTACCTTACATTAGGGTTTTATGTACTTCTATGATCCTAATCTAACACACATTAAAGCAAATAAGTTTCACAAGAAGATGTCACAACAAACACGTTGAGTTACAATGAGATGTTATCAATGAAATGAGTTCCTGTAATAATGAGGTCAATTGCATTGGTTTGCAATGACTTGTAAGCATAACAGTTTTTAAGTATGGGCTACCACTCGTCCGAGGAGCCCTTTAAATGAAATGTTTATCTGGGTTGCGTGGATAATACACACATGCAAGCAAGTTTGTAAGTACTACAACCATTAAGCGTAAGTGTTATCATGAATAATTAAATGTTTACGAGTATCATGAATAATTAGATGTTCAATGAATAGTCAAATTAAGGAAAAAAAAATCAAGTTTCATGTAATAACCAATGATGTTTTTAGAAAAACTCTGTATGATCAAGTATCGAGTTTTTTAGTAGTTTGGTTTTCATGAAAATCCAGTCCAAATGTTTCAATAAGATGTAAGGTAGAGTCTGACACTTATAGGATTTAAAATAAACGTAACCGAATTTGATAAATTTCCAATCTGCGTTCGTACACAATAGTATGCAAGGAAATTTCTAGATGTTGTATGCTAATGAGTGCGACAAAATTTGGGTACAAAATGATAATAGGATCAAGAAAATGAAAACACAAGTATTGGATTCTCGAGTCTTAGGAAGATTCCATCCATGGCTTAACCAGTGGGATTAACGTCATCCTGTCCGTTTGTTTCGTTGACATTGATGTTGAAAGCTCGTTCATGTGCCACCAGGTTTACATTATTCAATTTAGGGCATTGAGGTCGCATGTGGTTAGGGTCTCTACAATGATAACATGCCCGACCGTTAGTAATCTGTAGTGGTTCCTGGGCAGCTTTTTGATGATTACCCTGTGCTCTATCCATTACACGACAAGTGGTGACAAAGTGTCCAAACCTTCCACATCTAGTGCATTGACGACATGGAAGATTTGCAGGGTGATGATACTTGCAAGTGTTGCATTGAGGATGGATTCCCGTGTAGGCTTTCTTGATAGGAGGTTGAGTCACAAGGTCCACAACAACATGGTTCTGATTATCGCTCATTCGTTTCTTAGAGTTCGAAGCAGTAGTGGCGGCCTTTGCTAAGACAGTCTTAGATTGTTCAACAGCATTGGTGGTTTTCTCAGTAGACGTCTTGGTGCTCTTCCTAACCAAGTTTCCTTTCCTTACGTGTTTGTCTGTTAAAGTGGCTGCAAGCTGGATGGCTTCTTCTACCGTAGTGGCTTTGCCTCTAGTGACAACGTCTTGAATCAGGTCTGGTAATCCCTCGATATATTTTTCGATTGCTCGAGAGACCGGGGTGACCATGTGTGGAACCAGTATGCTAAGTTCGTGATATCGAGTATTATACGCAAGATTCTCACCACTGTCTTGTTTCAACCCATGGAACTCTTCCTCTAGTTTCCTGATTTCGTTCCTAGGGCAGAATTTGGCGATCATGAGTTCCTTAACCTCAGCCCAAGATAAAGATAAAACAACATCAGCTCCTCGATTGCGCTTTTCGCCATTCCACCAGGTTAGCGCCCCTTTTTGAAGGACACTAGTAGCATAGCGAACGCGGAGTTCATCAGGACACTCGCTGTTCACAAAAGTACTCTCCATGCTTTCAAACCATTGGAGGAGGCCAGTAGCACCCTCCTCACCAGTGAATTTTGTGGGGTTACAGGAGTTAAAGTGTTTGAAAGTGCACCGAAATTGAGTCGTACTCCCTGTTTTGGCACTGTTACTATTCTGGGTTATCTCACTGACAAGGTTTGGAATTACTGCAGCAATTTGCTCAGCGACTAAAGATGCAAGGCGACGATCAGAACGTTGTCCAGAAGCACGAACAGGGCGTTGGCTGGAATCACGGAGCATGCGGCGAGCAGACATCTATGAGGCAGTCAATGAATAATCATGAGATTAGAATGTGTAAGTGTATAACCGTACAGATGATTATGAAAGTATGAACTTTGTAAGCAATATATGAAAATCATGGAATACAAATATTGTATATGAAACGAGAGGGTGTTATTGAAAAGCTTGCATAAAATACTTGGAGTGCCCTTGTCTAGCTGTAAAGCCCAACAAGAACGTTGACTTTTCAAAGGAATTGAACCCAATGGTGATTAAAGAAGACATGCTTTAGCCTATAAGTGGACACTCACTCCAGGAATCCCCAGGTAAGCATAACAGGTCCGTAAATGGATTTATGCGCTATGCTTGCCTATGCCAGAAAACCCAGTGTACAGGCATCCACCCTTCCAGATTGCACGTGTCCTTATCACACTCATTAAAGTTCAACAACTTTGAAGGAGCAAAAATAAGAGTAGGCATTATGCCTAAGAGTGTCTTCATGAAAGGTACTACTTCCGTCCCATGATGATGTAGACTTTCCACTCCTTTGTAGGACACCATCTCTATGCACCACGATGAAAGATGAGAAGAATGGAGAAGGAGGGAGAGATAGAAGAAGGAAAGTAGAGGGAAATGAGGGTAAAGCAATTTAGGAAATATTATGCATGAAGGTTTGGTTATAGTCTAGGCCATTTTATCTATTAACCTAGTTCCCTATAACCATGGCTCTGATACCAACCTGTAACATCCCAACCGATGGCGGAATCATCGAGGTGCCACGTAATGACGATTGTTCCAAAGCTCATGGTACTAAAATGTAAATATATGATTATTGAATATTGTTTTACAACATGTGAAATTAAATACAATACAACAAAAGTAAAGATAATTGATTGATTTAATCTAAGTCCAAAGTCCTATGTGAAGCGTCAAGCAGCTTATCCTGAAACATGCACGAAAATAATTTTGTCAACATATGATGTTGGTGAGTACTACTTAGTTTTGTACGTATAGTATAAGTTTTGAAAAGTAGTACAATCCATGTGTCTAGCATCACCAAGGCATTATGTAGACACGCAAGTAACCAAACAAGACAAAGATCACATGTAAAGTTTGTACAATGTAATTGATAATGAGCACCTCAACACGTGTGAGTCTAAAAGAGCACCATAACACAAAGTTATGTCTAAATGAGCACCGTAACATAAGTTACGTCTATGTGTAAAGAACACCATAACATAAGTTATGTCTAGATGTATGATTTTGTATGTAAGCTACGTTCATGTTCAAACATAAGCACAAAGATAATCAAGACACGTATATGAATTGTAAATGAATAAAAATGTATGTGTAAATGAATATGAAACTTTTGTATACTTGTGCATGAATCACCCCAAAAGTTGTAAAAGCGGAAAAAGGGGATAAGTAATACTCACTTTAGCAAGGTGGTAAGTCTTGTGTAATTGAATAAGTATAATCCAACGTTGCTAAGTATCACCCTATGTATAATGTAACAAATAAGTCTAAGTCTATTTGGTCTATAAGTATTTTCTAGGGCTTCGAATTGGGGATAAGTATTTATTTGATTAATAATCAATTTGTTTATTAAATATAAGAAATTTAATAAATAAATGGATAAAAGTCTTTTTGTAATTTTAAGTTAAAGATGGTCACAATACAAAGTTTTTAGTATGAAAATAATTTTTATAAAAATTATTTTCTTGAAAATAGAATATTTAATCTATTTATTTCAAATTGTCAAAATATGACTTTAATATCTAAAAATGTTAAAATTAAAGAATTCTTGAATTAAAAGTTGTATTTCTGTTCCAAATGAATAGAAATAATTTACGTAAAATTTTGGTACAAAAACATTGGAAAATGAATTTATTATGAATTATTTATGATTAAAATAACAAAAATTAATTAAAAATATGAAATGCACGGTTTTTCTGAATTAAAAATAATTTTCTGAAATGTTTAAGGATGTACAAGTTTAGAATAATTTTTGTGAGATTTAATAAAATCGTTTAGATATTTTTATTGAATTTTATAATTTTAAATGAATAAACTTGTAATATTTATAATATATATTAAATAAATTATTTTTGAAAAAACAAAAAATTGTAAAATGAACTTTATCATTTGAAGATCATATAATAATTTTTATAGAATTTATAAAACACGTTTAGTATTTAAAACTGATTTAAAAGATTTACTGTATTAAGTATATATAAAAATGTAAAAAAACGTTTGTTGGTTATGGGAATCGAACCCGGGCCTCTGGCTGGTTCGGGTTTTATCACAAGCGTGGCCACCAACTGAGCCACACCCTGAGAACGAATTATATTGGATTGGAATTAATTATATAGGTTTATTAGGTTAATGATTAAATGAAAAAAAAAAGATTGTTGAGCATGGGATTCGAACCTTGGCCACTGGCCGGTTCGTTTCCCTACATCACGCGTGTAAACCAGCTGGTCTACACCAGCTGGTTGTGTGTTTATGGTTTTAAAATAAATATATACATAACTGATTCAGATGTTCTTCCCCAAATCTTATCAAATCGAGCCCTAATTTCCAAATCATCACAATTGTTGATCAATAGCCCCTGGATTCTTGGGGCTATTGTTCTACATGTGCCGAATAACATAACCAAACCAAAAAAACAGGACTTACAATGATGCAAACGTGATTGAGCCTCGGTCAAAGAAAAAGGTCAAACGCGACCAAGAACTTGGATTTGCAGATCGTTTAAACAGAATTAGAGATTGAAGAGAGGATTATCGGCGATGTGTGATGGTGTAGGGAGGTCCAATTTATAGTATGAAGGTCGAATTGCAGATTTGGTAGGTATTGACTCGGTTTGAATGTGTTGACGCGTCGTTGATGTATAATAGGTATGTATTAACGATGATTGACCCAGTAATAGTATGCGTGATGGTCAAGGGTATCAATTACTTTCCATAACTGAATCAATTTACACGTTTGAATGATTGGAGACGAGGCTCGATCAGTGCAGTTGACTTTTCTGGTCAACTGTTCGTCTTCAAGTATACTATATGTATAATTCACGTGGGTTCCAAAGCAGATACATGCTATAGCTCGGCTGGTTGGACGTGTGTTGGTGTTTGGATGGATCGGCTGAGGGCTCGGGTTCGAATCCCGACCCCAGCGTGTTTTTTTTTTTTAAACCAAAAGGAAGGGGAGAGGGGGTAGTGGGCTGGATGTGTTGGGCCGAGTTTATTGGGCTCGTGATGTTGGGCTCCTAAGATGTTTTAAAATGAATGGTTGGGTTGGATTGATAGGTTAGAGTGGTGAGTTTGGTTAATGTAATGTCCAAAACCAACTCTATTATTTTTATTATCATTATTATTATTATTATTATTATTATTATTATTATTATTACAAAAATAAAGAAAAGTGACGGATGTCACAGTAAACGTGTATGCGTATAATGAACCAGGTGAAAGAAGAGCATTGTGGGCTGAATTGTTGGAAGTAAGAAATTCTTGGGGCGGTTTATGGGTGTTCCTTGGCGACTTTAATGACGTCAGGGATCCGTCTGAGCGATTAAACTCAGAGTTTGTTCCGGCAAATGCTGAGCATTTTAATCGTTTTATCGATGATGCAGGGCTGGTGGAGTATCAGTTAAATGGGAGAAAATTTACTTATCACTCAGACAATGGGAAGAATAAAAGTAAAATTGATAGAATCATGGTGTCATGGTGAGTGAGAATTTTATGAATGCATGGCCGTCGGCTTCTGTGACGGCATTGTCCAACGTCGTTTCAGATCATTGCCCGTTGCTCCTCTTGGTGATACCTTCTGATTTTGGGCCGACGCCTTGTAGGATTTTTAATTCTTGGTTCGAAATGCCCGGGCTTTTGGATTATATGAGGTATTTGGGAGCCAGATTCAGATTTAATGTGGTTGCAGATTTATGTCTGGCAACAAAAATTAAGTGGCTGAAATATAAGATGAGGGATTGGGTCGCTCGACACAAAGCTAGTAGAGATGTGGTGTATAAGACTAAGATGGATTGACTCGAGGTTCTTGAAGTGGAAGCTGAAGAAAGATCCTTGTCCTCGCAAGAACTAGAGGAAAGGATGAATTTTAAGGCGTTTATTATGGAGGTAGATAGATAAAAGGTGTCCGATATGAACAGAAGTCGAGGGTGAAATGGGTGATTGAAGGGGATGAGAACTCGGCTTACTTCCACCGGGTTGTTAATGTGAATATCAGCAACAACTGTTTAAATGGGCTATGGATTGATGGTGTGTGGGTGACGTCGCCTCCGGAGATAAAAGATGCAGTTTATACGTTTTTTGAAGGTAAATTTGAGGAACGTATGGTAGTTCGCCCGACTTTGGTGTGCCCAAATCTGTCCGCAATTTCTGAAGAGGACCGAGCAACCCTTATTTGTCCTTTTTCTGAAGCGGAGATTAAAACAGCAGTGTGGGATTGTAGTGGCGATAAGGCCCCGGGCCCGGACGGTGTAAACTTTAGATTTATAAAAAAGTGCTGGCCTATGTTTAAAGATGATTTTATGAAGCTATTTCAGGAATTCCACGGTTCTGCTTCGATTAGGGGTTGTTCATCTTCATTTCTGGCTCTCATTCCAAAGACTCGGGACCCTTCGAGGCTGGCTGAGTATCGTCCAATTAGTCTAATCGGATGTGCTAATAAAGAAATATCAATAGTTTTGGCGAGTAGACTGAAAATGGTCATTCATCGGTTAATCTCGGAGGAACAAACGGCGTTTTTAAGCGGGAGAAGTATTTTGGACGGTCTATTGATTCTTAACAAGATAATTCCGTGGATGAAGAAGAATAAAAAGTTGGGGATGATATTCAAAGTGGACGTCGATAAGGCGTATGATTCGTTGCATTGGGGTTTTTTTTACGTTCGATCCTTCTGCAAATGAATCTGCCGGAGCAGTGGGTAAACTGGGCTATGGCCACGGTGTCGTTGGCAAGGGCATCTGTGTTAGTTAATGGGTCGCCGACCCAAGAGTTTGATTGCCATCGTGGATTGAGGCAGGGCGACCCGTTGTCGCCTTTCTTGTTTATTACGGCGATGGAGGCTTTGACTGGGGTGGTTAAGAGGGCTGCAGAGAATGGGATTTACAAGGGTGTTAAATGTGGTTCATGCGAGACGCCGGTTACTCACTTCATGTACGCGGACGATGTTGTTTTTGTGGGTGAGTGGGATGTCATAAATGCCAAAAACCTCCAAAGGCTACTTAGATGTTTCTACTTGGCTTCGGGCCTTCGTGTTAATCTAGTAAAGAGCCGTTTGTATGGTGTGGGGGTGCCATCGAACCTGGTGGAAAGCTGTGCGGGTGTACTTGGGTGCCGAGTGGGTTCTTTCCCGTTTATTCATTTAGGCCTCCAAGTAGGCGCTAACATGAATTTGGTAAAAAAAAACTAGAAACCGGTGGTGGATGTATTCAAATAAAGGCTTTCGAGCTGGAAAATGAAGACATTATCCTTTAGGGGCATACTTACTTTGGTCAAAGCTGTACTAAACTCACTTCCAACATACTATTTTTCTATTTTCAGGGCGCCATAACAGGTTATTGATCAACTTGAAAGGATCCGAAGGGAGTTTCTTTGGGGCAGCAGTCCGGAACTTTATAAAATAAACTGGGTCGCATGGGAAAATGTTATGGCACCAATGTCAAAAGGGGGGGGGGCTGGTATTGGGTCGTTAAAAGAGGCGAACTTGTCAAAGCTCGCAAAGTGGTGGTGGCGATTTAAAGTTGATCGAGACAGCTTGTGGTGGAAGATAATCTGGAGTTTACATCAAAGTTCAAGGGCTTGGAATCCTATTCTGAGTAGATTGTCGATTTGTGGACCTTGGAAACAAATCGCTCAGCTGTCAAAGGAGATGAATAAATATGGTTTTGCGTTCCAAGACTTGTTCCGTGGGATTCTTGGTCATGGGAGACAGATCTCTTTCTGGAAGGAATGCTGGGTCACGGACGTTCCACTTGTCACACCCCAACCTATGGCGGAAACATCGAGGTGAGACTTGTGATAGATTGTTCAAAGACTTCTTAACACTAAATTGTGACAATAGATTAAAATAGATTTCATTTGTATCTAAGATGCAACAAGTTTACAATTCGTTCACAAGAAAAAAATACAACATGAACATGAAGTAAAATAAAGATTGTTTCGTTTGTTTCTAAGGCTGAATCCTAAGTGATATTTCTTGTATCATCTCATCAAGCTTTTTCCTGCAACATGTATAAAATATCCGTCAACACATAAAGCATTGGTGAGCATACTAGTTTTGGTTTACATACATAATATTTAGAATGATTTACTCGAATCTCATACTATAGCATTGCACATACATACCATACAAAGAACATAACTCAAACCCGCGAGTACCACAGCGTATACCTAACATATTCATGTTAGGCCGTTTAAATCTTAACAATGACCCATAAAGGGGGCGGTGTGCGAGTCCTATAGCGCTATACATGTTAAGTGGGCTAATAATAGTTAATGAATTATGTTTAAGTATCAAGAATCGTAAGCATGGCAAATAACATATAAGTATGTTTAATAGATTGAGCATGATAGTTTAAGAGTATGAAATCGTTTAAGTTTTGATAGTAATACATGTTGAGCCCCAAAGAATAAAGAATAAAAGGGGGACAAGTATGAACTCACCTTTGGGTGCGTTTAGTAAGGTTCCAAAAGAATGAGTCTTGGGGGATTAGTTCCTTAGCCTTGGTTAACTAGAATTAGAGAAAAAAAGGGTCTTAGGTTTGATTTTAGATTATAGATTCACGAGAGTCATGCAAGCCTTTTAGGCGAACCAAAACACAAACCACCATGAAGGTGATTCGGATGGTCATAAGAGTCAAGCAAGCCTTTTAGGCGAACCAAAACACAAACCACCATAGAGGTGATTCGGATGGTTATGAGAGTCAAGCATTGGTAAGGTAGGGATGTATCCACAAACCTTCCAAAGATTAATAATAAACTAGTAAGATAGAAACTTGAAAGTATATGTTTATATTATTATATAGTATAATTCAGAAAACAACCACCTTTGGAACCTCTTTTAGGTGCTCTACCCTTATCACACTTTTGTGGATAAATATGGGGAAGATCCTAGAGGTTTTTCCAAGGGGTTAGAAAAAGAAAAGAAGTGAAGAAAGAAGAATAAAGTTGGAGTTTATGAGAGAACTCACTTAGAAGTGGACTTCCACTCTTGGGATTTCTTTGGAGAATTGGGAGGTTTAGAGAGGATTTAGAAATGAGCAAGTGTTAGAATGGGTAGGAGTGGTGTATTTATAGTTGGGGTGAACGGGTTGGGTATTTAATGAATTAATTAGGGTGGTTAGAAGTTAATTAGTAGTAATTATATCTTTAAAAGAAAAAAAATAAATAAATAAAATCATAAATAAAAAAAAACGTATGGACTAAATTTTTGAAATGGTGTATTTGTTACTTAAAGTCAAAAGCAAATGTTTCATATTATGTTATTTTTTTTAGTATTTATTATATATATATATATATATATATATATATATATGTTTTATTAATAATAAGTATATATTAAGATCTTAACTAAGTAAGGTTTCTGGTTATAACGCCTAAATTGAATAGGATAAATTTTAATGACGACTCGTCACGAATTGGTAGGAGTAACATAAAAGAAGCGAATAAAGGCGAACTTGGAATTTGTTAAGTATAGAATTTAAAATACATGAAAAGTAAAAATAACGCGATGTTACACCACTGTGCAGAAGTTTCCTAATTTTATCCAGTTTGGAGTCCCGAAAGGATGCGGTTGTAGCGGACAGATTCCAGTTGGATGGTACGATGATAACAGTTAAATTCCATTGGATTAGGGAGCCGATTACGGATGATGAGCTGGGAGAATTGGAAGGTTTAACAGACCTGCTCATGTGGACGGATACGGGTCAGGGACCGGACTTGTGGAAATGGAAGTTGGAGTCCTCTGGAGTATTCTCGGTGTGTTCCTTAAGGAATCGGCTGTATGAATTGAGGTTATCACAGCAGGTTGTAGATTATATGTAGAACAAATGGGTGCCAATTAAAGTAAATTTCATGGAATGGAGAGTTTACTTGGGAAGATTGACGACTAAAGTGGCACTAATACGAAGGGGAGTGAATGTAGGAGACTCGGTTTGTCCGCTTTGTGGAGATGCAGAGGAAGATATTGACCATTTGTTCGCGGAATGCCGATTCGCAATTGCAATTTGGGATTTCATTTCTTCTTGGTGCAGATGCCCAGGCCTGTATGCATTTGATGCGCGAGAAATGGTGAATGTTTGGAAGACGAGTAGGGGATCGACGGGCTAGAAGAGGTTAATCTACTCAATCATTCAAGTATCCCTTTGGTGTATATGGAAGTCCAGGAACGAGGTCATATTTAAGCAGAAGCAACATAATGTCTCAGGCACTAAGGAAGAAATTAGGTGTTTTGGGTATATGTGGATTACAAATAGGTCTAAGCGAGTGGGTCTTTCTTGGACTCAATGGTGTAATTTTGATGTCGGTGATGTAATTGTGTAACATGTGGTGAACTGGTGATGTATATTGGTGGGGTTAACAAGTTTTTATCCCAAGTATTAATAAAATATTTGTTGGACGTTAAAAAAAAACAAGCCATCTTGAATTCAAACCCACAAACCTCAAGAATCTATCACGTGGAGCATCAACACTGTCCAAATTCCCAACCCAATAATCATACCCGAAGCCAGAAGTCGAACAGTCCTCCGGTGAACAATCGGAATCTGAGTCAATAAAATCTGAGCGATAAAATTCGGGTCAATAAAGAGCGGTTAGAATCTGAAACTTCAGGTCAGGTTTTGGTTGTGTTTCTCTCTCTAGTGGGTGGAACAAGAACAACCATTGTTGAGAAACATATACCCAAGGATTAGGGGGGCCTGTTTTGATGCGTCTCTTCAACCAATGATTGCATCGATGTTACGATTCTACATCTGAGGGTGAAGGTTGAAGCTTTTGGTGGTAATGTTGTGCTCATTTATGTGACGGGTGAGGTAGTTGCAGTGGTGGGTGGTGGTCGTGTGAGGGTGAAGGTTGGCCCATATTAATTCAAACAAGAACATTTTGAAGGCAAACTTGGTTGTCACAACATGGGCTAGGGATTCAACTGGCATGGAGGATCCATCATTGGCAAGATGCGTTAATGAGTGTAAGAGTGAAAATTAATTTTTACACCTAGTTTAACTTGAGAAAAATTTAACGCACTAAACTTTAAACGATTATACATTTTCTGTTAACCCTTTATAAAATCTAAATATGACCGATTTTCAAAATCCCTTTTAACTTAAATGTGCTAATGAGTTAACCTGTGTATTAAATGAGTCATGTTCATTCTGCCCATTTAATAAATGAGTAATGGAAATAAATTATTCCAATCATTACCCTTTGCCCGATAATGGTCCGAACTACGAAAATAACCACTGGCGGTCCCAACTTTCGATATATTGGCCACACAGACCCAAACTAACTGAGACTAACTCTGTTAGTGTGATGCTGACGTGACATGTTTAGGTGGCAAAATGATCCTACGTGGTATCCGACGTGGCATCCTAGGTGGCAAAATGATCCTACGTGGCATCCTAAGTGGCAAAATGATCTTGTGTGGCATCCTACGTGGCATGTCACGTCATCATCACACTAACAGAGTCAGCCTCAGTTAGTTTGGGTTCGTTGGTGGCCAATATGTCGAAAGTTGAGACCGCTAGTGGTTATTTTCGTAGTTGGGACCATTATCGACAAAAGAGCAATAGTTGGGATTATTTATTTCCATTACTCTTTTAATGAAATGGCTTGTTCTTCTATTATACCAAGGTTTGAAATTAGAGGGAACACACTAATTTATATTTTTGTATTCGCAGTTACTTGTCTTAATTGTTATAAGATTCTCCTAACAATTTTGTTTAGCGGAGAGTCAAATTTGTTATAACGAAAAGAAGACAACCCAATAAATCAAATATCTGAAATCACCCGCAAAATCAAGCATCAAAACTCCAAGATATCCATTTGGTATTTTCCTAGCAATGGATAGCATCATATCATTTATAAAAGCTTTGTTTTGAAAGAACCTATATCTTTCTCAAATTAAGTGTGACACGCACGTTATCCTATACCAATCAATAAACAGATTCTAATTCTAATATCCTATTCTTAGTTGCTCCAACAGTCAACTTCTTTCAAAAA
Organism: Ambrosia trifida; assembly: GCA_028751855.1. Taxonomy (NCBI): domain Eukaryota; kingdom Viridiplantae; phylum Streptophyta; class Magnoliopsida; order Asterales; family Asteraceae; genus Ambrosia; species Ambrosia trifida. The sequence continues at coordinate 106,591,104 of CM054124.1, read as the reverse complement.
GGTAAGAAAATATGGACCAAGAACAGGTGCATGTGCTTCCATATATACGTGTATAAATTTGATGATTAATAGCAACATAAACATCCATCTTTCCAATACAACTCTTCATTCCCCTTGATATTTCACTTGATCAAAATGGGCAGAAAGGGTTGGACTTGGAGACGAATCGAAGCATCCTTGCCAGAAAACCAAATGAAGAGTATTTTCAAAGCATTTGACATCGATGGAGACGGGAAGCTCAGTCGGAAAGAATTAAAGATGTGCTTGAAAAAGTTTGGCTTAAGTTTCGCTGGCTTCAGAGCTTGGTACGCAATTGGTCAAATTGATGCTAATGGTGATGGTATGATCGGCGAGGATGAGATAGACGAGCTCGCTAAGTATGCTTTCAGGTGGGGAATTATAGTCACTCCTTAGAGTGAATCTAGTTACAAGGACCATAGATGTTAAGGATGCATGCAAGTGTTTTCATTTTCTATATATGGTGGTTTTCTTATAGAGGTGGCCATGTTTGAGTACGGTTGTGAACTTGCAAACGTCTCTATGTAAGATAATTAGGAACTACGTACTAATACACCCTGTTGAAGACCACTAGTGATCAATCTAATATTTATGTTTGTGTTCTAGTTCTACTGAAGGACTTGTGTTCTTTTCTATTTCAGTTGAAGCTTTCCTGCTTGTTGATTTAAAATGATGCTTTATTGTACACAACTATGTAAAACCTATATGCGTAATATATTAACCTTAATGTAAATGACAAATTGATAAATTCCAATTGAGTTAATTGCCAATTTAGTTCCTGTGGTTTGTTAAAAATTGTCACTTTCATCCAAATTTTTTTTTGTCAATTTAGTCCCCGTGGTTTTATTTTTTTGTCATTTTAGTCCCTGGTTTTCTTAAAAACTGTCACTTTCATCCAAATCTTGTTAGTCCACAGGGACTAAAACGAAAAAAAATGAAACCACAGTGACTAAATTGACAAAAAAATTGGATAAAAGTGACAATTTTTAACAAACCTCAGCGATTAAATTGGCATTTAATTCAAATCCAATTCTATGATACTATCAAAAGAGAAGATACATTATATTATTATGGATAAGTGAGAATAAATTCATCGAAATCTTTATAAGTGATGGAAATTAATTACTATATTTCAGGGTGCAATATTATCTTTTTAGATATCTCAAAACTTAAGGTATAAATTCACTCCTTTTGCAAAGGCACCCCACTTGGCCAAAGTGGATTTGCTACATGAAGAAACTAAGATTATATCCCCTTCTAAAAACTTAATAACACTTTGGGTCGTTCCAATCAAGGGTCATACACTAAAAACAAAAAGGACAAAGTAACTTAAAGCTAGGGAATTATAGGTAAATTGTGCACCCCATTCAATCATCACAAACAAAGAACTCGGAAATTATGTTTAAAACAATTATTTTTACATAGATTCGAATGTTTTCACGTTGTTTCCATACTTCGGATTATTTACATAATCCCCATTAAATGTGAACTTAGAATCATAGAAAATATTTCAAAAATAGAATACCAGACATAGAAGTATCCTATAAAATTACACACACGAGACAATACAATATAAGAAATAAAAAAGCCGGCTTATTAAAGGTGATATCAATCAATTAGGTAAGATATCCACCAAAGTATGATTTTTCTTTACAGGATACCACTTTTTTGTGGTGTATACGAAACTATAACTGTGTCAATAGTTCCAACAAATTAACGTATCAAGCATTGTACTACTCGCCACCTAAATATATTGGTAGACATTAACTTTTGGTTTCACATAAGTTTGTACTTCAACTTTTTTAAACGCTAAACTTTTCAAGAGTTGTATCAAGAGTAGTCTATGATAAATATTGAAAAATGCGCTTCTACCAATGGTGGTGGTCATTATGCACTAGGTTTACATGTTTTGAAGTTATTGGAACTTTTAGGAAAAAGGTTGTCTAGTAATCTTAGTATGCTTGAATATTTGACATGTATGGTTTTTATTTGAACTTTTGTAAAAAGGTTGTCTAGTAATCTTAGTACGTATGCATATTTGACATGTATGGTTTTTATCACTTGAAGATGGAATCAAACAAGATTAAGCACATCTCATAAACGCTGAAAATGTAGGACACCTACCTACTATTCCATATTGAAGAAGAATCTAAGTAAGCTTAACTAGCCAGTAACTCTATATTAACATCATTCTTTTGTACAACGGAAGCCAATGCATCATCAGCATCTCTTGTTTGAATCAAGTGTCCTCGTTCATACTGCTATTTACAATATACGTTACATTTAACTTAAACATTCTAGTAGCATGTAACTAATTGGCCTACGAACTTTATGCTTTTGAGAGGATGAAATTATTAGCTTGTACCTTTTAAGACTGGATTCTTTTGAACCTCAGGAACATGTAAGACATTAGTTAACATTGAACACCAAATCAATTTTTTTTCTTTCACTAGTCGCCATGTAGCTATAGTTAAGTTGTTTCAACGTGTTGTTGGCTCAAGAAATCACCCATCAAGACTGGTCTTCTTTGAAAGTGTATGCTTAGATTATTTCATAACAATAAATTTGTCACCTTTTTCTTTATGTTGAATTAGTGTTTTTTCTAAACTTTTTTGTGTTTCTAGTGTGTGTCAGGAGGGGGTTTCTGAAACTGGTAATCCCTCAATCTCAGATTGCGGGAGTTGCTTACCTGTGTTGCTGACTCACTAGGTGAGGAAGAGAGCTGCTGACTTGGACGATGACTCAGGACTGTGCTGCTGACTGGGACGATGGAGACTCCCGCAATCTGATATTGCGGATGTGGTTTCACTTTAAAAAAATAATATGTTGGTTTACTTTAAGTCTTTACCCCCAAAATATTATGCTGGCTTACTCCTGCAATCTAAGATTGCGGGTCACACACGACAACTCCTTTCCTAGTCGTCGTCCATCATAGGCCCAAGTCATCACAACTTCTCCTCGCTTGGTGAGTCAGCAGCACACCTCAGCAACTCCCGCAACATGAGATCGTGGGACTACCAGTTTCGGAAACAAGCTTTTGACACACACTAGAAACACAAAAGTATTTAAAAAAACACTAATTCACCAAAAAATAAATTTATCTTTTATTAGTATATAAAACAATCCCACTTGTAACATGAACCTTGAAGTTGTCCTCTTTCGTTTTGGTTGTCATTTGTTATTGTTATTGAATTAGAATATGATTTCCAAGATCTTTCAAGGACCTATCACCCTAGCGATGTTTAATATGTATTTGAACATCTTTCCATGAGAGAACTAGTAATGTGTTCAATCTCATACATTTGGTTCTTATGTGCGAGATTCAGTACGAAATGCAATAACTTTAGAAGAATTAAATATAAATATATGAATCTTTCTTCAAGAGTATTTCAAAGTTTGTTTCAAATATTTTGATATACATTGTAGAGAGGAATGAATTCATCCTTCTTATATTTGAGATGATCATGAGTTGATACCATTATTTGATTTGCATTTTCCTTAGGATACAATTTGTTACTTACATATGATATATTATACCTTGGGAATGTAATGCTGTTGAGAATGATACGCTTTACAGTTACAAGCAGGAAAGTTTCGGGTAACACCTAACCTATACCAATTAACAATGTATCTCTAATGTTAAGAGCATTCACAATAGTTTCCCCATCCCCCATCCACTCATAACCAATCACAACTACATATTACACTAAACACTATTACAATTTCTCTCTCCTCCACTCACAACCACTTTCAACAAATATTAAAAAATAAATACAATTTTCCCGTTTTCCCCAAAAGATTCTCAAGGAACCCAATATATACCGACACACTGTAGATTCCCCATTTTCTTCACTCACAACCACTTCCAACCCCCAAAAAAATTATAAGGTTTTGTCACCCAAAAAAATAGGGTCTCTATTGTGAATGCTCTAACGCCTAACCTTAAACAATGCATAACTCTAACATTAATACCTAAACCTAAAATAATGTACAACTCCAATGCTAACACATGTTGAAAATAGAATTCATATTTAATGATTTGAACATAATTAGTGACTTGCCTATACATGATTAATGAATTACCTGAACACTTTGTGTTTATTTTCCTGTATGAACAAAACCCCACAAAAAATAGTCGTTTTTTCTCCGTTTTTTATATGACACTATGATACTCGTTGGAAAGATAATAAAACGCTCGTTAATTTGGTGTAATTTTTTTCTTTAAAAATTCTCGTATATAAAAGATATTAACGTTCAAAAATTATGGGAGAAACATGAGAGAGAAAAATCCAATTTTTTTTCTTCCTAAAATCAATTAATGTCACATGGCAAAGGAGGATGCCCTCTTTGAATGTCATATATGATTTATTGCTTTCAGTTATTATAATAGATATATGTTTAGTGATTCTAAGTGAGATTGCATTTTCTTTTAGGGCATGTGTAGTGGGGGGCTTTATGGGGCTTCGTGAGGCTCCATGGGATTAAATTATTAATAAAATATTAGAAGCGGCTCCATGGGCTTTATAGATGTAACACCCCAACCGATGGCGGAATCATCGAGGTGTCACGTAGTGACGATTGTTCAAAAGCACATGGTACTAAAATGTAAATATATTATTGAATAATTTAAATTGTCTTACATGGATGAAATGGGAAAAATACATAAGTCTGAACAAAACATGAAATTTGAAATAAATTATTAAAAGCAAGCACTAAAATCCAATGCTATGGAACTAAGATCAAACTGCACCTGAAACATGTACAAAATAAGTTTTGTCAACATATGAAAAGTTGGTGAGCATTCCTAGTTTTAATACATATAGTAAGTTGGAAAAATGTTATACAATTCAAGTGCAAGCTACAGTGCATTTATGTAAACTATGTATCATACAAATGAGCGAAATCAATCCTGTGACTGTATAAATGTACTAGAATGAACGGCGGTGTACTTATCCAATAAATGGATAATAACTTAACAATGGCCATGGATTATCCGATGAAAGGTATGAGGGAGAGTTTAATCGAATTGAAACAATCGATTTAGAGGTGCAAAGTGTAATGGGTCATAGGTGGGTTTTTATACTAGTTTTGGATTCAATTAGGCTTTAAAATTGGTCAACACAATAAAGTAAGGTTTTAAGATGAATTGACTATTTGACTAGGACTTTGACTAGGATTTTGACTGAGACTTTGACTAGGACTTTGATTGGAACTTTGACTGTTTGACTGTCTTAGCGGACCGCGAGGGCTAAAAAAATAATTTTTATAATTTAATCAATTTTAAGTTATAGACTTGTTTCCTTCTGTTTCTAAGTTGTTTTAGGACCGAAAATTAAGGGCTTTGAGTATCAAGGTCTGAAACATACGTACTCGGGCGTAGATGTGAGTATAAAACGTGCATACTTTTACTTACAAAAATTATAAGTTTTATTAAATTGTGAGTTTTGGTCCTATTAAAATATGAGGGTTAAAAATGAAAATTTTGAAATAGTTGAGGAACCAATTATGCACATTTATGAAAAGTGAAGGGTGCAGGTTGTCACAGTCTCTCCTACTTTAGAAAATTTCGTCCCGAATCTACTTTCAAGTGAAGGTTTCCATGAAACAAAAGACATTTGTAAAAATGCAAGTAGATTTTAAGAAATGCACCAGCCATGATTTGACAAAGTTTGAAATAGTTGTTTAATACCCAAAATAAGAGTTTGAAAATCCTTAAAGTTTGACCCAAGGTTAAAGAATTAAGAGTTTATAATGAGCAAGGTTTGGGAAAAGTATGTAACAGGTTAGGGTAGGACAGTGTTATAGTAGCTTCCCTTACTTTAGAGAAGTTTCTGACCGAACTTTATTAAGGACGTGCAACAGGATTACGACTAGCAGAGAGTGTAAGAGTATACAAAGTTTGTGTTTTCTGTGTGGATGGTCTAGAGAAAGACTCTAGGAAGTCGAATTGAAGCTCGTGTAAGAACATTCTTATCGAAAATGCTAGTTATTAGTCAACGATCTAATAAAGAGATAGTAATGGGTAGGTTCTTGGTCAGACTCCTAGTCCGCTCCCGCAGTATCGCTCGTGCTTATATATAGGGTGTACCGCAGCTAACCCACCACACTACTGATACTTTGGACTCGTACTGATTGTCTACTAATAGCCTAAGTAGAATCACACACCACCCCCATGTACCTGTAAATCCATGATTGCGTTCCGGACCGTAATCATCGATTTACCTTACACTAGGGTGCTATGCTTTTCCATAACACTAACATAAGTAATACAAGAAACAATGCGTGCAACCAAAATGTGTTAAGTAGTAGATACTGCTCAAGTATAAGATGCGGTTAGAAGTTCTTCCCCTTTCAGGTTCACCCTTTAACCGTAATGAGATTAATGTGTAAGTATAAGACATGATTAGGGGTTCTTCACCTTTCGGGTTCACCCTTAACCGGTAATTTCTGTTCACATCATTGGGCTCTAAACAACCATATTGATAAACTCTGAGGATTACACCGTTCCCCTTGGGTTAGAGGAATACTCTGAACCGAGTCGTACATGGGAACTGGCTTAGATCTCATACGAGCTATCAATTAGTATGTTCGTTGGTCATGATGATGAACAAAATAATGTAAAGTATAACAGGGTTTTGCTCACAACAAAAAAAAATATGCATACCAAATATGCGTTCATGTAAGTATATAAGTATAGTATAAAATTTCGATTGAAAGAATAACATAACGTAAATCGAGTAAATCGCACAATTTGCACAAAATGAAAGTAAACGAGTTAAATTAACGCTCAAAACTAGTGTTGTAAGAATGACTACTAATAACTAATGCGAGAATAGTTGCGAATAACGCGTGAAAATAACTACCAACAAAAGAATAATACAAAAATAATAAGATAATGTACGAACGTAACTATAAATAGAATGGTGTAAAAAATAATGAAATTTACTGTATATGAAAGTGCGCAGAACAGACGTATAGTCTACTGGTATGAGGATAACTTTTTGGAAACCGAAAAATGTTTTAAGTTCAAAACAGGTTCACTTGAAAAGATTTTGTAGGTACACATTTTCATGTGTTTACGAGAAGTCGAGTTTGAAAAGTGTTATAAGGTATATTATTAGTTGCAAATTCCTCCTGAAAACATATATTGGATACGTTATATGAAAACATGCAGATTTACATTTGATTTGTAAAATATGCAATGCAAGTTTATAAAATGCAAGATGAAACCATTTCATGAAGTGTGTGTAAATCTAATGTGTTTCGAAAGACCAAGATTTAAAATGATGTGAAGGTTGTGAATGATCCCAGATGCCTTGACGAATTTTGGAAAATAAAATTTTCTGTATTTAAACATTTCTTTAACTTGTGGGTTGAAAAGTCAGAAATTTTTAATTGTTATGAAATGTTGAGAAAATCGAAGTGTTACCCGTTAAGACTGGGTAAACTTGAAACCTTTTAAAATTTCAAACTTTTATGAAATTTATACATTGAAAGATCATTTATTTGCAGGATCGTTAAGGCATCTCTTTGGGCTCATAGCGGGCTATTTGTTTCAAGGCACAAGGTGTATGAAAAGTGTGTTATAATTTGGCGAATAGGCTTTGTGAAAAAACTTAAAGAATAAGTTGCCAAATTAATCGTTTTAGAGAGTAGTGTACTAGTGCGTATCGTGTAGGTAGGCATATATGTATGAGTTTAGTCTGACTAATGAGTTCTAACTAATGGTAGTTGGCTATGGCTTAGGAGACTGGGTGCAACAATATTAGTATTAGGTATATGAGGAAATACTGTGACTTCGATCAAGTAAGTTTGTAAACATGAAGGTATAAAACAGGTTGAAATAATAAGTTTGGAAAAACCATGTTCATTTTTAATTGTATAATGACGCAACATTCCTAAAATCAGGATGTGATCAAAGTTAAACACAGAGTTTTAAACTTAAGTCGTGGGTAAAAATGTTTTAACGCAAAACGAGTAATACCTTATAGTGTAAGAATCATGAGCATAAGTAAAATAGTGTAAGCTTTAATGCGATAATATATCGAACAAAAGTTTTAGTAATGATGATAAAGGATTCAAAAGCGAATGATCAATGAATAATGGCATATGAAACATCAAGTGATTAAATGGAATCTTCAAATGATAAACAAACATAAATATCAATGATATAAAACATTGGAATTGTTTCCATAGGAAGCTTTGACTAACTAAAGTAATTGAAATGTTATTAGTGACTTGTGGGGGCGTACTTTAGCCTATAAGTGAATGCTCATCCCGAGAGTTCCCAGGTCGGCATACGGGTCCCTCTTCTGATTGGGATTTATGCGAAATGCCAGGCCTAGAAAGAAAACTCAGGATACAGGCGCTCACCCTTCCAGATTGCATGTGCCCCATCACTAGTAAATTCCAAAACTTTAGCGAGATTAAAAACGAGATGCAGAAATAGATCATTGAGATGTGGATTTCACTCCTAACTCGAAGATGTATTTCAAAATTGAAAACAATTGTGGAATAAAACCAATCACTAAGTTAAGGATATCACTCCCAGTTTAGTGGTTAAGTTCCTTTTTGAAGGAAATACTCTTTAAGGTGTGGATGTCACTCCTATCCTAAATGTATATTCCAAAGATATATAACATATAGAGGAATGAAACTAATCACCAAGGTTTGGATGTCACTCCTAACTTGGTGATATCGTTTTGTTTGTGAAATACGAGTGTCTTCTTCTCCAAGCAAAATATCTAAAGAATAACGAGAAAGAATCATAGCGAAAATATCTTGAAAGAAAATAATAGGATAAAGTGAAATGAACACGAGAGGACTCGTGAATGTAAGCTTGGTTATAGACTAGGCTAAAAGGCATTCTAATAACCTAATTCCCTATAACCATGGCTCTGATACCAATCTGTAACACCCTAACCGATGGCGGAATCATCGAGGTGTCACGTAGTGACGATTGTTCAAAAGCACATGGTACTAAAATGTAAATATGTTATTGAATAATTTAAATTGTCTTACATGGATGAAATGGGAAAAATACATAAGTCTGAACAAAACATGAAATTTGAAATAAATTATTAAAAGCAAGCACTAAAATCCAATGCTATGGAACTAAGATCAAACTGCACCTGAAACATGTACAAAATAAGTTGTCAACATATGAAATGTTGGTGAGCATTCCTAGTTTTAATACATATAGTAAGTTGGAAAAATGTTATACAATTCAAGTGCAAGCTACAGTGCATTTATGTAAACTATGTATCATACAAATGAGCAAAATCAATCCTGTGACTGTATAAATGTACTAGAATGAACGGCGGTGTACTTATCCAATAAATGGATAATAACTTAACAATGACCATGGATTCTCCGATGAAAAAGGGGGAGAATCACCTAGGTGGGTTGTTAATCCAATAGCGCTATCCAATGTTAAGGTCGGCTTGTACATGGTTAATGATTTCACTAAGTACAAATGTATTCTACATGTAATGTCTAAGCATAAAGCACGTATGTAAGCAAATGCACATAGTACTAGAATTGTATTGTAAAAATGTGAACTTGTATTTGTAATTTGTATAAGTGTACATGTAACACCCCAAAAATGAATAAAAGCAAAAAGGGGATAGGAAATACTCACTTTTGCCAAATGACTAGATGACTAAGCGAGCGTGAAAATGCGAGCAATCCAAAGATTCAACAACGAAACTAGTCCAATTTAGAAGAAAAGAAACCGAATAGGAAAAATATCAAGCTTCCAATTCGCCAATTACAAGATCTTATAATCAAAGCTTCAAATGTAGAAGTAATATACTCTAGAAGAAAGGTATGAGGGAGAGTTTAATCGAATTGAAACAATCGATTTAGAGGTGCAAAGTGTAATGGGTCATAGGTGGGTTTTTATACTAGTTTTGGATTCAATTAGGCTTTAAAATTGGTCAACACAATAAAGTAAGGTTTTAAGATGAATTGACTATTTGACTAGGACTTTGACTAGGATTTTGACTGAGACTTTGACTAGGACTTTGATTGGAACTTTGACTGTTTGACTGTCTTAGCGGACCGCGAGGGTTAAAAAAATAATTTTTATAATTTAATCAATTTTAAGTTATAGACTTGTTTCCTTCTGTTTCTAAGTTGTTTTAGGACCGAAAATTAAGGGCTTTGAGTATCAAGGTCTGAAACATACGTACTCGGGCGTAGATGTGAGTATAAAACGTGCATACTTTTACTTATAAAAATTATAAGTTTTATTAAATTGTGAGTTTTGGTCCTATTAAATTATGAGGGTTAAAAATGAAAATTTTGAAATAGTTGAGGAACCAATTATGCACATTTATGAAAAGTGAAGGGTGCAGGTTGTCACAATAGAAAATATGTGTGTAGTGGGTGAGGGGCTTTATGGGGTTCCATGAGGATTAAAATATTATTATTTGATTGAGTGTATTATTATTTGATTGGGTATAGAAGAAAAGGGTGTAAAATTGATTAAAAAATTAATATAAAGCTGATTTTGTCTTGGAGCCCCTTATAACGTCCACTACAGGTGCACTTACCAAGGTTTGAAGATTTTTTTTGTAAAAGTAATGGATTTATCTACTCTTTTTTTGTTAGTAGTATGTGTCAGAAACAATATTGTGTTTTTGGTAGTTCCGCAATCTTAGATTGCAGGAGTCACTGACTTGTACCGATGACTAGGCAAATAAATCAATGTGGCACGAGTGACTAGGATGGCTGGAAGAGGTGGCATTGTTTTCGTTGGGATGCGGCTGATGTGGAACATCCGCAATCTAAGATTGCAAGAGTTGGGTTTCCATTTATTTTAAGTAGTTCAAATGATATATGTGGGTCATTTTATGGGTTTTTTTTAGCTTAGAATAAATCATTCAATCCAACATATTATTTTCCATACATTGCACACCATAGGGTTCAGGGGTCAACTGACTTGAACACTTGGGGGATATTACACTGATTCATGTCCACGCCCACAAATGGACTAGAATTATAGGTCCTCTAGTTGTTTTGTCAGTGGAGACTGCGACTTTACACAAATTTTTGTACAAAGAAGCCAATACAGCACTCCCCCAACTATATTCACCACATCTTTCTAACTATTCAACATGCCTTAAAAATGACAATGATTTCAAACCATTATAACAGTCAGCCAACAGTGTATTACCCAATATAATCAAGAACATACAACGTACTTGTTGTGTAATCTAATTCATATTTGCCCCTTCGGGTAGTACTTCCTTTATATTTACAAGGTATTCGGTAGAAATAGCATTTCCAGAAAACATGCTCTGCTCCGGCACTATACCCAACAAAGATTGTATTGCCTGGAACCGTTCTTGACTTCTTGGGATGACCATTTTTCCTCCGGTCCTGTTATTGGTGGACCGTTGACTCGCAATCTCATGAGCACGTTCACGTCCTCTAAGGTCACCGTCGTTTCACCAAACGGTAGGTAAAACGTGTGAGTCTCTGGACGCCATCTTTCTACCATCGCGGTTATCAAACCACGGTCAAGGAGTAGGTATCTGCAATCAAGAACCCCACCAAAACCAACCATTCTAACCATATTTTCAACAGTGGGGGTTTAACAGATGTTTTCGAATGGCAGACCATAATGCCTTGTCCCCCCGCCTAATATCAAGTTCTGTGGCGTGACCATCATTATCTTCGAACAAAAAAGCCGAACGATGTTGTGGCTGGAGCCATAGAAGCTGATTGTTTCTTGGACCCGGGTGTAAATGTGCCGTTTTTTAAGATAATGGTTATTGCAAGATAAAAAAATTTATGTTGTGCAACTTTGTGAATGTGAGTTGTGATCGTGTATCTGCTTTAGTTGGTTTCATTCATGTATTTTTAAGTTTTTCATTTATAAAGTTCAAGCCATTCAAGTTCATTCATGCAAATGATCTGATATATCTCCATTCTTACTATTCCATGCAGAGAATCCTACATTTTTTCCTCTCACAAGTTCTAAAAACATTACTTCAGTATTACTATTACCCCTGACGCCATGCAATTTTAAATTGCGAATGTTAATATTATAATGCTTTCAAAACAAAGGAACTTGATTTAAAACAAATGAAGTTGGAAAAAGACACTCACGCATGCAGGCCTTTGTCTTGCAATCTTAGATTGCGTAAGTTCCACCTCACCCATAACCCTCCAAAACCTCGTCCTCCTTCTCGTCCACCTTGTCCAGCCTTAATGACTCATCGTGCCATCTCATTACAACCCGCAATCTAAGATTGCAGGACTGCTATAAACACAAAAACAATTCTGACACCTACTACTAACACAAAAAGAGTGAATAAATCCACTACTTTAAAAAAAAAAAAAAATCAAGGTTTGAAACCCTAACCATCGGATCATCCTAGTTTCACTATGTTGCAATACATTTGTTGCGAATTCTTAGAGGTCACATAGTTTGCTATATTAATTTAAGACTTTTGTTTACGGGTGTTGAAATTCATATTACGTGTACTTGTAACTTTAATGTGAGTAATCTATGTCTTTAAAGCAACTCGTCCCCATGGTTTTTCTAACTTGTATGCTTCGGGTGTTTTTTAATAGTCTCCCAAAACAGGACTGATAGGAAAACAATGGCTTAAATTGATTATTATCAAACACTAGTTTTGATAATGTTAAAATAAGTTAGTGTGGTATGAATTTATTAATAGAAGATAAACATATGCATATTGGATATTATAAGCTAGATATATTTATATGTATTAGTATAATGGATTACAAGGAGGCTACAACATCAAATGGGTCAATATAGATCAACACAAAAAGGCAGCAGTACAAACAGAAGACACAACTCAAACTAAAGACACAAGACTCAGTTCATGGTTAAAGGACAAGTTTGCCCCTGACAGTTATGTTTGGCACCATTTCTAGAAAGGTGGCAGTTATTCAATCATCAACCGACACAACTGTTCGAACATAATGGTTTCTTTGAAGACATGTTGTTCCATTTTGTATATATAAGATAGAAACCATTCATTGTAAAGTTATCAAGATTGTTCACAACACAATCCATTATATCCTTGTAAACCTTGTATATTTTCTGTCTGATACATTCATTCAATACATTTCAATTATATTCAAGTCGTTCGATTATAGTTTGTTATCATTGTGTGTTTGATCAATAATTATTCTGCTGCAAAACTATTTCTGGGCCAACAATGCAACATACAACTCCCTAAACACTCAAGTCTTTTAAGTTTTAAGTATACTTGCTTGTCAAAGATCATTAGATCAAGTCACCCAGTATACACATACTACACGAATAAATCATCAAGTTATTAACCTATGCCAAGACATCAAGATGTTTTGAAGAATTCAATGAGAAATTGATACATATCATAATCAATTTTCTTCTTAAAAAACCTAAAAGTTAATAAAAGTTAAATTTTATGTAATTTATGTGATTTCAAAAGTGCGTACGTGAACCAGAATATAACCGAAACCGAAATGAAACCAGGTAAAAAAACCGATTTATGGTCGACCAAACCGATACGGAACCGAACCGGTCAACACAACCGGTTACAAATCGGTTTGTGTTTAAAAAAAACCGAAGTATATATGCACCTCTACAATGGATATCATTTGTGACAAAAATGAACTTTCTCTTGCCAATTGTCAGTTTTGTAGTTAAAAAATGTGTCTTTCTCATAGTGTGATACACATTATCATATCCTATACCAATTACTAAGCATATATGTATTAATAATTACAAGATTCTAGCTAACAATATCCTGTTCATATATGTGTATAAATTTGATGATGACAAGCAACATAAACAACATCCATCTCTCAAATACAACCTTTCCATCCCCTTGATATTTCATAGAGAATGCAAAAGGGTTGGTGTCGTCGTCGACGATATGAAGCCACCTTGCCAGAAAACCAGATGAAGAGTATTTTCAAAGCATTCGACACCAACGGAGATGGCAAGCTCAGTCGAAAAGAATTAAAGGTATGCTTTAAAAGTTTTGGGCTACGTTTTGCAGGGTTCAGAGCTTGGCGCGCAATCCGCCGTGTTGATGCTAATGGTGATGGTATGATTGGCGAGGACGAGATGGACGAGCTCACTAAATATGTTTCCAAGTGGGGAATTATAGTCACTTAGCAGAGTGAAATCACAAGAAATAGGATCGATGCATGCAACGTACTATTATAATTTTTCATGTTGTTTTTCTTAAACAGAACGTATTTGAGTCTGATTGTGAACTTACACACGTGTTTATGTAATATATGTCAGTTAAAACGTATTTTCGCCTATATATTAACATGATTGGTAAATGATAAAGTGATAAATTCCAATTTTTTGATAGTATCACGAAAGAATATATGTTACATTAATATTATATTTAGATAACTTAGAATAAAATTCATCAGATTCTGAGGAAAATATATATAGTTCAGGATGCATTAATTGTTTATCTTTGCATAAGATATACCAAAACCCAAAGCATAAATTCAAACCACAAAGAAGTAATCTTATATCTCCTTTTAGAAATCACTTTTGGGTCGTTCCAATCAATGGCAAACAAAAAGAGCAAAGTAACAAGAAGCTAGGGAATAAAGTTAAACTGTGCGACACGCCTCTATCAATCATTAAAAGGAAAGAGTTCGGTATGTTTGTTCGATAAACATTATATTAAATAAATTCTAGCTCGTACACAATTCCCATTCTATATGTGAACTGAATTAAGAATCATAGAATATCTACAAAAATCTCATGAATGTGACAGTAGAAGCATCCTATTAAATTACACAAAAATGAAACCACGAAGCAAAGTTGGATGTGACCGAGGTAACCTCCATAGAACAATTTGTAGCACGATTAATGATTTAATACCATAAGCCTTTGATCAAGCTCTGAACTCGAACTTAATTGTTTGGAATTTGAACAATATGTTTTACCTATAAAAATCAAGAAACTAAGAGCATGTATAGCCGATAACACCTTAAAGTTTGACTATCTTAAAAAGAAAATTGGATTTTAATTATACTTTGACATATTAGTCTAACAAAACAGCGTCAACTAAGAAAATATTTTGTGCCAGTCTCAACTTTTAATCCATTTTTCCTCATCGATCCAAACTAACTAAAAGTTAACCATGCTAGCTCTTGCTTACGTGGGCTGCTTACAGTGGCGGATCTAGAAAAAAGATTTAGGAGTAACGTTCAATTTTTTTTGCCGTAGTTTCATACATTGTAAACGAAATAAAAACATGATGATAAATAAAGTTACACACATGCCTAATAGATTTCGCCTCTTCGGTTTTTGAAATCTTGAAATCGAGCCATTACGCAATCTTCTTTTACTTTATCAAAAGTTTCTCTTTTGACGGCATATTTTCAGGGGCTTTCTTTCAAACAAATTGCTAATAAGCGCTTGTTGTAGATTAGAATGTGGTTTCATCTTCATAGTCCCACAAAAAGTCACAAACCTAATCAATTAATTAAACATCCGAGTTACTAATTCTAACATTCAAAATCATATATAATCCATCTCACAAAAACAACTTATAAAAACTCAATATGTCAACATTCACTTACGGCAGGGGTAAAGGGTGGTAGGGGCGGGGGAGGCGACTAGTTTTAGGGTTGGAGGGTTAAGGGTTTCAACTTTGGTTTGGCTGTTTGTAGAACAAAAAGATTAGAAGCAGAATACACGTTTTTTTTTTTTTTTTTTTTTTTTTTTCTCTTAGCTCTTAGGGAGTTAGATGGTTGGGGTGGGTGGGCTGGTTTAGGGTTAGGATTAGTTTAATTGGGTTTGGGTTATGGTAATTGGGTTGGGTCCTTGGGTTTAGACTTTAAACCAGTGACATTTAGTATCAGTTCGATAATATTTTCCAAAAGACAAGACACAAAATTTATTGGAGTAATGTAAAATTTATTTTAGAGGTAACGTTTTACAAAAATCATAAAAAATTTTTTTTTTACCAATGCGCGCAAAAAACCGAGGGGCAGCTGGCGCGACCCCTTGCTTAGAGCTAGGTCCGCCCTTGACCGCTTATGTGACAAATACAAAGTTTTACTGATGTGGACTGCTTATTTAGCAAATAAGTCAAAGCTTTGATGGCAACATGGACTTCTTATGTGGCAAAGTTTTGATGACGTGGACAGCTTACGCGGTAGTCCATATTAGCAAAACAACTAAATGGGCTAACTTTTGGTTAGTATGAGACGACTCAGGGAAAATAGGTTAAAAGTTAGGACTGTCACAAAACATTTCCTTATTTAAGACTCTTGTCGGCTAGCTTATATGGAAAAGTTGGGATTTTAAAAAAATTACACCAAATTAACGATTGTTTTATTATATTTCTAACGAGCATCATAGTGTTAGACAAAAAAACGAAAAAAATGACTTTTTAGCGGGTTTTTGTTTATGCAGAAAAAAAAAACACAATGTGTTTAGGTAATTTATTAATCATGTCTAGGCAAATCACTAATTATGTTAAGATAGTATCTATGCTTTTGAACCTATTATTACATATAAGAACCTGTTAACTACATATGTATTTACAGATGTAGTCATTTTTGTAAGAATCTAAAATTTGTGTATTTTGATTAGTGTTGCTAGGAACATTGATTACAAAGGTTGCTAAGCCGGTTAGATGTAGCCTATGATTCTTAGAGACCAGGTTGATGATGTGTTGTAAAACACATGCATTTTTCCTTAGCATTTTAATAGTTTTTCGAGTCATTTGTTTATTATTTTAGGGAGTTTATAGCATGGTTTTGAGTATTTGGTAATTTTATAGGTTGTATATATTTTTAGTATTTTAGTTATTATTTATGCAATTTTTATTGATTTTAGATGTTCGGCGAAAAAGGACGTGAATTGAAGAAATAATATCAGGAACCGAACACTCAGGCTCGAGCTTTGAAGATAAAAGAAGTTTATTTTAAAGAGCTATGAATAATTGGGCCAATGATGATCTTTAGTTGAAGAATTAAGCTAAATGGACCAAGAAAAATGAAGCCCAAGTGAAAGAAATAATCCAAGCCCAAAGCTGATTAGGCCCATGTTGCTGATTCACTCCTCATGCACCATGAGGAGAAGGGCTGATCTCCCCAAGGTGCGTGGGGGACATGTCTGACGGAAATATTGGTTTTTTATTAGATTTTTGGTATTTTTCAAGGGGATAACTTATAACACAAACCCTAATTCGTGGAGGCAAGCAAGGGGACGAATTTGAGAGCTCCAAAGGAGGGTTTTGAGTATCTTGAAGAGATCCATTCATCCCGGTTAATGCTCGTACGATTAAGAACAATTCTTGAAGCGAAAATCATGAAGATGCAAGGCTAATCATCTTGCGGTTTCTCCGGGTGAACGATTTGGTTATTTTATCAATTGCTTTATGTTTGATACTCATTACTTGGATTAGATTTTGTGAACACCTTAACGGTTTTTGCGTCTAATTGTATGTTTGACTGATCTAGACAGTTTGGTTGATTAGTATTATTGCATTATGTTATCGTATCTTGGTTTTCTTGCACTAGGATTAATTTAACTTTGCAATTAATGTTATGATAGCTGAATTGGGTTGAACAACTTAAACAAAGTCATGTCTATGTGATTTCCTAGGTAGGGTATTAACATAACTCAGTTGATAATTACCGAATCAGAAACCCGGAGTGACCGTTTTTCCATATTATTGTCTTTTACAAAACTCTATTCTCACTTCGTTTGCAGCACTGCAGCACTTTTACATTCAACTTCATAAAAAGTAGCTTAGTTAATCTTAAGTTAATTAGTAATTAGTAAATTAGCACTTTCCACAAACTCCCTGAGGTTCGACAACCCTACTACCTATACTGCAGTCAGTTGTAGCTAAGGAGTAGTTTTTATTAAGTTTTTGATTAGCACTTCGACACGCGATCAAAATGGCGCCGTTGCCGGGGAGTTCGTGCGCTTAGTGTTTAGTTTAGTTTAGTTTGTTTATTTATTTTCTTAAAAAAAAATTGTCTTTTTAGTTATTTGTTTCCGTATTTTATTTCTCTTCTTCATTCAGTACTACTCTATTTGTTTTCTTGTTTTTGTGTGTGTAGGTGACTTCTGTGTTGCATGCATACTAGGTTTTCCAATAAATCATCTCCATTGTTATTCGATCCAGAGATTGAGAAGACAGCACGTCAAAACCGTGTTGTTTTTCGTTCAGCAGTAAAGAATCAATCAAGTTCTTCAACAGTCGCTCAGAGAATTGAAGAAGCAGCTATTGAGATGGCTGACCAGGATAACCAAAATGAACCAATACCCAACCAACCAAACGATCTTATCCCACCTGCTCTACCAAACCAACCCAACCAAACCATTCCAAACCCACTACCACCACAACAACAATTCCAACCTGGTGGGTATTTTCAAGCTGCTAACCCACGTCCACAACAAAACCAACAAAATCCAAGAAACCAACCTCGTCCACAACTAGCAGTTATCCCACCCAACCAACAACCGAACCAACAGAGATATGATGAGGGAAGTGTGCATACTTGGGACTCTGAATGGGATCAAGAGGACGAACAGGAACCGTATGATGGGAGATATGGTAATTATGGGCATGACATGGAGTATGAGCAGCAGCCACCACAGCGGGTTAATCAGGGGAACCGTGTTCAGGGATACCGAAATAATCAAGCACCACAAGGGGTTCCTCAATTTAATGTTGGAAATATGGGGATAGGAGATGAGTTACAGTTAGTAGATGGTGTCCCACAGATACGTCAGAGGGCACCGGTTCAGGGGGTTGATAGTCATTTTAGGCCGGTCATTGTACCAAATTCTTCAGCTGTAGTGACACCGGTGGGCAGGAACGGGAGAGCATTTGAGGTGAGACCCCAATATTTGGGTCATCTACCTGAGTTCTATGGAAAAAGATCTGAAGAGCCTTACTTACATATATCAGCATTTGAGTCTGTGTGCAATATGATTGGAGGATCAGGGTTTACTAAGGATCAGGTAATGTTGATGATGTTTCAGTTCACCTTGAAGGACAGGGCAAGGCAATGGTTTGCTACACTACCCCTAGGTAGTATTTACACTTGGCAGGATATGCAACAAATTTTCTTGGAAGAGTACTACACCATGAGCAGAACATCTGAGGCTCGGGATGCAATAAGAGGATTTCAGCAGAATTCGGGGGAAGCATTCCATGAGGCCTTTACTAGATTCAAAGAGCTATTGAGAAAATGTCCTCATCATGGGATTCAGACATGGGAACTAATAAAAGCTTTTTATGATGGACTGACACCAGAGGATGTTAGAGGGTTGACTGCCATTAATAATGGCACATTCTTTACTAACACTGAAGCTGTGGATTGGGGACACTTGGAAAGGATGAGTGCCACTTCAAAGAGACAGGCACAATCATGTAGGAAGTTGAGACCATCATCTGTTAAGGCAGCAGACTATGAGGCTGAAGAAAGAATTGAGAAATTGATGCAGCAAAATTTACTCTTGGCAAAACAGGTAGCTCAACTTAATTTGGGGAAGAGTGGTGAGGCAAAGGCGGCTAATGCTTTTTCGGTATGTACTGATTGTGGGGAGTTGGGACATCTAGCCCAAGATTGCCAGGGACCTTTGGAGAATACAGAAGAGGTGAATCAAGTTTATGGAGAACGGAAGCAATATGACATGAATTCCAACACCTATCATCCTGGGCTCAAAAACCACCCAAACTTCAGGTATGGTAATCCTAATAATCAATTAAATCCTAACTTTTCTGGTTCTAATGTGCAGGGAGGAAATCAACAACAGTCTCAGAACAGGCAGTATGGATATAATCAAGGGGGTTACTCAAAGAATACCTATAATCAGAGTGGTCAGCAGTAGAGAGGAAATCAACAAGGCACATCAGGAGGAGGTAATGATCAACTGAGTGCCATTTTCGATGCCATTAAAGCTGTACAAGAAGAGGTCAAGGGAATGCGCAAAGAAAATGAAGTGAGGGATAAGACTGTGGAAGCATTGTCCAAGCAGGTAGGGCAATTGGCTGCAGATATGTCTAAGAGAGATCCAGGGAAGCTACCAAGTGACACCACCATTAATCCTCAACACCAGCAATCAAGCTCAAGGAATACGAGGAATGTGCAAATCAACCAGGTAAGTATTCTGCGCAATGGTAAGGTTTATGATAATAAAGTGGGAACTCCACCACAGTTTGTTGAGGGTGTGGTGGAGGATTTGGGTAGTGATGATAGTGAAGATGAACAGGAATTTGTTGAATTGAACAAAACACCTAACACTGTTTTAGAAAAAGAAAAAAATAAAAATAAAAGTGTTTTGATCAATAATTCCAACCAGGTTGTAGAAAAGGGTGTGGAGGGTAATACCATCCCTTTTCCTGCAGCTCTCATTGATCCTGGTAAGAAAAAGACAGTCAATAAAAGAGGCCCACAATCGGATGAAATGTGGGAAGTTTTCAAACAAGTTAAAATCAATCTTCCTCTTTTAGATGCAATTAAACAAATTCCTGCATATGCAAAGTACCTGAAAGATATGTGCACTCAGAAAAGAAATCATAAAATTCCAAAGAAACTTGACATGGCAGCAGATGTGAGTGCAATAATTTCAGGTACTCTGCCTGAAAAATTACAAGATCCAGGGGCACCAATTATTTCAATTCAAGTTGGTGATTTTCAAATGACACGAGCCATCTTGGATCTTGGAGCGAGTGTGAGTATACTACCGGGGAGCTTGTATGACCAGTATGAGTTCGGTCCACTTAAGAAAGCTGATACCACTGTGGTTTTGGCTGATTTGACTCCTAAACTACCCCGGGGAGTATTATCAGATGTGATTGTGAAAGTTAATGAGTTTTATTATCCGGTTGATTTCTTGGTCCTTGATTATGTTTCTGTTGATAAAACCAAGCAACCGACTGTGATTCTTGGCAGACCATTTTTAGCTACTTCTGACTCTCAGATTAATTGCAGGACAGGTACTGTGGATATGACTTTTGGTAACCGCAAGATGCGGTTAAGTGTTTTTGGTAATGTTTCTAACCCCAATGTTAGTGATGAATGCTTTATGGCAGACATCATTGACGGGCGCGTTCCTCCTTACATTCCTAATGATGAGGGGGACGAGTCCATGGTAGAATGTGCTTTGTTTGGCAGGTTATATTCTGAGACAGTCAAGGAACTTGAGGAAGAGGATGCAAAGGTGGAGGCGATGGTAGTGAGAGAAGGAAGACCACCTTGGTCTTATCATGTGGAGAGTTTGCCAGATCACATTGACACAAAGCTGAAACCATCATTAGAGACACCACCACAATTAGAACTTAAAGAACTACCTAAACATCTAAAATATGCTTTTGTTGGTGCTAATGATACTCTTCCTGTTATTATTTCTGCAGGTTTGACTGAGGAACAGGAGAAAGCTTTGATGGAAGTTTTGGTTGCACACCGGGCTGCAATTGGGTGGACCATTGCAGACCTGAAAGGAATAAGTCCCTCAATAGTGATGCATAAAATCATAACAGAGGAGGGAGCAAAACCGGCAAGAGATGCACAGAGAAGGCTTAACCCGAACATGAGAGAAGTGGTGAAGAAAGAAGTTCTGAAGTGGCTGGATGCGGGTATCATTTATCCCATCTCTGACAGCACTTGGGTTAGCCCAACACAGACCGTTCCCAAGAAAGCAGGGATTCAGATAGTCAGGAACGAAAAAGGGGAAGAAATTGCCATCCGACCTGTTACTGGGTGGAGAATATGCATTGATTACAAAAAGCTGAATGCAGCTACCTCGAAGGACCACTTCCCTTTACCGTTCATTGATCAGATCATCGAGAAGTTATCAGGTCAGAAATTTTATTTTTTTCTTGATGGTTATTCAGGGTATAATCAAATTGCCATCCACCCTGAAGACCAACAAAAGACCACATTTACCTGCCCTTATGGTACCTTTGCATTCAGGCGAATGCCATTTGGGTTGTGTAATGCCCCAGCCACCTTTCAGAGGTGCATGATGAGTATCTTTTCAGATATGGTTGGGGACTCACTTGAAATTTTTATGGATGACTTCTCAATTTTTGGAACCTCCTTTGAATCTTGCTTAGAACAGTTAACTAAGGTGTTGAAACGATGTATTGAAACAAACTTAGTTTTAAGCTGGGAAAAGAGCCATTTTATGGTTCAAGAGGGGGTGGTGTTAGGGCATGTAATTTCAAAACGTGGGATTGAGGTTGATCATGCAAAAATTAAAGCTATTTCAACCTTACCTCCTCCCACAAATGTTAAAGGGGTTAGGTCGTTTTTAGGACATGCTGGTTTTTACAGAAGGTTCATAAAAGGTTTTAGCACAATCACAAAACCGCTTTGCAAGTTACTTTTAAAAGATGAACCTTTTGTATTTGATGAAGAGTGTGTAAAAGCTTTCAACACTTTGAAAGAAAAACTGGTTGAAGCCCCAATTTTGCAAGCACCCGATTGGTCACGACCATTTGAAATTATGTGTGACGCGAGTGACTATGCAATTGGGCCAGTTTTGGGACAAAGGGTAGATAAAAAACCAGTAGTCATTTATTATGCAAGTAAGACATTGGATGGGGCACAACTGAATTATACTACTACTGAAAAAGAATTACTTGCAGTTGTGTTTGCTCTTGATAAGTTCAGGTCTTACATTTGGGGAAGCAAGGTGATTGTGTATTCAGATCATAGTGCAGTACGTTATCTGATGGAGAAAAAGGATGCGAAACCCAGATTGATTCGTTGGGTGCTCCTGCTTCAGGAGTTTGACTTGGAAATCAGAGACAAGAAGGGAAGTGAAAATGTGGTGGCAGATCACTTGTCTAGATTGCCCCATATGGATGCTGAAGTCACTACTGAGATCAATGAAAATTTTCCAGATGAGCAGCTATTCGAAGTATCTACTTCACCATGGTACGCTAATATTGTTAATTATTTGGCTGCAGGTATCATCCCAGAGCATTGGTCAAAGAAAAAGAGAACTCACTTGAAGGCTCAGGCAAAGCAGTATATTTGGGATGAACCTGATTTGTTCAAGATTGGACCTGACCAGATAATCCGACGATGTATTCCAGAATCCGAGGTCCAATGTGTATTGGGATTGGTGCACTCATCTGCTTGTGGAGGGCATTTCAGTGGACAGAAAACAGGACACAAAGTTTTATCATCTGGATTATTTTGGCCTACGATTTTTAAGGATGCATTTGAATTTGCTAAAAAGTGCATCAAGTGTCAACAAATGGGCAGCATATCTAAACGGAATGAGATGCCCATGAGGCCGATTCTCGTAATTGATATCTTTGACGTGTGGGGAATCGACTTCTTGGGACCATTTCCAAATTCTTGTGGTTATTTATACATCTTGGTGGCAGTGGACTATGTGTCTAAATGGGTAGAAGCAATAGCCACCAAGACAAATGACCATACCGTTGTGTGCAATTTTGTGCGGTCAAACATTTTTTCACGATTTGGACTCCCCCGTGTGATCATCAGTGATGGGGGATCACATTTCAAAAATTTCAACTTTGGAAAATTGCTCAAACGGTATGGTGTGGATCATAGAATTGCAACCCCATACCACCCACAAACAAGTGGTCAGGTTGAGGTGTCAAATAGACAAATCAAAGAAATCTTACAAAAAACGGTAAGAACAGATCGTAAAGATTGGTCCTCCAAACTAAACGATGCGTTATGGGCTTACCGTACAGCTTTTAAGACACCAATTGGCACCACACCTTACCGGTTGGTTTATGGGAAAGGTTGCCATTTACCTGTGGAAGTAGCACATAGGGCATTATGGGCTGTTAAAGAAGTTAACACTGATTATGATGCTGCAGGTAAAGAAAGAAAGTTGAACTTATGTGAGCTTGAAGAATTGCGAGATGAAGCATACGAATGCGCATCGACATATAAAGACAAAATGAAGAAGGTGCACGATGCCAAAATTCGGTTGAAGAATTTTGAGGTAGATCACAAGGTGTGGTTATACAATTCGCGTCTAAAACTATTTCCAGGAAAGTTGAAAAGCAAGTGGACGGGACCATACCTAGTCACGAGGGTTGGAAACTACGGTGATGTCGAGATTGAAGACTTTGACGATCATTTGCGTCAAGTGGTGAATGGACATCGGCTTAAACCGTATTTGGATTCAGCTGACATACACGGAACAATAGAAGAGCCGGTTTGCTTTTTGACGAGTGAACCGGATGATGAGGTTAAGTAACAAAACGTCCGGTATGTTTAATTGTAGAGTTTGTATATTTTTCGTTCAATTTTAGTGGTTTTTCGTTTGCGTTTTTGTGTTTTTTTAGTACTCTGCAGGGATTTGTACACGTTTACAGGAAGAATTATGCATTTTCGGTGGCCAGGTATGTAGTTTTATACTTAGAAAAATTTCATGGGGTAAAAATTGAGGGCAAACAAGAGTTAGAATTTTTTTTCTAAGGCAAAAAAGGCTCCACACGGAGAAACTTTCTGCCCAAAATAGGGTGCCCGAGCACCATGAGCACTCCTCATGGGGTATGAAGGGAAACAAGCAAATTTGAGGCATCTGCACCCGTCATGGTGCGCGGGGGAATACCCTCATTTCCTCATGGTGCTCGAGGGGTTAAAAAAAAAAATCGATCACATCTGGTCTCTTCTTCTTCTTCCCATCTTCTTTCACAAACCCTACCCAAAAACCTCACCTCCTTTACCTTCATCACCACCACAGACCTCTACCACTGCCACCCTTCACCTCCTTCTCCGGCCTAAACCACCTGTCACCACCTTCTTCCTTTACCCAACCTGTCACCAGACCCTAACCCTCTGCAACCTGACCCGACCACTAACCTGCAATTACCCGACCCAAACCCAACCTGCACACCACCGCCTTCACCCACCAGACCTCCCTCCACCTGACACCCTTCTTCCTCAACCAGCAACAGCCGCCGCACCAACCCAACCTCCGCCGCAAACCATAACCCAACCCTATAACCCGACCCTGAACCAAACCCGACGACAACCTTCAACCCAACCCGACCCTGCAGACCCGAACCCTTCTCCGCCATACCCGAACCACCCTGCAGACACGACAACCTTCAACCCAACCCGACTCTGCAAACCCTAACCCAATTCACCACTCACACCACCACCAAAACTAACCTGACCGTGCTGATGTAGGTTTCGTTCTGTTTACTTCCTGTAATTTCCGTTACGTGTCGAAGACCAGGTGCGTTTCGCTTATTTTTGTAATTTTTAATTTTATTTTTAGTATGTGTTACGAGATAGCAGTCTTGAGTTTTAGTATTTGTTCTAATGCTAGTGGGTTTAGTCGAGTCTAGCATAGGTTTATTGTGTCCTTTGGAGTTGTCGTTGATTTGTGTCGGTTCATGGCGATAAAGTGTCTCGTGTAGGCTCGTTCGTATCTTTTGATTTAAGCGTCTTCTTATTCCCAAGGTTGACTTGTTAAAGTGGTTTAAAGTAGCATTGTTAGGCACTTGTGCTTTAGGCGTTTTATTGTTATGAGGTCAATGTGATGATATAAGAGTGACGCGGATTATGGTTTGCTCTTGGCTATACAAGTTGATAAGTAACATGTGGCTATTTGCTAAGTTGATGATTGTATTTTGTTTTTGGAAACACATTGTGTTTTAAGTATTGAACTTGTTTCACAACTTAGGTGATATGTTGATTAGGCCAATCGGGGACAATTGGGATTAAGTGTGGGGGGTGGTCGTGTTGAAAGATGTTGAAACTCGTTTGGTCTAGGATTGTTATGATTGATAAGGGTAGGCATTGGCAAGTGAAGTCTTAAGCAATGATAGGTTAAAGTCGTCAATGTGTTGATTGGTTAGGTAGATGAGTAAAGAGTTAGTGGAATGAAATTGACTCTTAAGATGTTAGTAGGCAAGATTGGATAATCAAGTGAAGTGAGGATTGAGAAGATTAAATTTATTATTATGGGTAGAAGGTGTGTTAGAGTTAATTAGGGAGTCGAATGGGATTGCCTACTGAATTGTTTTGCAGGTGTAGAGCTCCTCGCCCATACTCAATCTCCATTCGGGCGGAGATGTTCTGGCGATTAATAATTTTGAATGAGTAGTCAAAATTTTTTTCAATTTTTTTCGCAAAGTGTTGTTTTCGGTTCTAACTTGTTTTATTTGTTGTCTAACATGGGTTGTGCAGATGTCTGAAGCAGATCCACCAGGAAAAAGGAAGAGGGGTCCAGCAAAGATGCCACGGGGAGAGCCTGAACCACCGAGGCCGGCTCTCACTTACACTCCCCGACAGATACATTACTCAACTCGAGAGCACTGCCCATCTCCTGATTCAGACCCGACTCCGTTAGAGAGACGCCAACTTAAACAACATAATCTATTGCAGTTTTCGATCCATACGAAAGAGTTTGAGGCACGGGAAAAATTGCTACAGTTCGGGGTGTTACAGCATAGAACTTTGGATGATGATTTGCTAGATATATTGGGTCAGAGGGACAGGATTGAAACTTTGTTGGGACCGAGGTGGATTTCAGCACTGAAGTGCAACTGGCCACAATATCGAGAGTTGACAGTGGAGTTCTATTCCACACTGAAGTACTCATACAAGAAGTTTTCAGAGCCTAATGCGGTTTCATTTTCTCTTGGTAGAAAGATATTTGAGATGAGTGTGCCGGATTTTGCAGTAAAGGTAGGTTTTTACACAAAGGAGGAGGTATGTAAGCCATCTTTTGCTAGTATGTTACGGGGCAGGTATGTATCAGCACACCCACAGGGGATGACTGAGGCACAGATTAGGTGTTTTTGGGAGACGATAGGAGAGGGTGACTATGACGATAAGGATCCTTCAGAGTCGCAGATTCGTGATCCTATACTGAGGTATATACATAGGATCCTTGCATGCACTATTGTCGGTCGCCACCGAGGTGTCGATAAGTGCAATATGATTGACTTGTTTTGCATGTACTGCATGATCGAGGGCCGTGAGGCCAACATAGCTACTGTGTTATTATCTTCGATGACTAGGACACGTCGGGTAGGAAAGGATGTGCAGTTACCTTGTGGGCCATATATTGGGAGGTTGGCAGAGCAGTTAGGTGTTTTTGATAGGTGGCCACGGGATCATTTGACTGAGGATCCTAAGACAGAGAAGTATAAATTGATAGATTTGAGGATGGCGGGTACTTGTACACAGGGGGACCCGCCTAGATGGGCTGATTTTGGTACTTTACCGGCGATTAGACAGAGGGTCAGGCCATTAAATGTTGAGAGGCCGGCACGACATAGGGCTCGAGCTCGTACAGAGCCTGTTACTTTGGAGTATATTGTGCAGAGATTGGATCAGCTGGATGCAGCTATTCACCGCCAGGATGATGCAGTTCGTCTTCAGAACGACGCTATCCGTTATTTGCTGACGTGTCAGGGACACAAAATTCCTGATTGGTTTGCCCCGCCAACTGAGGATGATTCAGGAGAGCAGGATGAGCAGGATGAGGAGGAGGATGCTGGAGCTGAAGACGAGGACTGAGAGAGATGGAGCACCAGCAGCTGCCCATTACTGGTTGTACTTTTTGGTTCTTTTGTTTTCATTAACATTTGGTCTGTACTAAGCTAAATACTTTATGACATTTGTACGGGAACCATATGGGTGGCTGGGTGGTTGATATTATGATAATATATATTATTATGCTTTGATCTGTTTGTTGAGTGTTGTTAGAACTGGGTGAGTTATCTGCTGCTTTTGTCCGCGAATGAAATGCTATACGGACGAATGGAAGGCTTTTGGGAACAGGATTATTCGAGGAGTTTACGCGTATTCTATCAGGGGAGTCTGTTCCAACTTTGTGTTCTTTTTCTTATTTTAGTTCTATTATTATTATTATTTTTTTTAGTTGTCTTGTGTTCGTTAAGTGCGTCTTAGTTTTTACTTTCTCCCATTGAGGACAATGTGAAATTCAAGTGTGGGGGGGGAAGTTAGTCGAAGTTTTGATTTTGTAGTCGAGTCCTATTAAAAAAAAAATTTTAAAAAAAAAGTCCTAAAAGCGGTCTGATCGGGCATGAAAGCGACTGTTTCAATGCGTTCATTCTGTCTCTGCTTGTGGTGTGTGGGTCCTTAATCATGGTCTAATTCTCTAGAACAGACATATGAACCGTTTTCAGCAGGTGTTTTAGAGAAAATGTTTAGAATTTACCCGATTAGGTGTAACGAGCTGTCGGTAATAAATACATGCACACATCGGTAACCCATTTCCACACTTTGGTGAGATCTTGAGCCTACTAGATAATAGATTGATACATATATATTTTCATTTGTTGAGTGTAGGCCAGATGTTTCTCTGTTGCAGAACTTGTGTGATTTGATACATGCCGAGGTTGTAGACTAGATATGCACATAGATGATAAAGACAATTTAGGTTTTTCCTTTTTCTTTTGATACCCATTTATTTGTTATGTGTTGACCCGTTTACCTAAAATCACCCTTAGTAGCCATGTTGAGCCTATACCCTTTCGTTTGTTAAACCTATTACCCAAATTGACCTGTTTACCGTTATGTAATAAATTGATGACATCCATTGTGTTTATGTTTGTTCAAGTGATTGCGTTATGTTTAAGTTGTGAAAGAAAAAGAAAAAAAAATATATATGAAAAAAAAGTGAAAAAAAAGAAAAAAATAGAAGTATGTGTTATGGGTCAAATATGCCCAAAGTAGTGTGATTATTGTATTATGGTGCTTAGCGAATAAGGATGGTCATTCAAGCGTGTTGAAACCTTTGTTTTTTTTAAACCAATTGTTAGCCAAATCTATCCTACCTTTACCCAAAGCCCAAAACCCGTAAGTCCTTTAGATATGTGCATTGTCTATAGTTGAGGTGTGATTGTTATACAAGCCTATGATAACAGAGTTACATGTTTGGTTTCGAGTGAATAATACTAGCGCATTACATGCTAGTCCAGATATTAAACCGAGTGGAGTGAAAAATTGTGAGGGGTGTGTTGCATGAGAATAAAAACCGAAAGCATGTTAGACTTAGTTGGGTGAGTTCTGTTTTCAAAATTGTGCATCATGGTTGCCTGTTGAATTAACACATCTAATGATGATCTATGAATGGGGTATGACTTTGGACCCTAACTAGTGCATGGCGGGGGCGTTTGAGGTATTTGTTACTTGTTCGTGGTAACGTTTTGAGCAGATTTGCTTGAGGGCAAGCAAAAGGTAAGTGTGGGGAGTTTGATGTGTTGTAAAACACATGCATTTTTCCTTAGCATTTTAATAGTTTTTCGAGTCATTTGTTTATTATTTTAGGGAGTTTATAGCATGGTTTTGAGTATTTGGTAATTTTATAGGTTGTATATATTTTTAGTATTTTTAGTTATTATTTATGCAATTTTTATTGATTTTAGATGTTCGGCGAAAAAGGACGTGAATTGAAGAAATAATATCAGGAACCGAACACTCGGGCTCGAGCTTTGAAGATAAAAGAAGTTTATTTTAAAGAGCTATGAAGAATTGGGCCAATGATGATCTTTAGTTGAAGAATTAAGCTAAATGGACCAAGAAAAATGAAGCCCAAGTGAAAGAAATAAGCCAAGCCCAAAGCTGATTAGGCCCATGTTGCTGATTCACTCCTCATGCACCATGAGGAGAAGGGCTGATCTCCCCAGGGTGCGTGGGGGACATGTCTGACGGAAATATTGGTTTTTTATTAGATTTTTGGTATTTTTCAAGGGGATAACTTATAACACAAACCCTAATTCGCGGAGGCAAGCAAGGGGACGAATTTGAGAGCTCCAAAGGAGGGTTTTGAGTATCTTGAAGAGATCCATTCATCCCGGTTAATGCTTGTACGATTAAGAACAATTCTTGAAGCGAAAATCATGAAGATGCAAGGCTAATCATCTTGCGGTTTCTCCGGGTGAACGATTTGGTTATTTTATCAATTGCTTTATGTTTGATACTCATTACTTGGATTAGATTTTGTGAACACCTTAACGGTTTTTGCGTCTAATTGTATGTTTGACTGATCTAGACAGTTTGGTTGATTAGTATTATTGCATTATGTTATCGTATCTTGGTTTTCTTGCACTAGGATTAATTTAACTTTGCAATTAATGTTATGATAGCTGAATTGGGTTGAACAACTTAAACAAAGTCATGTCTATGTGATTTCCTAGGTAGGGTATTAACATAATTCAGTTGATAATTACCGAATCAGAAACCCGGAGTGACCGTTTTTCCATATTATTGTCTTTTACAAAACTCTATTCTCACTTCGTTTGCAGCACTGCAGCACTTTTACATTCAACTTCATAAAAATTAGTTTAGTTAATCTTAAGTTAATTAGTAATTAGTAAATTAGCACTTTCCACAAACTCCCTGAGGTTCGACAACCCTACTTCCTATACTGCAGTCAGTTGTAGCTAAGGAGTAGTTTTTATTAAGTTTTTGATTAGCACTTCGACACGCGATCAGTTGATCTCTAGCTGATAAGTGATAATTAATCACCTCACCATGCATGTCTCTTAAATCAATCATCATCATGACATATCATTTGATACCAATTTGGTTGTTTTTTTTTTTCAGGTTCACATCACAGCTTTAAAACGTCTTAAGGAAGTGACAAAGTTGTACAGAGACTTCACTTAAGCAAAATGCGCACACATAGAATTAGAAGTAGTTTTTATAAGTTATCAAGTGTAGATCCTTTACGAAAAAATAATCGTGAAAAAACGACCTATTCTTTTACGGTACACACATTTTATCACTTCATGTTAAATTTGTCTATCACATGAAACACCCGGGGATAAACTAGTATATATCTATATATTTAGAGATAAGAATGAAATATGTTAACTAGAATCAACTATTAAATATAACAAGAAAAGAGGAAAAATCAATAAATTCACTATATATATATATCTGATTTATTTTTTATTTTTTACTTGCAAAATCAATCATCAAGATTCCAAGAAATCTGTTGTGCATATTGATTTGCATTTCATTGCGTGAACTATCATTTCCCTAGGCCCTAACAATGAATAGCATCATATCATTTGTGACAGAATGAAATTTCTATAGCCAATTGTCATAGTGTGAGATCTCGTTGCAATAAAAAGAACACTCTTTTCTTATCTTATAGTGTGATGCACAAATTATCCTATACCAATTACCTAACATAAATATTAATATATACAAGATTCTAATTTCCTATTCTTTGCTTGGTTTAACAGCCGATTAAAAAAGTAGGAAAAATAGGGACCAAAAGAACGTTAGAAAAATTAAAGTGCATATATGTTCTCCAAAATATATATAATTTAATTAATTTGTGTGTATAAATCTGATGAGTACTAGCAGCGTAACCAGCATCCAACTTTCCACTACACCTTTTCTTTCCCCTTGATATTATATAGAGAAATGTGTAGAAAAGGGTGGTCTGGGAGACGTTTCGAAGGGGCCTTGCAAGAAAACCAGATGAAGAAGGTTTTCAGAGCACTCGACACCAACGGAGACGGCAAACTCAGTCGGAAGGAACTAAAGGTGGGCTTAAAAAGTTTTGGCCTACGTTTCTCTGGCTTCAGAGCTTCGCGTGCAATCCGTCATGTTGACGCTAATGGTGATGGTATGATCGGCGAGGACGAGATGGATGAGCTCACTAAATATGCTTCCAAATGGAGAATATAGAGTGAAGTTATAAGAATTTATAGATATGCAACTTGTTATTTTACATGGTTTGTCTTCTTAAAGATCGAGGTCATGTTTGAGTACGATTGTGAACTTTTAAACGTCTTTATGTGTAAGATAGTTAGGAAGTATAGTACATCCTGTCGAAAACCACCTTGATCAATCTAATATTTGTCTTTGCCAATTTTTTTTTGTTTTTTTGGATCGGCTAAGGAAATCACCTCGGTACACCGTTTCGAATTCCCTTTCCGCATCATCCCTGAGGACATAAGCCCTTTCAACGTCAAGGGGTGTATTTTTGCTTTGCCCAATTGAACTTATGATTAAATTTATGACTATTCAAAAACCAATTTTCTCCAATTTAATAGCATTATTGAAAAAAAAAATTCTTAAAGGTAAGCTTCATTCACAACCATCACTAATGCCAAAAGGCAGAGGCGGCCCAACAAACACAAACTACAAACATACTTATGGAAATAGTTAATTACTAGGTTAGAGTCCTGTGGGGACTCACGGTTCAACCGAAAGTAAAATGAAAAAAAGTAGAAAAATAAGAATTATATCATGCAAGTTGTTTTGGTTACTAAATGTTTGATAATGCAATATGTATGAATTTTAATGTTAAATGCAAAACGTCATCTAACAGTTTAATGTAACGTAATGATGGATATATCGACTAAGTAAAGTTTAATTTGACAAAAAAAATATAAACAAATAATTGAATAAAATGAATACTTTTGTATTTATTCAAAGGATTTATTATCAACATGAACATTCAAAGTGACTAAATAGTTTTCATAACATTGAAAATAATAATAATAAAAAAATCCATTATTCGAACTTTTAAAGCAACATTAATAAACCTAAAATAAAAAACATACAAATCAAAATCTTATAAAGTTATTCATAAAGCTTCAAATATTTCTTTATACACAACGTTTGATGTTTTGTTCGTAAGGTTGCCATCTTGATCTAGTATTAGTATCTTCAGTCCATCTCGACTTTTGACCCTTGATAGCACAACATACAACGGCCCATGTGATGGATATATCAACTATGTAAAGTTTGATTTGACAAAAATTATAAACAAAGTCTGGAATCAGTTGTAGTATGTAAGTTGTTTTTGCTTACTAACTGTTTGGTGGTTCAATTGGTATGGATTTCGTTGTTAAATGCAAAATATCATATAAGGCTTTTAATGTAACGTAATTAGTGATATATCAGCTAAGTAAAGTTTGATTTGACAAAACTTATAAACAAAGACTGAAATCAAATAAATAATACCGAATTTATTCTAATGGAAGCCAAATAAACATGAATATTCAATGTGACTAAATATAGTTTTCCAGAACATACAACATAATAATAAAAACAAATTTCACCGTTAAAACTTTTGAAGAAACATTAAAAACCTTACATAAAAAACAGATAATTTAAAATCTTATAAGGTTATTCATAAAGCTCCAAATATTTATTTATACACAACATTAGTTGTTTTGTTCGTAAGGCTTTCATCTTTGTCTAATATTAACATCTTCAGTCCGTCTCGATTCCACCACTGTTTTCCATATTTGTGTTCTACATAAAATATAGTTGTTGTAAAGATATGGATAAAGTGATAAGTAAATCAAGAAACAATCCTTAACCCATTTACTTGAATGGGTCGCTTAAATTTTACATGTTATCTCTCCAATGGTTCAAACTGATTACATAGCTAAAAAATAACTAATAAGAAAATGGGTCCAATGCCACATGCTGTAATATAAATTTCCTATATTTTATTAAAAAATAGACACCAAAAGGATCAACCCCGACCCATTTCAACATGTAGCCAAAAGGACCTATTGTACACACACTTTAGGCAACTTTTGACATGTTACAAAACGCCGCCAATAAAATGTCACTATTTAAACTGTATAAATATAGTGCTTAACAATTAAAAACAGATAAGATTTTTCTGTTAGGGTCAATGATTGGTTAGATTGTATTATGGTAATAATGTTATTTTTTTATTTATATAAAGATTGTATAAAGAAAATATCTTAAATTTTATTAAATATATTTAAATGAAAATAGTAACATTATTATTATTAATTATCTTTTTAAATATCTTATATATTGTAGGAAACTGTTAATCAATAGTAAATTATATTTATTATTAATTTAAATATCGGTTTTTATCATTGTAAATGGTTTACAAAACTTCCATTAAAATGTTTATACTTTTTTAATTTATTGACATTTGATTGATTGATTTTGTTATCATTTATGGCCAATTGAATGAGGGTCAATGCTAATAAATATATTAATATATTAAAATTACCATTATTCTTAATTAGTGCATTATTGAATTCGTAAGCATTTATGGACAATTGAATGATGGTCTATTTATTGTAAACATAATATGATAATGTTAATTTTAAAATGAAAACCATTTATGGTTATGATTGGTTTATAGTTCATATTGTTACTTATAATAAACTGCAATATTATATATTATAATATAATAAGGTATTAACATATAAATAAAAACACATAAAATGATATGTCATTACCAATATACACCAATCCACAAATAACATTAAAAACATATTTAGAATAATTAGGCCATGGGGTGTACCTTCGTACCAAGGGTGTTAACAGTGACGTGGAATTTTAACTTTCGTTGTACATCACTCCCTTCCCATGTTAAGGGGCATTAACGTGACACTAAGTTAACATGTTAACATGAATCAAAAGAGAGAAAGTTAAAGGGATGAGCTAGAGTTAAAAAATTTAATAAATAACATTAAACTCGGTCAATTATTATTAATGTCAATAAATAATATTAAACTTCTTAATAAATAGCATTTAAACTTAATAAATCTTATTAATTGCAATCAAGACTAATCATAAACATGGTCAGATTATAAATCTTATTTATTGCAATAAGAATAATCATAATCATATTAAGATTATAAATCTTAATAAATAACCTCAAAATCGTAATCAATAATTCAAATAAATTACATTAAAAACATAAAAGATCGTAATTTAAATTTTAAAATCAATAACTTCTTGTGGTGCAACCTTAGTAACAAATAGCATGTGCTGGATTGAACACTACAGTAAACCTTTACAAAAGCATTATGTATAGTAAATTTAGAATGTCTACCTAATTATAAAATAAGAATATTATAAACATAATGTTTAATAATTGAATAATAAACCTAGCGACTTGAGCAGAAATTTCTACACATTCTGGTACAGACCACACGTACCCATCCGTAAATTTAAGCTTGATCT
The DNA here is from genome assembly GCA_028751855.1 of Ambrosia trifida. NCBI lineage: Eukaryota > Viridiplantae > Streptophyta > Magnoliopsida > Asterales > Asteraceae > Ambrosia > Ambrosia trifida. The sequence continues at coordinate 106,556,145 of CM054124.1, read as the reverse complement.
TCATTGATTCATTTAAATTTGCCAATTCAACAATCGTATTAGGAATTATCTGCATAGTAATAAGAATTAAATAAGAAAAAAAATAAAAATAATGAGAGTTATCATGGTAAACCATAAATTTGATCAATTATATGAAATCAATTTAATCAATTATAATTTAATCAATATTACCATTCGTATAATTTAATCAATTATACGAAATCAGAGATTAAAAATCTCGTATTAATTTAATCAATTCGTATAATTTAATCAATTTAATCAATTTCGTATTAATAGTAATATTAATTAATAAGATTAAAAAATCGTAATAAATAACATTAAATTTGGTCAATTATGGTAATCCGAAATTTCGGGAATGATTGATAATAAATCAATCATTCATATTTTAAAACTTCGGCGCCAACCATTTAATAATTATCACAATCAATTTCATTCAATATCTTCCTATTCAAACTCCACCAAAATCTCCTCATTCAAACATACCAATCAGACCATTAATCACCTTCCAAACTTATTATGCATAAAATAAGGAAGGCATTTAATCCATTAACTAAGATCCGATTTTTGAAGGATCAATCCAGATCCGAATGTCTACCTAATTATAAAATAAGAATATTGTAAACATAATGTTTAATAATTGAATAACAAACCTAGCGACTTGAGCAGAAATTTCTACACGCACTGGCACAGACCACGCGTACCCATCCGGAAATTTAATCTTGATCTTCAATGATTCATTTAAGTTTGCCAATTCAACAATCGTGTTTCGAATTATCTACATAGTAATAGGAATTAAATAAGAAGAAAATAAAAATAATGAGAGTTATTTTGGTAAACCATAAATTTGATCAATTATACGAAATCAATTTAATCAATCATAATTTAATCAATATTATAATTCTTATAATTTAATCAATTATACGAAATCAGAGATTAAAAATCTCGTATTAATTAATCAATTCGTATAATTTAATCAATTTCGTATTAATAGTAATATTAATTAATGAGATTAAAAAATCGTAATAAATAACATTAAATTTGGTCAATTATGGTAATCCTAAATTTTGGGAATGATTGATAATAAATCAATCATTCATATTTTAAAACTTCAGCCCCAACCATTTAATAATTATCACAATCAATTTCATTAAATACCTTCCTATTCAAACTCCACCAAAATCTCCTCATTCAAACATACCAATCAGACCATTAATCACCTTCCAAACTTATTATGCACAAAATAAGGAAGACATTTAATCCATTAACTAAGATCCGATTTTTGAAGGATCAATCCAGATCCGAATGTCTTCCTAATTATAAAATAAGAATATTGTAAACATAATGTTTAATAATTGAATAACAAACCTAGCGACTTGAGTAGAAATTTCTACACGCACTGGCGCAGACCACGCGTACCCATCCGTAAATTTAATCTTAATCTTCATTGATTCATTTAAGTTTGCCAATTCAACAATCGTATTAGGAATTATCTGAATAGTAATCAGAATTAAATAAGAAGAAAATAAAAATAATGAGAGTTATTATGGTAAACAATAAATTTGATCAATTATATGTAATCAATTTAATCAATTATAATTTAAACAATATTATCATTCGGATAATTTAATCAATTATGCGAAATCAGAGATTAAAAATCTCGTATTATTTTAATCAATTCGTATAATTTAATAAATTTTATCAATTTCGTATTAATAGTAATATTAATTAATAAGATTAAAAAATCGTAATAAATAACATTAAATTTGGTCAATTATGGTAATCCTAAATTTCGGGAATGATTGATAATAAATCAATCATTCATATTTTAAAACTTCGGCGCCAACCATTTAATAATTATCACAATCAATTTAATTCAATATCTTCCTATTCAAACTCCACCAAAATCTCCTCATTCAAACATACCAATCAGACCATTAATCACCTTCCAAACTTATTATGCATAAAATAAGGAAGGCATTTAATCCATTAAATAAGATCCGATTTTTGAAGTATCAATCCAGATCCGAATGTCTACCTATCTATAAAATAAGAATATTGTAAACATAATGTTTAATAATTGAATAACAAATCTAGCGACTTGAGCAGAAATTTCTACACGCATTGGCACAGACCACGCGTACCCATCCGTAAATTTAATCTTGATCTTCATTGATTCATTTAAGTTTGCCAATTCAACAATCGTATTTGGAATTATCTGCCTAGTAATAGGAATTAAATAAGAAGAAAATAAAAATAATGAGAGTTATTATGGTAAACCATAAATTTGATCAATTATACGAAATCAATTTAATCAATTATAATTTAATCAATATTATCATTCGTATAATTTAATCAATTTAATAAATTTCGTATTAATAGTAATATTAATTAGTGAGATTAAAAAATCGTAATAAATAACATTAAATTTGGTCAATTATGGTAATCCGAAATTTCGGGAATGATTGATAGTAAATCAATAATTCATATTTTAAAACTTCGGCGCCAACCATTTAATAATTATCACAATCAATTTCATTAAAAACCTTACTATTCAAACTCCACCAAAATCTCCTCATTCAAACATAGCAATTAGACCATTAATCACCTTCCAAACTTGTTATGCACAAAATACGGAAGACATTTAATCCATTAACTTATATCTGATTTTTGAAGGATTAATCCAGATCCGAATGTCTACATAATTATAAAATAAGAATATTGTAAACATAATGTTTAATAATTGAATAACAAACCTAGCGACTTGAGCAAAAATTTCTACACGCACTGGCGCAGACCACGCGTACCCATCCGTAAGTTTAATCTTGATCTTCATTGATTCATTTAAGTTTGCCAAATCAACAATCGTATTAGGAATTATCTGCATAGTAATAAGAATTAAATAAGAAGAAAATAAAAATAATGAGAGTTATTATGGTAAACCATAAATTTGTCAATTATACGAAATCAATTTAATCAATTATAATTTAATCAATATTATCATTCGTATAATTTAATCAATTATATGAAATCAGAGATTAAAAATCTCGTATTAATTTAATCAATTCGTATAATTTAATCAATTTAATCAATTTCGTATTAATAGTAATATTAATTAATGAGACTAAAAAATCGTAATAAATAACATTAAATTTGGTCAATTATGGTAATCCTAAATTTCGGGAATGATTAATAATAAATCATGATTGATAATAAATCAATCATTCATATTTTAAAACTTCGGCGCCAACCATTTAATAATTATCACAATCAATTTAATTCAATATCTTCTTATTCAAATTCCACCAAAATCTTGTCATTCAAACATACCAATCAGACCATTAATTTCCAAACTTATTATGCATAAAATAAGGATGGCATTTAATCCATTAAATAAGATCCGATTTTTGAAGGATCAATCCAGATCCGAATGTCTACCTAATTATAAAATAAGAATATTGTAAACATAATGTTTAATAATTGAATAACAAATCTAGCGACTTGAGCAGAAATTTCTACACGCACTGGCACAGACCACGCGTACCCATCCGTAAATTTAATCTTGATCTTCATTGATTCATTTAAGTTTGCCAATTCAACAATCGTATTTGGAATTATCAGCATAGTAATAGGAATTAAATAAGAAGAAAATAAAAATAATGAGAGTTATTATGGTAAACCATAAATTTGATCAATTATACGAAATCAATTTAATCAATTATAATTTAATCAATATTATCATTCGTATAATTTAATCAATTATATGAAATCAGAGATTAAAAATCTCGTATTAATTTAATCAATTCGTATAATTTAATCAATTTAATAAATTTCGTATTAATAGTAATATTAATTAATAAGATTAAAAAAATCGTAATAAATAACATTAAATTTGGTCAATTATGGTAATCCGAAATTTCGGGAATGATTGATAGTAAATCAATCATTCATATTTTAAAACTTCGGCGCCAACCATTTAATAATTATCACAATCAATTTCATTAAAGACCTTCCTATTCAAACTCCACCAAAATCTCCTCATTCAAACATAGCAATTAGACCATTAATCACCTTCCAAACTTATTATGCACAAAATAAGGATGGCATTTAATCAATTAACTAAGATCCGATTTTTGAAGGATCAATCCAGATCCGAAAATCATGACCCATCCGCCATCCATTTGCAATTATGAATCAAACAACCAAAAAAACATTACACCAACTTATGAGGGACCAATTTACTTGTAATCTCTATGAACTTATATGCTAACTCGGCCCCAACATAAACACCAAGAACATCAAACTCAGCCGAACAACATACGATTCCTTATGTTGATTGACCATGAATGAATAAAAAATGACTAGTCATGGACTTTGATCCTTTGCCAATGTGACTAAATGATCTCCAAATCAAACATAATATAATACTCGGCATCAGTAATAATAATCAACAAAGAGAATCCGTAAACACTTGTAACTCTTTCCAGACAACCAAGAATATGTCGAAAACATGAGCATACCTTGGAGTTTGACTTTGATCCTTTGCTGAATTATCTTCGTTGAGCACTTGTTCCACATCCAAATCCATTCAAACTTTGTCAGCTCCCAGAATTAAAAGCATGGAGCATTTTAAAACCTTCGACTAACATTCATCTTTAAACAAACACACTAACACCATAAAATAAAAGTTAATAAATCAGAAAAGAAGATATGGATCCAGTTTATAAATCGAATACATATATAGGGATACGATTTAGCTAGAATACATATACAGATCTATTTATAACGGAAGATTGAATCCATATTTTAGATGCAGTTTATAAATCAGAGAAGATGATAAAGGCCTCGAATCAAGAATGCAAAAGAAGATTGAGGAATGTTGGTTGAAATAATTGTTAGGGAAGATTGGGGAGTGATGGAAGAATGGTGAAAATAAAAAAAATACAAAAGCTTATTTATAGGAAAGAAGTTGGAGCTCCATATTCAATATGGATACCTCAAACCCTCTCTAAGGCCTTGATTCAACCCAAGTGACCTCAATTATTATATAGATAGATATTGAAAGGGTAAGGATTAAATAAGATGAGAAGGATAGAGAGCAACAAAATATAAGGAGGGACAGTTTAGTCCACCACATATACTGTTTTAGATCTAAAAAAACCTATATCCTTTTAGACTACTTGAAGTGGGGGAAGAGGTGGATGAAGCGCCATGTGGTATTTGTGAGACCCTTGTGGGGGGGGGGGGGGATTGTGGGGAGTGAAAGGGGGGGGGGGGAAGTGACATGTGGCATTTCTTTTTTCTTTTTTTTTTAAGTAATTAAAATAACATTTTTAATTAATAAAAACCTAGAAAAATACAAAAATTAAAAACCTAGAAAATTAAAAAACATAAAAAAACAAAAAAACCGAAATAAAAAAAAACTAACAAATTAGTTAATATTATATTTTTCCATAAGGTCACGCTTCATTTGTAGCGTCATCTCTAACTCTGGCCCGTGAAGATGATCGGTGTTCATGGCGATAAATTTCATATCTTCGCGTTTTTCGCGCTTTTCTTTGATACTCAACTTTCTCTATTTTATACTCAACTTTTTTTAAAACGCTTCGCGAATGGGGGTAATTTATAAAAATGGTTGAAAAAGTGTATAAAAATTGTGAATAAATAAGTTAAAGTGGGTGTTTTGTAGTGAAATGGGGGTAATTTATAAATTTTATTTTTTTTGACCGTTTGATTATAACGGTTATATTTTAATTTTTTTTTTCAACGGTAAAATCCCTCCTCCCCAATCAGAAGATGTCACGTGTCCCACCAATATGCCCCACGCCAGGCCAAATGCCCCCGCCCCCAGCTTTCTGCCCCTTCCACGCCATCCATGGCGGCGGTGTTCCCCCCCTTCCCGCCCCCACTCCGGGCACTCTTATGTGGTTCCTTCCAATATGGTTAAGATGTGACGATACGGTCAAAATGGGGTCTCATTACGTTATGCATCCCAACATAACTTTTTACCATCTCTGAGTAAACTCTTAGAAATCCATAATGACTTTAGTTAGCAATACCATCAAGGGGAAGTGCACACCCCAAGTGATCCTTTCTTAAATCTAATTTCAAAACCAAGCATCTTTTGTTTATTTATTTTAATAATTTTTATATATAAAAAAAAGACAAAATTACACTTTGTATCCTTAATGTATCACTGAAATTATAAAACATGATCTTTTTTATTTTTTTTTTGCATTTTATGTCCAAAATTTGCTTTTTTATTGCATTTTATGTCCTTTCTGACTAACTAGGTTAGATTTCTCAGTTAACCTCAAAACCATCAGGGGTATTATTGTACATTCACCACATTAAGGACACAAAGTGTAGGTTTTTTCTTTTTTTTATTATACTTTAATTTATTTGTGGGACCCATTCACCACCACTTCATCTTCAACCTCCACCCACCACCACTTCATCTTCAACCTTCACCCATCACCTCTTTTTATAAATAAAAAAAAACACAACGATCGTCACCACCAACAAACCAGCCAACCAGTTCCAATTCTTCAATCATCTTTTAGAGGGTGCTTTTGCATTTTCAAACACAATCCCAAGCACCCTCTAAAAACCCATATAGTATGAAAAACTGTAATTCGTACCTCTGTTTTGCAAGAGATTGTGAAACTTGTTGAGCGAACAATGTAAGATCTCAACGAACCCTAACCTATTACATTACACTCTTCAATAATAATAATTAATAATAATAATAATAATAATAATAATAATAATAATAATAATAATAATATTTATGTTTTTCCAATTCATTATCCTATATGTTTATAAATGAGTTCCCATGAATAGTACCTCTGCCACGTGGCAGAGGCTGATTTGTTTTTTTTATTAGCCTTTAGTTGTTTTAAAGGTATATATATTGTACTATTTGGATATTATAGCAAAAACGTTGATAGTTCAGTTGGTAAGCTTGAAGGTGTGTTGGACAGGTTACCCGGGTTCGAACCACACAGCAGGTTTACGGTATCTTCATTTTTCTCATTTTTTGGTTTTCCTTTAGTGGGTGACAGGTGTTGAACATAGGTGCTGTACACGTTTATGAACCCAGACACGCGTTTACACCCCACCACATTCACAGTTTCTTCTCACTTCTATCGATATCTCTTCTACCCCTTTTGTTTTCGTCTAGCTAGCGAGTGATCAGAGAAACCTTCCCCTCTCAAACCGCCTCCGCGGTTTGCTTCGCTCCATCTTTAAACTTGGTAACGGTGGCTAATCTGAGTCGTATCCGGTGGTGGATGTCGGCTTTGGAGCCTGGCGGTAGATAATCTGATGGAGAGGTACATTTGTATCGTGGAAGTTGACGTTGGTGTTCCTGGTTGCCGTTTCAGTTGGCTCCACCTCTTCTGAGTCGCCTCCTCTGGCTGCATACTCTTTTAATTTGTCTGTGTGACCCAAGCATTCCATGGGAGAAGGCCTATGGGTTAGGTATCACAAACTGGTTTCTAATGTTTACCCGCTCAATTGATTTTGTTTTTTTTTAGTACGTTCAACTCAAAACATGTCTTCTTGCACCATGAAACCTTAATCGCGATGTAGTTAATTTTATTGATTTAGGGCTGCTTTCTCTACATTGGTACTACTCTTTTGTTGGATTAGGATTATAGTTATAACACTGATACTCTTCTTTTGTTATAAATGCCGAAAAATGACATTGTACCTATTTTATGAAGAGAACAAGTGTTTGTCTCTTTAATCTTACGATGTTGGGTTTTTAGGATAGTTAAACTCCTTTTTTAAAAATAAATTCATACACTAATACACACACAACTTAAATTATAGACATATGCTTTATAATGTGATATCAATGGTTGTTACTAAAAAGGTGACATTATGATTGAAGATTTTTTTCATCCGTGTAAATCATGACAACACAAAGGGGGATCTTCATTCTATCACATGTGTTATATGTGATGGAGGCTTAGACATAGTATCTAAACTCATTGCCTTTATTATTTAATTCATTTGTGTTGTAGTGAAAGAAAGATGGAGGAAATTAAATCATGCCATGGTGTAACTTGCAGATTTTTTGAAGCATCAAATGGGGTATTGCGGAACTGTGAATGAAGTTGCACAAGTGTTCCCATGCGATGAGATAAATTTTGTCTCTCTACAGAAATATAAAGTTTTGTGGTTGTGAATTATAATGGTAATTTACAAAAATATAAAGATTTGGGATTATGGATTATAATGGTAATTAACAGTAGGTGATGTTGGAAATGGTCAATTTAGATGATGATAATGGTTAGGATGTTTAGAATAATAACAACTATATTAAACCTGATGTGGGCAGGGGAATTGGATTTCCATACTTGGTGACGTGACCGACACTGTAAGGCGCATATGATCCACCTCATCAATCCGTGTATACAACTCGGCATCTCGCTAATTTGTTTCTTTTTGAAACGTGTTTGACTACGTAATGGTCTGGGACACCCCAGGAAATTCCCACATCGTGGTGTATGTTCCGGTGGTGATCAGGGATCGATATGTGGTCTTCGTTTTTTTCCAGTGAGTGGTTGGTGGTTCGCCACCACATTTTCTCGCCCAACACAAGTGAGGTGTTTGGGTGTTGTGCTACTTTTAGACGGTTGCAATGGTGGTTGGCAGAGTGGGTAAGGGGAGCGTTAGCAATTTTTGCAGCGGTGACTAACAGCAATGGAATCGTGTGGCTGATGGGTACTTTTGTTTAGAGAAGATAAAGATGGTGTAAAGAAATAAATGAGGGAGAGACGGGAGGAAAAGCGATTTAGCCTAAAAGTGAAAGTGAACAGGGACCGAGGCTTAGCAAAAATGGCGGTGGGGCGTGCTGGATCTAACGTCACAAATGGTGGTGGATTAGGATGAGGCTTTGATTTGTAAAGTAGTTGAATTAAGGTTGGAATACACCGTGGATGCAAGTATTTGTTCGTTTCACTGTGATGCACAGTTATACCAAAGAAGTTGTATATGCTCTCTTCATGATGATTAGTTAGTAATTTTTTCATTCCTGATTTCTTTGATTTTCATCATAGTTATCAAAGGCGTGAGGCGCACTCAAGGCGCTTAGGCTCCGCCTGTGGCCTAGGCGAGGAGCGCAAAAAAAGCGCGGGCCTGAGAAAAGAAAAGCGCAAATAAAAAAAATCACCAAATCATTACAAATAAGAATCATCTTATAAAATAATATAAATATAAAGTGACTGATTTAGCCATACCTACTAAAAGGATTAACACGCCTTTGATAACTATGTAGTAGACAAAACCAGTTGGTAAATCAATGACTTGAGGTGTTTATTGAAGAATAATTCAATATCTAAAAGTGTTTTAAAAATCAAATATATTTATAAAAAAGATTTGATTGAGATTTAGATATGTCTCTATAAATTGGTAAGTATTGGTCGATTATATTAGTCAAGGGATTAGGTTTTAAAAATCAGATTGTGGCTTTTTTTTTTATCTAGGAGGGAAAAGCGGGATCTTGTGGCTTCTAGGAAATTGGTCGCCTAGGCGGTCAAGGCGATGGCTTTTGATAACTATGATTTTCATAGTATTTTGTAGGTTTTAAACTAAACATTTAGTCTTTTTCCTGTTATAGGCTATGAGTATAACTTTTACTCATTCGGATTCTGATTGTTGGCTTCGACTCGGTTCCCTATATTGCGGCGAACGGCGGTAGCTACATGGCACTTGCTGTTAGATGCAAATTAAAGTCAGACTTGCTTCAATTTTGTGTTTAGATGTTCAATTGGTAGTTGCTTAAATTTGTTGGAAACTAATTGGGGGGTTTGTAATTATTTGGTATTAATTGTTATAAAAAGAAGCTTACCACATAGGTTCTTGGAGAAAACTCTCCTTATTCTAAATGAAAAAAAGAACGCAAGATAATCTTTTTTATTGCATCCCATTTTGCTTCATGTGTGTAGGCATGAAGCATGAATGATTAAGGCATTATAAAAAATATGATTGGTTTTTCAAGTTTAGCCAAATAGAAAGTAAATAAATCATAATTATTTTTCAATCAACTATTATTCTTTTAGATGTTAATTTAGTTTGCAACTGAAGAAGACTGTATTTTTGTTGCAAGACGACGATGATTTACCCTGTGATGTTGACTTTGGGAAGAAAGAAGTTAGGGGTTGTTTGGATACACGTGAAGAAGAAGAGTTTTGTGGGAGTAGTTGATCAAACTCTTATGTGAATGAAGAACAGATTAGTAGCAGCTCTCTCAGGTTCGTTGTTGATTTTTTAAAGTTTGGTGTGATGACCTGACTCGGATTATCGGTTTAGTTTGTTATATGAATGATTTGATGAAATCCAAACTTACATTGAAATATTACACCTCCTGCCATAATTGACCCATTTTATCTATTTTTAGGCGTCATCAAGTATCAGTTTTGGTGCGGTTCTTTGGTTCGGTGGTATGCTTCTCTTCACACGTGTTAAGGAAGGTATGTTATTATTATATAACTAAAATTAATTACTTAACTTTGAACTTGGGTTTCCTGTGACGCTTACCGTCATCCTCTCCTCCCTAGGTTCATCTTACCTATAGTTTTTGACTATTACTTCATACTCTTCTGGAACAGAAAACTTTGATTAATTCTTTAGGGAAGTCATTTGTGAGATTGAATTTATAGCGCATCATGTTACTGAACTGGAATCATTGATCAAAGCCTGATGTGGTATATACAACTTCTTATTTCAGAATGTTATCTACAATCGCCTTTTGATCGGTTAAACTCATTATAGTTGAGCTTAATTTAGGCGTCGGTTAAACTCATTTTGTTGATTCTTATAGTTGCGCTTAATTTAGACGTCGCATGAGGTCATTCATGTTAAAATTTCTATACGCAAACATTGTAATCCTGATGAACATAGGAAATCATACACATTTCATATCAAAAAGTATTTTACGACTTATGCAATGAGTATATAAAATTTAAAATTCAGAAATAAGTTTCTAATTGCTTTTTAGGTTGTTGTAAACGAGGGGCACATATGAAATTATACAAGGAAGAAGGGCTAAATGGGAATGCATGAGTACCCAGCTAATATGTTCTTTGTTTTACTTTTGGGTTCAATTTGGAGCTGTTATTTTCTTAAAAAAAATCTATATATCAAATCATCTTAGACATACTATTAAAACATGTTTTCATAGGAAAACCTATGTTTTTTGCTATTTTTGCGCATTTTTAACAGTTTACTATTTGAAGATCAAGTGGTTGAACAATATTCATATCACCATTACAAATGAAAATGAGATTGAGCGACACCATAATTGGCGTTATAAGCGTGTTGGGAGCTCTTTGTGTTCGACATGCATTATCTGCATAAGTTTACAAATTTTCTATTCTCCATATTGTATGAAAGCACTTCTACAAAGATAATTGTTATATCTGTATATGCATTCATATATACTTTTACACAACGCACTGCATATGATTTTAACTTTATAGTATGTACTTTGCTGCAAAGCTTATACTCAAAAAATAAAGTTGTTAGGCATCTCCAAAACTAAATTAAAAATAGCCTTTTTCTCCACTTTTGGCTACATTTTTTAGTGTTTCTTGCATTTTTACTTGATTTTCCATTCCTTCACCTTCTTATTCATATTTTCCTCTTCTTTGCATGTAACAAACAGATAGACAAGGCTGCTACTCCACCAGAAATGTGACACAAGACAAATGAGGTAAAAACATATTGTCTCTACAATTTAAAGAGAAAAAAAAACTACTTGAAAATGTAGGCTTGCACTGAATTTAGGTTTTTAGAACCCTCAGATTGTGTTGTAATATTGAAATAAAAAAAGAATACGCCTTAAAACGGATCGTGAGCATACAAGATTGAATTGCATCATGTATTTGGAACTACAAGAGATTTGGTACAAGCATATGACAAGACCCCTTGCCAAGTAACTTTGACACGATGATACAGTAACAACTTTTCCCCTTTTGCAGGACCTGAAGTGTCTCCTGGACATCGCTTGACGTCATATACTGAGCCGAAGGCATGTGCTTTTATAATGCTTGAAATTTACCTCATATTCTTAGCCGAAGGCATGTGCTTTTGTAATGCTTGAATTTGTTTGGAATTGACAATGTTTTTTTGCAGTCGTATATAAATGTTAACATAGTTCATTCCTTGGATTTGCATATAATGTGTGTTAGTGTTTTTTCCCACTGCATGACAGGTACTTTGTGCATATATTGTTTAGTGACATGGTTGACAATGAAAACAACTAGAACTAGAGAGAGGACAAGAGGATTCGAGAAGAAAAAAAAAGCAACCCGCGAGTAATATGCCTTTTACTATTCATGTTCGAAATGAAGGCACGCAACGCGTGCCCTTAGAAACCACTAGTTGTATTTATAATGTGTATGTACTCCTAATTCATCACCCTTTTAGGTTATCTGTTAATTAATATATTTTCGAAGTAAATTACATCAATGCATCTTTAAGATTGTATTTTGATTACAGATGGAGGAGCAGTTTGTATTGAGGGTCCCACCTTCTGTTGCAGAGCAGATAGAACGTCTGTTGAATGAAAATGCTTCTGATGGTGGTGATGATAAGTCACTCGATTTGTCATTCTCTGGTGAGAGCAAAATGCAATAAAAAAACGTGGTGTTTGCCTGTTTTTTTTTTTTTTTCAAAAAGAGGTGGTGGGTGGAGGTTGAAGATGAAGTGGTGGTGGGTGAAGGTTGAAGATGAAGTGGTAGTGAGTGGATCCCACAAATAAACTAAAGTATAATAAAAAAAGAGAAAATTACACTTTGTGTCCATAATGTGGTGAATGGACAATAATACCCCAGATGGTTTTGAGGTTAACTGGGAAATCTAACCCAGTTAGTCAGAAATGACATAAAATTCAATAAAAAGCAAATTTTGGACATAAAATGCAAAAAAAAAAAAGACATGTTTCATAATTTCAGTGATACATTAAGAACACATAGTGCAATTTAAAAAAAAAAAAAAAAAAAAAGAAACCACTCTTTTATTGGTTTTGACTAGATGTAAACAACATTTTGGTACTAGTAACTCTTGTTTCCTTGAACAACCTTAGTATCTTACCATAACTATATTCACTGGCGAAGCTTTATTGGGGCGGGCGGGGGCGGCCGACCCCCCCGAATTTTCGTGCAGAAGTTCCGACTATATAGTATTCGTATAGAAAATTTTGGAAATATAGGGTTTCGACCCCCCGAAACTAGTGACTTCCGACCCTCCGGCGACTTCCGACCCCCCGAACCTTCGGGTCAAGCTTCGCCACTAACTATATTACACCAACGATAGGTGCACTTACCCCCAACGTGTTGTTTTGAGTGATCGTATCTTATCAGATTTTCTAATTTTAAGATTTGATCCTATGCAAAAACCGGCTAAAAAACAACCATTATTTAAATACACTCCACACCATGTCAAACAACAACCAAATATAAATAAGGTTTAAAGCGTGGCGGGTTAAATTGCACTCTCCAAAAGAGTCTCAATGGCACCTATTGCATCACGAAGTACTTTCAGATTTAAATACATTAGTATATAATTACTAAATTATTACATAATAATAATAATAATAATAATAATAATAATAATAATAATAATGTAAGTGCATGATGTCCCTAGGCTAGTATATATGTTGTTTGGACGTGTTTCGGGGTGTTTGGAGACGTTTATACGCGTTTTGGTGATGTTTGGACAATACAGGCGAGTAGAGATGGTCAACTGGCGAGTAGACACAGTCAACAAGCGATTAGCCTGCTACTCGCATGTTTCAACATGCGAATAGGGCTCTACTCGTGCATTAGATATGGTGGATAGCCATGTACTCGCCTGTTGCAGCCTGTACGAGTACGGGAGGTATAAATAGGCCCAATCATTGCCCTAATCATGAGTTCTTGCAACACACACTCTCCAAACACCCTCCCCAGGTCTGAGATTGCTAGGTTTGATCATTGTAACACTCGTGCTCTGTTTTAATGATATAAACGTGAATCTTTTGACCCGTTTGTGTGTTGTAATTGCTCGTTTTTCATTGTTTCATACTAGTTTCTGTTATTGAGACATATTCAAGGGATTCCGCACCTTGAATATAGCCCTTGTGATTGTCGGGTGACACGTTCGTCGATCCTACAAATCTATTAATATATATAAAAAAACGTATATACTGACGTGGCGTGCAATGGAGGCCTCAACCTCCCCTTGAGAGTGCCACATGGCTTAATAATTGAGTGTTTTTGGTGTTTTTGAATCATTTCCTTTTTTAATTAAATTGAGTTATTTTAGGAAAAAAGAATTTAAAAATAAATTTAAAATTTTATCTCTCATATTTCCTCCCATAATTTTTAAACGTTTATATCTTTTATATACGGGATTTTTTAAAGAAAAAAATTACACCAAATTAACAAGCGTTTTATTATCTTTCCAACGAGTACCGTAGTGCTATATAAAAAACGAAGAAAAAATCGACTATTTTTTGTGGGGTTTCGTTCATACAGAAAAAAAACACACAAAGTGTTCATGTTATTCATTAATCATGTTTTTTTCTTTTAAACCAGGTTCTTATCTACGATGTTGAAAATCAGCCCAATCGCCATGTTATCATTGGAATTTACTAGGTATACTTCATTAAGAGAAGCTAGGAGAAAGAATCGCGCAACACTGCAACACATGGTGTCGGCTTATAGCAAGGTTATTTTTTTATTTATTTAATTACAATAGTAATAATTATTACTATTAGTATTAGTATTATTAGAATGGTTATATTTTTCAACCCCGGGACGCTCCCAGGAAGAATTGATAGTTGCTGACGTGGCGTTCAATTGTAGCCTCAACCATCTCTTGATTATGCCACATGGCATCATGAGATGCAATGGTTACAACTTCCAACTTAAGTGTTTGTTTAGTTGATTAGGTTAAGAATTATAAGAGCCATTAGAATGTGAGAAATTAGAGAGATGTGATGAGTTTTTGAATAGTTGCAGCTTACATAAGTGATTCTTTAGATGATTACTGATTAAGTTTTAGATTAGGGAATATGAGTTATTACTGATTAGAATACTATGAACATGCAATGATTAAGAGACTTTGTGGTTAGTTAACTTGAGCCATTTGCAATAGGTTATCACGTAAAATTATATTTTTCAACCCCGGGACCCTCCCGGGGTAATCAGCTAGTAATAATAATAGGAATACACAAATATTACTAATGATTAAGTCATGTCAGGTTAGATTACGCTTTCTGAAAGAGTCCCGGTGACACCCGCCTAATTAACCACACGAACAAACCCACAAATATTCAATAAAATTTGACAAAAGTTTACACATTTGCAAAGTATCAGATTATAATATCAGCAAGAACAACCACCCTACTACATTGCCCAATGCAAGAATCAGTACACGTATGATCAAAACACAACATCCAGAATGAACTTTCATAGCATATGAGTTTCTCGTTCATATCTACTTGTCTTGCATATGAGTTTCTTGTTCATATATTTTCCAATCATTTGGCGATTAAACACATCATTTTGGATAAGATTTTGAGGCAAAAACGGTGGTTTTTGAGCAAATGTGAGTTTACAGATCAGAACTAGCGATTACACAGACCAGTCCCTTACATTCGCCTATTGTATAGGCGAGTAGAAGAATTTCCACACGAGTAAGAGCTTATTCGCCAGTTCTACTAGCGATTAGGGCTCTAATCACCATTTTCTCATATGGTATAGAACCCTAATCGTCTAAAAGGGTCCTACTCGCCTGAAAACTCTAATCGCTCAACTGTTCACTAGCAATTACACCCTAATCGCGTGTAATACTAGTGATTACAACTGTACTCGCCCCTACAAAACCCTAATCGCCATTTTACACCAGAATAGAGTTCTTAATCGCCTAAAAGGACCTGAAACTGAAAATTTGACTAAGTATCGGACTTTTAACGAATTTAAACATATGGCAAACCGGTGGGGACTTCTAAACCAACCAAGGCAACAATATAATCAACAACTGAACAATCAAACAAACGTACCCACGAACCCTTGGCAATTCTCAGCCGAGCGTAACGCGCAACGGATGCAACAAGCGCAAATGCAAGCGAATGTTGCCGGAATCAATCCGTGGGCGCTAGAGGCTCAACAACAGGTAATGAATGCAAATCCTTGGGCTCTCACGGCTGCTGCAAACTCACAGACGAATCATCTGTCTTTTGTTCTCATGAGTGACTTAGAGACGGGTAGTTCGAATAAGGCGCCGAAACTGCAATACATGTCCGACTACCATGGATGGAAGGGCAGATTTCAGACATATGTTGAGGGCATCGATTGTCTCGTATGGTCAGCTATAGAGACAGGGTACAGTAGGCCGATGGTTGAGAATTCGAATACTCCGATCTCACTAGAAGATATGAATGAAGATCAGAGGAAGAAGTATAACTATGAAAAGAAGGCGATGGCAGCATTGAAGCAAGCTCTTCCTAAGGATATACTTCATCAATTCGCTCAGTGCACTACATCACAGATGCTTTGGTTAGCACTTGCTGAGCGAAATGAGGGAAATCTGAAGACTCGAAAGGTTAAAATGGATCAACTCAAGAAGGAGTTCGAGAACTTCAATGCTATCGGGAACGAATCACTAAGAGGCATGACTGCAAGATACTACCATCTGATGTCTGAAATGTATCAGTACGGGGTCTTATACTCATCTGCAGACCTTGTGGAAAGATTTGCTGAGGCGCTACCTCCTCATTGGCATCAATGGTTGGACATCCTGAAGTCAAGCAATGCTTATCAGACTCTCACAATCAACGAGTTCATTACCGAGCTGGAGAACAAGGAGATAGAGGAGATCAGGAGAGCAAACAAGGCGCTCATTCCACAGAATCCCAGTATCTATTATGGGAATCCTCTTCAGGTTACCAATGTGGGTGGAACCAAACCACAGACTGCTTTTGTGGTTAACCCGGACCCAGTTTATGCATTTGACAATTATGGTCCCCCAGCTGATGTTCCTCCTCCAACATATCCTTTCGGACCAAACCAGTATCCTTTGAATTTTAATACTAATCATTTTGGTGTTAACCCGTTTTCTCATCTTGCAGCACCAGCGCAGGCAATTGCAAACTTTGGTGGACCTTCTCCTTCAGGTTTTGGCGGGGCTCCAACTACAAGTTATGGTGGATATGGAGGTGCCTCGACTTCTTGTCAAGGTGGCTATCGGACCAACCCAGTCCCAGAGCAGCTGAACACCGCAGGTTTAGAGAAGGTGACGGTAGAGTTAGCTCAAGAACACATGGCTCTATTGTCGACTTTGGTAAACTCCTACAGTGGTCTGGTTGCTGGACAGATCGGGAATCCTCATCTTACACAGGAGGATTACTCGTAGATCGATAAAGACGACATGGATCTGATAGACATTCAGTGGCACTTTGCAAGTGTGGTGAGAAGGGCAAAGGAGTATATGGACAGGACGGGAAGGAGAGATGTTCTGATAAACAACAACACCAAGTTTGGGTTCGACAAAACAAAGGTCACATGCTACAACTGTGGCACAAAAGGGCACTTTGCAAGAGAATGTGACCGACCTAAGCAGCAAGGACATCAGAATCCCTTCAACAACAGAGCAAATCAGAATCAGAGGCAGCAAGCTCAGGCTCAACCTAACCCAAATACTGAGCGTGCTATTGTTCCAGTTAATAACCAGAACCAGAGGCCTCCTGCAAACAACAATCAAGGACAAGCCCTGGTTATTCAAGCTGATGAAGGTTTCAACTGGAACCATCTGATCACTGGAGAAGAAGCTCCTCAGGGTGGTGCAACATGTTTTGCTCAACAAGCGTTTGAAGCACCAGCCAAAGTTGAAGAAACCTCAAGTCAGTCTGACATTATTACTTCTGAAACCGAAGCGTCTGACTGTGAATCAGAGTGTGATTCTGATATGGGAGAAGATTTGGAGGATTCGTTAGTTGAAGCAGATGCGTTGATTGGTAAAAGATCGTTTCTTGTGGATGCTGACTGCACAGAGAAGAACTTTAGCGAATTCTTTGGAGCTCAGAAGACTGCAGCTCATTATGCATTGATGGCCATTACTGAATCGTCAAACAAGGTAAGTTCTTATTCTAATACTAAGTTAGAGTGTGTAGAGTGTAATCAGTTAAAATTCAGAATTAAAGAATTAACTGAAGAAAATCTGAATTTAAAAGCTGATGTTGGTCCATTGCTAAGGTCAATTTATTCCTTAAAATAAAAGGAGAAAAATTTTCTAAGTACAATTGAAAATTACAAGAAGGATGTTTCTGAACTGTCAAAAACCTTAGCTAACAAGCAAATTGCTATCAATAATTACATCAATGAGGTAGAAGACACTAAGAAACAATTGGCCATTGTCAACTGCAACTATGAAAAGATCAAGAAGAAACTTGACAGTTACCTAAACTGCAAGTATGTTCATGATCACATAGTTGAACACTCTGAAAAGGAAAGCTTTTCCACCAGTCCCAAATATTCTCAGTGTCCACCTCCGGTGAGATTCGAAAATCATAATTTTGATGCCTTGCCGAAGGAGGAACTTGTGGGCATGGCAGCTGAAGCAACGAAAGCTGCAGAGGCGGCCAAAGTAACTGAAGCAGCTAAACCTGCTGATGTTACTAAGGCTGCTACTCCTGCTAAAGCTGTCAATCTTAGTGAGAAAGCTGATGATATTAGTGTGTATGACACTGACTCGTCGGATGATGAGCTTGATCCTAGGTATGCACCGGTCAAAACTCAAGATGTTCCTCTTGAAAACCATATTATTACTACTGAAACCTTGAGTGAACTTGAACCGAAAGTGCAAATCGAGGATGGCAGAAAAATTAAGGTGTTTTATAAACTAAAAGGGTCTGAAAGGGTGCATGCTGATGAGGAAGTCCCTCTCAAATGTATTGCCCCTGGTCTAATTGCCAAAATTTGGCAAGAATCTGTCATTACCGTGGAAAAAGAAACCTGGAATAAAAAGAAGGGTAAGGGTAAGGGTAGAAAGGACCAGGGTAATCAGCCAAATGAGAATAACAAGAAAAATCAAAAGACAAACACCGTTAATCCTCAAAATCATGCTCAGAGAAAAAGTCCGAAGAAGCATGTTACTGAGTTTGTTAGATCTAGCGGCAATGAGAGAAACGACGATCCTCAAGTCGATCATCAAAGAAAATGCCTTGAGGATCTAAAGCACAAAAACTCATTTGCCAGTTCATCTAGCAAAAAGAGCAAAAAGGAGAACAAGTCCGAATCTCCTAGATTTGAAGAATACAGATCCTGTCACAAATGCGGGGAACGTGGGCATTTAGTTGCTGCGTGCCCTGAATTGAGACGTGAAAGGATCAAAGTGGATGATCTTCCCAGTTCTAGCAAACCTAAGCAACCCGTTTCCCCTAAACTCTCTAACAAACAAAAGGGAAAGCAGGTTGTTTATGATAACCGCAACAAGATTGCTATGAACCAAAAGCCAGTTGATGGCAGGGGTCCACAGCTGAGGGGGAGCACTGTTCCCACAAAGGTCGAAGCAACGCCTAAGCCACCAGCAAAGGCTGCAGCTAAACCACAGGGCAACCCCAAAGTTGTTCCACGTACAGTTAAATCTGAAGTGGATCTAAAATCTGTTCCTCCAAAGGAATCTAAGGATGGATCTTCTAGCCCCAAGGCGAAGAAGAAGCCCAAGCCAAAGAAACCTGAACAGGTTTGGAGACCCAAGTCACCAACCAAAAGTGGAGAATCATCTGCATATGAGAACACTGCTGGACCATCGGAAACAAAACCAACTCCAAATGGAAGATGGGTTGACTTTCCGACATTAGATGAAGATGGTAGACCCAAGACCGTGAAGGCTTGGGTCCCCCTTAACCACTGAACTTTGAATGTTTGTGCAGGGAGTTCCACAGGGCCTTATCAGCAGCCTATGGATTGTTGATAGTGGAGCTTCAGGGCACATGACAGTCGACTTATCCCTGCTTTTTGACATAAAGAATATCAACGGGGGGTATGTTGCTTTTGCAGGTAATAAAGGGGGTTATATAACAAAAGAAGGCAGTATGAGTAATGGCATTGTAAGCTTTGAAAACATAAGCTTTGTTAAACAAATAGACCACAACTTGCTGAGCGTCTCGCAGATATTCGACAAGAAGTTCACTGTGTTCTTTGATGACAATGCGTGTTTCATTCTGAAACCTGGATTTAAGATACCGAAAGAGTGGGTCATGATCTCAGCTCCCAGGGTCAACAACTTATATGTCCTGGATATGAGCCGAGCTATGACAGCAAAAGGTCAAGTCACTTGTTTTCTGTCTAAGGCGACAGAAAAGGAATCGATCATGTGGCACAGACGAATGGGGCACATCCACTTGAGGAAAATGAACCATCTGGTTCAGAATCAACTGGTGGAAGGTGTTTCTGTTAAGAACTTTCACCTAAACGATGTCTGCGTCTCATGCAAGAAAGGGAAGCAGAAAAGGAAGTCTCACAAGCCTAAGAAGACAAACTCAGTTAGTCTACCTCTCGAACGACTGCACATGGACCTGTTTGGCCCAGTCAATCGGAAGAGCAAGAACGGTGACTTATACTACTTAGTGGTTACGGATAACTATTCTAGGTTTTCTTGGGTCGTGTGCATGAAGCACAAAAGTGAAACTTTTGATTACTTGAAGAATCTGTTTACTAAACTGGAAAATCTATATCAGCTAAAGATCCGTAGGATCAGAAGCGATAACGGAACAGAGTTCAAGAATCATGCTATGGAGGCGTTATGTGCAGAAAAGGGTATTCATCATGAATTCACAGCACCGTACACTCCTCAGCAAAATGGGGTTGCATAAAGAAAGAATCGGACTCTTGTAGAGGCAGCCAGAACAATGCTCGCAGACTCGAACTTGCCTGTGATCTTCTGGAACGAGGCAGTTCACTGCGCGTGTTACACTCTAAATAGGGTTCTAACGGTAAAGAAGCTTGGCAAGACTTCTTACGAGCTTCTGAACCGAAGGAAACCGAACTTAGAGTTTCTGGAACCTTTCGGAGCTCCATGCACCATGATACATCCCGATGGGAAGTTTGGTGCAAAGGCAGAAGAAAGTTTCTTTGTTGGTTACAGCACTCCCAATAAAAGAGTGTACAACAAAAGAACCAACAACGTTGAAGAATGGCTAAATGTCGATGTTCAACGTTATACTGCCAATGCACCTGGTGTTGGACCTGATTGGTTGTTCGACTATAAGAGTTTATTTGATTCCTTCAACGTGGAGAATTTGGTAGATGATGTTGTAGCGCAAATGTATTACGAATGTGAAAACGCAGCTAGCTCACCGCTAATGCGTCCGATCGTGGTGAATGCACCTGCGCCTGCACCATCTGATGCCTCTACATCCACGGGTCCCCTTGGTAAAACCACAGCAGCAGAAGTTGAGGAAGTCTTTCAGGAAGCGTCAGCAGTGGTTCTTGAATCTTCACCTTCAGACGACGATTTTGCAGAGTCTCACGAAACCCTTACTGAAGAACAAGCTGGAAATGGTGAATCTACAACTACAGCTCCAGTCAATCTGACAGGAAACAATCAAGCTGGTCCTTCTTCTTCAGCAGCTCCAGGGATAGGTCTTCGGATCGATCTCTCAGGTTTTAATATGCAATCCGCTGCTACCTCCAGTTCAAGCGCCGCAAAGACAAATTTATCTCAAGGTTTGGAGAACCTTAATCTGCATTCGGATGATCCAGTGCCGGCACATCCGGAATCTTGGATTCACGACACTCATCCGATGCAGAATGTGATTGGTGATCCGGCTAGAAGAGTCATGACGCGCAGTCAGCTCAGAAATGCAAGTCCAAGTGACAATATAGGTACCTTGGCACTCTACTCGGAAATCAGGAAAGCAGGTCATCAGAACGATTAGTCCTTCGCCTTATATGTTTCTCAAACTAAACCAAGAACTGTGCAAGAGGCACTGAGGGAGGAACCATGGATTGAAGCAATGCAAGCCGAGCTTCAGCAGTTCCAAAAGCTAGGGGTGTGGGACTTAGTTGACTTACCTCCAGGCTCGAAGAAAATTGGAACAAAGTGGGTCTACAAGTGTAAACGGGATGACCGCGGGGTGATTATCAGAAACAAGGCTCGATTAGTTGTCCTCGGCTTTCGTCAAATCGAAGGAATAGATTACAACGAAGTATACGCTCCAGTTGCGCGCCTTGAAGCTATCCGGATGTTCTTAGCTTACGCTTCGTACAAACGGTTTAAGGTGTATCAAATGGACGTGAAAAGTGCTTTTCTGTATGGTGTCGTGAAGGAAGAGGTGTATGTTGCTCAGCCACCGGGTTTTGAGGATCCGCTTCATCGCGAAAAAGTTTACAAATTGAACAAAGCGTTGTACAGACTCCATCAGGCTCCGCGTGAATGGTACCAAATGCTTAGCAACTATCTGATATCCAACGGGTTCAAACGTGGACTCGTGGATTTCACCTTATTCACCAAGGAAAAGGGTGGTGACCGTCTTCTGGTACAGGTTTATGTTGATGATATTATTTTTGGGTCTACTAATGATGTCATGTGCAGGGAATTTGAAAAGCTTATGCAGGATAAATTTGAGATGAGCTCGATGGGGGAGATGCAATTCTTCCTCGGTCTACAAGTAGAACAACAAGAGTCGGGGATCTTCATCCACTAGACAAAATATGTTGCTGACATCTTGAGCCGGTTCCAGATGGAAGACTCTACTCCAGTAGGCACACCGATTCAGACCAATCACAGGATTGGGCCTGACGAGAAAGGACAAACCGTTGATCTTTTTCTCTATCGAGCTATGATAGGCTCACTCATGTACCTCACTGCATCAAGACCTGATATAATGTTCGCGACATGTCTACTATCAAGATACCAGTCAAGGCCGAAACAGTCCCACCTGGTTGCTGTGAAGAGGATCTTACGTTATCTAAAGGGTTGTCCGACCAAAGGTCTATGGTACCCTAATGACGATAAGTTTGACCTCATCGTGTTTAGTGATGCTGACTATGGCGGATGCAAGACAGACTTAAAATCCACATCGGCTGGATGCCAGTTTTTGGGACCAAGACTAGTCTCATGGCAGTGCAAGAAGTAAGCCTCAGTAGCCTTATCCACCTGTGAGTCGGAATATGTAGCAGCATCGAGCTGCTGCTCCCAGGTTCTTTGGATACAACAACAAATGAGAGACTACGGTTTGAAATTTCTTAATACTCTCATTCACTGTGACAATGAGTCCGCTATAGCTCTTGCTAAAGACTCAGTTAACCATTCCAAGGCGAAACATATCTTGGTTAAGTATCATTTCATACGCGATTGCTATGAAAAGAAACTTATCGATATGGTCAAAATCCACACGGATTACCAACGTTCTGATTTATTCACCAAATCTTTTGATGGTCCTCGTTTTGAGTATCTGTTAATCTTAAACGAAATTAAAGTTAAGCAGGATTAGATCCTCATCGGTAATCGTTTTTGTAAATATTTTTCTTTAAAAATCAGAAAAATCCAAAAATATTGTCTTTTCGCAATTTTTTAGATTTTTAGGGGGAGAAAATTCAGAAAAATACAAAAACATCAGAAAATGCAAAAATTCAAAAAAAAAAAAAAAAGAGAAAATCCCAAAATCAAAAAAAAAATATGAAAAATATGAAAAATGCAAAAATGAGTTTCTTTGGTGAAAATGGGAAGATGATATTAACCAATCAGTTCGGACTGTCTGGACTCTTATCATCTTAAAAATATTGAAACTGATAAGTAGCCTCTACAATGATGTGTCGATAGGCTCAAAATCATTTCCAAGTTCGGCACGGTGATATAAACCTAAATCAACTGAAACATGTGTGGATCAACGTGCGTTGGCATATGGTCTTGGTACCGAAATCTCGTTTGATAGCATGCCAAAATCTGAGGTTTCATGGTCTTTAAGAGGTTGGTAGATCCGGGGTGAACTGGACGTCTCTCATAATAAATAGGAGTGGCACACGTGTCGTACGTTGGGTTCGCAGCCTACAACTGAGACGCCTCTATGTCGTTTCCTGAAAAAAACAAAAAAATAGAATAAATTCTGATCAGGAGACGTCCAGGAATCCTAAAAGAGCAAAAAGATTCATATATGCCAAAACCCTATTCTCAAAGAGAATTCGCTCTAAGGTATCAAATCATATACCTAAAGCAACGTACCGTGAAAAATCAAATATACGGTATTTGACTTGAACCCTGGTTTGGATCTCACTGGTCTCTCTGTTGCAGCGTTTCTGCAGACCTGATCACCACTGAGTCCATTCCTTGTAAAATACGGATGACAACAGCTTACTCACCGGTTACGAGGAAGCTTTGTGCATGACTTGATACGGGAATGTGTCGCGTGGCGGGGAACAATTTGTACATCAGTCTTAATATTACCTTAACGTATCTAAAGTGCCTAGCGATAAAACTTGATTTTGAGCTTAGGTGGACAACAATATTGGCAGTTGTTGTAGGATGCTTATTGGTAATTTAAACTAAAAACTGAAAATATAAGGGTTCTAGTAAAGTCCGTACACTGATATGATTCCCTAACCGTTGAAACTCGCAAAAATATGATATTGTACAGTTAGTTGATCTCCCGTTTTGTTTCATCTATGCTTGTTAATCATTCTTGATTGCCGATGATGGAATCCTAATCCATTGTAATCTTACTTCTTCAAAAATAAAACGCCGTAAATCAACTAGTTGAAAATTGTGCTTTTGCCGGGTCAAAACCGTACTTTCTCTTAAGTACAGGGGTTGAAAATGAAAGTTTTTCAAAGTCATGAGTCGTCATCTGTGTCATGTGTTGAAACGGGGTGAAAAACGCATGTTTTGAACCTTAACGGGTCAAAAATGTGAGAATTGGTGCTGCAGGGGCATTTTGGTAATTTCTGTGAAAGTTGGACACACTTAGAATCCTAATCGCATGTGCATAGGCGATTACCTTGTAATTTTGTGCTTGTATATACGAGTACATCACTACTCGTGTGTTCATTCATGCGATTAGGGGCATTCTAGTTATTTTATTTAAGTAGTGGTAAGGGTGATTGTAACATCCCTTGATTTTTAATTTTCTTGTATTTTAAATTCTATACTTAACAAATTCCAAGTTCGCCGTTATTCGCTTCCATTATGTTACTCCTACCAATCCTTGACGAGTCGTCAATATAAATTATCATATTCAATTTAGACACTATAACAAGAAATTTATTTAGTTAAGATCTAAATATATATTTATTTTTAATAAAACATATAAATATATTTTTAATAATACTTTTACTTTAAAACAAAAAAGATAAAAAACGAAGAAAAAGGAAAAACGAAAAAAAAAGAACGTGATTTATGTTTTCTTTGATTTTGACAACAACTAACAACAACAATATTCATTTAGTTGTTGTTAATGGCCTTTTTCTTTTTTTAAGTCGATGTCACAGAATCAAATTACAAGCCAGCAGCATTTCATAGCAATTAGACTTAACCCCTATTAATTTCTTTCTAACCACCCTAATAACTCTATTTAATACCCAACCAACTCACCCACCTATAAATACAACCCCTCCCCACTCCATAATCTCTTGTTCATCTCTTTTCTTTTTAAAACTCTCTCTAATCTTCAAGGTTTTTGAGCAAACTTCCTGAAAACACATCAGTAAGTTTCTAGGCTCAAACCTTCAATTCTTATATGTTTTTCCTTCTATTTTCTATCCAAAACTCCTTGGAGAAACCTCTAGGATCTTCCCCATGTTTATCCACATAAGTGTGATAAGGGTAGAGCACCTAAAAGAGGACCCAAATGGGTTTATTTTTCTGAATTTTTTTATGTCCTAAGGATGTTTGTTGTGAAGGAACCAACCAAGTCTACTAACAATCTAATGTTAAATGGATTTGTGCTATGGTATTGGTTATACTATGTATTATTATAAACTTACTTTCAATCTTCTATCTTATTATCCTATTATTAATCTTTGGAAGGTTTGTGGTTACACCCTACCTTACCAACTCTCTTGACCCTTCTTATGCTACGGATTTATCCACACTAGAAAGGGAAAATCCCATGTCCAAAACCCACGTTTATTCCATAAACGGAGTGGTTATGACATGAACCTATCAAATGGATTCACATTCCTAACCTTATACCATCCGAATCATCTATGATGATTTTGTGCTTGGTCTAACTTAATCTCATGACCATCCGGATTGCCCTAAAGGCAATTTGTGCTTGGTTTGCCTAAAAGGCTTGCATGACTCTCGTGAATCTATAATCTAAACTCGAACCTAAGACTCTTTACTTTTCTAATTCTAGTTAACCAAGGCTAAGGAACTAATCTCTCAAGACTCATTCTTTTGGAACCTTGCTAAAACGCACCCAAAGGTGAGTTCATACTTGTCCCCCTTTTATCCTTTATTCTTTGGGGCTCAACATGTATCACTATCAAAACTCAAACAATTTTAAACTCTACAATCTATTATGCTAAGTCTAAAGTCTATCATATTCTAAATTCTATCATGCGCAATCTAAAGTCTATTATATGCTTGTACGCTATGCTATGTAGAATTATTTACTCTAACATACAAATGTTCATATAGTTGACAACCCACCTTGCATGTATAGCGCTATAGGATTGGCTATCCGCCCCCTACATGGGTCATGTTAAGCAAAATTCTTCGTGGCTAGTCGCCATTTGTATGGTTCTCTTGCATATGCCTATAAGCAAAGCTTTATTATACTATGTATGTATGTCAAAACCAGTATGCTCACCAATGCTTTATGTGTTGACGGATATTTTATACATGTTGCAGGAAATATTTGTTGCAGGACATTTCAAGAAAACTACTTAGGATTGGACATAGAAACTCACTCTAGTTCAAGTTGTCATATTCTTGTTGTTGTGTTTTTCGTTATTTAAACTACTTGTATTTCTATTTTTAGACAATAAATGAAATTCTATCTTTAAACTATATTGTCACAAAATCTAGTGTCATGAAGTCTTTGAACAATCTACCACTAAGTCTCACCTCGATGATTCCGCCATCGGTTGGGGTGTTACGGATTGGTATCAGAGCCATGACTATAAGGATCTAGGAAAAAATTACATGTTTGACCTAGACTATAGTTAAGAACCTTTTTTTGACCATTCCTTTTATCATGCATAATATACTTGTTCTCCCTATCTTGCTTCTACTTTATTCCTATGGTCTTAAAAATTTACCTTCCTATTTGGTGGATTATTCTACACTCGAAGATGCTCGTATACCACAAACGAAAGAAAATCACCAAAATAGGCGTGAAACCCTCACTTTGGTGATAACTTTCAATCCGCGTAAATTCTTTGTTTTTTTAAAACTACACCAAGATAGGAGTGATATCCTTACCTAGGTGGAAATTTCACAATTCTCGTTCTAGTGGACACTTACCAATTGAAGGCTAGAATTAATTTTCTTACCACATTGGACAAAGTGTACAAACCACACTCAAAGAAACGACCTCGCTAAGATAGGAGTGAAATCCGCAACTTAGCGACTAGTTTCAATCCTTGATATTTTTTTCTAAATCTCGCCAAAGTCTCAAATTTACTAATGACAAGAAACATGTAGTAACTGGAAGGGTGAATACCGTTAACCGCAAGTTCGGCGAGAGTATTTCCACCTATTAGGCCAAAGCATGTTTTCAAACTCAAAGGTAAATTCGAACCACTTTGGTTAGTCTTAGTTCCGTTCCGGAACACTCCAATGGCTTGCTTAAAACAAGCCCCTCATTTTATGTTAATATTACTTTCAATGTTGTTTTCATGCTATGTTTTCATTATATATTCGATTTATTTAACTCGCATACAATCTCAAGACTCGCATTTACAATCTACTCTCGCGATCTCCAAACAATACTAATAATCGCAACCAACATAAATCAAAACTCCTTTATGATAACTAAGTGCACTATACTTGTTTATACATACGTGTTACGCTAATTGAACAATGTAAAACTTGCATACTATACATGTAACTTGAACTTGCATACTAAGTCCTTGAGAACAACTTGAGCTTATGTACTTTTTTTTATCTAAATTTGCATCAATTTCACCGATCTAATTTTATCCACAAGCTTTTCATTGTTAACCATAGTTCTAGTAACGTTTTTTTTTTCCTAAATTCAAAAGTCACTTTGTTTAAAAACACTTATGCAAATTTTCTTATGTATGATTTTCGTAGATGTCTTCCCGTCTCAACAACATCGACCTCAACCAACTGGCAAGTCTTATCGCCCAAGAACTAGACAAGATTCTCCCTAACCTAGAGACGCCAACAAACCCAATTCCGAACCCTGGCGACACCATCCCAGACAGCACAAACCGTGTAGATGCTAAACCTACTACCCATACCCCTACCAAACAAACGAAAAAGGGTAACCGAAAACGCAAAAACCTCAAACAAAACCACACTTCGACAACTCCTAAGACTCTGAATTCTAACAAAAAGCAGTACCGTGGAACCTTTCCGCTATGCGACATTTGTAAATATCACCATCCCACTCACACACAATG
The DNA here is from genome assembly GCA_028751855.1 of Ambrosia trifida. NCBI lineage: Eukaryota > Viridiplantae > Streptophyta > Magnoliopsida > Asterales > Asteraceae > Ambrosia > Ambrosia trifida. Next base: position 106,527,562 of record CM054124.1, on the reverse strand, counting down.
CCGCATATGCGCCAACTGTGGTGCATATTGTAACACCCCAACCGATGGCGGAAACATCGAGGTGTCACGTAGTGACGATTGTTCAAAAGCACATGGACTAAAATGTAAATATTAATAGCCATAAACTTTCATTATTCAAAACGAAATACAAAGAGTCTTAATAGAAAACTCAAACATAAATAATAAATGTTCAACTTTTATTTAAGCACTAGGTCCATCCTAAGCGTGAAAGTAAGTAAGATCAAACGTCACCTGAAACATGTACAAAATAATTTGTCAACACATATAATGTATTGGTGAGTACATTCGATGGATATATATAGTACAAAACGTTTCGCAATTCCTGTGTTGTATACCATTTGCAATTATGTAATTTCAGTAATGTCCGTTCAAAATCAACCCTATGTAATAAGTATCAAGAATCAAGAATCAAAACATTTTTAATGAATCACAAGACAATGACCAAGGTCTCTCAACAGAGTCACAAGGGGTATATACCATAGTACTATTCATTGAAATGCCAGGCCCTCAAAGGTTAATGATTTTGACAAGTCATAGACACACAAATTAACATAAAGCAAACACACAGGAGAATTGCTATTTTAGTAAGAAGTAATAGAAACTTGATAATAAGTACATGAATCACCCCAAAAATAGTAAAACAGTAAAAAGGGGAAGATATACTCACAGTTTGCGAAAGCGATCGAAATCCACTTAAGCGGTTGTGAGCTAAGTAGTGAGAATTCCGAGAAATTCAACCTATAACGTATATAAATACTAGTAAGGTAAAGTCTACAAAGTCTAAGGTATCTAGGGTCTAAGGCATTAGGGTTTGCTAAGTCGATTTGGGGAATTAGAGGTTTTATGATTTGTCGAATTAATGTAAAAGTTGTATATTAAAATAATATACCAAAGTTTGTAATATGATTTAGGTGATATAATTATTACCGATTAAATATTTAGACAACAATACGTTTTAATAATTAAGACAAAATAATTTAGTTAGTTACTTTAACTAAATTAAAAGAATACGATAATCATAAATATATAAATAATTTTTGTGTTACACAACGATTTCAACAAAAAAAATAATTAAAACATTAAACCATACGAGTATTTCTGTTTTATAAGAAAAACATTTATAAAATAGATGTTTATATTGTATAAATAAATAAATGTTTTATTATATCTAACTAAACGTAAATAAGACTAATAATACTATACGTGATCCAAAAATATTTATTTTATAGAAAATGGATGATTTCTGATGTAAACATATTAGAATAATTTTCCCATAATTTATATAAACTTATTTATATTTAAAACTGATTTAGTGAGATTAAATCATGTTTAAATGATTAAAAATGGGAAAATTAATAAAAATAAATGTTTTATTGACCAATAATTTTTATTTCAGTTGAGAATGATTAGAAATAATTACTCAAAAATTTTGAGATTAAAATCATTAAAAATGAATTTTTTATCAATTATTTATGATTAAAACAATTTAAATCAATAAAAATATGAAAATAAAACATTTTTCAGAAAATAAAAATGCGGAAATGTTCTTTATGATGTCAAGAAGCTACACCTAAATTTTCATAATTTTTGGGCAAAAGATGAATTTATTATGAATATTCTATGTTAAACATTTTAATAATAATCATCACAAAAATAAAATAATTATAAATGCTGAAATAAAGAAAAAAAATCCCAAAAAAAAAAAAAACAAGTGTTCAAGGGACTCGAACCTGAGTCACCTTGTTCCAACTTTCAAGGTCCAACCACTACACCAAGGCTTATTATATTAATGGTTATGAAACTAAAATTCATTTATATAATATATAAATACCATCATCTTCTTCCCCATCACAACTTAAGAACCCTAACCCTAGGTGAAACTTTAATAACTCGATTTATAGCTGATTCGATGTCTGTAATAAGGGGCTTTCATATATAGATACGGAAACAACAAAATGGCAAAAGAATTTTGGACTTACAACGATTAAAGAACTCGCGAACCAAGCTACAAGACTCGAACAAAAACGTGGACAACTGGGAGTTTTCGGAACTGATTTTGTCGTGGTTTTCAGTGGGTTTCGAACGAGTATGGGTGCAGAAACAAAATGGCGATATCCATTTATATAATCGACGAGTGAAACTTCCGTTTGATGGTTTTTAATTTTTCCGGTCGGTTACAATGATTACGCGAATTAAAGCCCTTTAAAAACGCGTTTATGGCCTATGTTATGACTGGAATTCGTAAATAACTAAAGGAGAAACGTATTAGAGGCATTAAAATGGTTGATTGGTGCCTTTAATCATAAGTTGGATTCGCCGGAAAACTCGCCGGCCGGAACTCGAGTTCGCCGGAAATGCGGGTACAGCAGCAGATGTATTTTTTTTTTCCTTTAAAACTTTCAAACTTTGACAAGATTGGCCCCTCTCATTTAACCTTAGTTAGTTTTAATGCTCCCTTGTTAACTTTTCCTTTATAAAGACCAATTAATTTAACTATTAAACTTGAAACTTTTATAACTAGGAATTTTTATGACATATATATATATATATATATATATATATATATATATATATATATATTTTTCCGAATAACGTCGTAACACACGCGTTAGATTAAATCGAGATCATGATCCAAAATACATGCAAATATTAAAACTTGAGTGTCGCTCATTTGTTAAATTTGAAAACGACGACAATTATAGGAAATGTTTGAGGACTTTAATTGAAAATATTTGGGGGACATTTTTGTAAATAAATTGAAAGTCGAAGGTGACGGATGTCACAGTCTCCCCTACTTTAGAAAATTTCGTCTCGAAATTTCTTTCAAGTGAAGATTTTTGGTTGTGCAACTGTGGAGCATAAATTTTTATAAGATTTAAGATTGTCATTAGCAACCTCCACGGTAAAAGGATGGGTAAGGTGAGGGCAACTACGAGCAAGTAAAGATTTAACTTCTAACGAGACAAAACTCCTATCCATACTGGTATCAAACAAAATCGAAGCATATAAGTTAGTAATAAGAAATGTACCATTGACAACGTCGTTGGTAGCTTGATCTTGATTAGCGTTGATGTTGAAAGCACGACCACGGGCTGGAGCTGCTTGAATTGCTGGAACTGCTGGGACTGCTGGGGTTTGCTGACGAGCCTGAATAAAAGCCGTAAGATGAGGGCATCTATTTTGCATATGGTTAGGATCACCACAAGCGTAACAAACTCTGGGTTGGTCAGCTCCCTGGTTTTGGATAACAGTCTGTGGGTTATTTATTGGTCGATTGGCAACACGACAGAAAGGAGTGGTATGACCCAGTCTTCCACAAGCATCACACTTACGACACGGTAAATTGGTGGGATGATGGTAGTGGCAGGTGGCACATTGAGGTTGTTTCCCAGTATAAGCCCTTGGGGTTGATTGAGGTGCAGTAGGTGGGTTTGCAACAGGAACCTGGTTAAGAGGTGCAACTACAGCATAGTTTTGGTTTCCACCTTTTCGTTTCTTATTGGAACTAGAGGCAGAGGCAAAGTTTTCTTGGGAAGGTTCAGTGGTAGTAGGGGTTTCAGTAGGTCTTTTAGTACCCTTACGAGTTAGAGTACCATCCTTGACATGCTTGTCAGTAAGAGATGCTGCGAGACGGATGGCATCCTCTACAGTAGCAGGCTTGCTTCCCATAACCGAGTCATGGATCTGAGGTGGCAGTCCCTCAATATACTTCTCAATTGCCAAGGATACCGGAGTTACCATACGAGGAATCAGTAAGCTCAACTCGTGGTAACGGTTATTGTAGGGAACATTGTTTCCACTGTCCTGCTTAAGGTGATAGAACTCATCCTCCAGTTTCTTCATCTCACTACGAGGACAGAACTCAGTAGTCATGGCGATTTTGAAATCATCCCAAGACATAGCTAAAGCAGCTTCCGTCCCTCGAGCATGTTTTAGACCATTCCACCAAGTGAGCGCTCTCTTTTGAAGAACACCCGTGGCATGACGAACACGCAGGTTGTCTGGACAGTCGCTATTAATGAACGTATTCTCCATACTTTCGAACCATTCAAGTAACCCAGTGGCTCCCTCAGTGCCATTAAACTTGTTGGGATGGCAGGAGTTGAAGTGCTTGAAAGTGCACTTATTCTCACTAGCCCCACCATTTCCATTTGTATTCCCGTTAGAGTTCCCATTCGAGCTACCGTTCAGGTTAAGGTTTGGAATAATAGCATTAATGATGTTAGGAACAAGTGTTTCCAACTTGTCATTGAGCATAGTCGCGATACGCTGATCAGATTTCAGTTTAGCCTGACGCTTCGAGGCTCTCTTACGAGATTCGCGATCAGACATCTACAAAAGTGAATAATAATTATGAGATTTGATTCCAAAAATCTTGGAAATGCCATAGTTTGTATCAAGACAAGTAACACATAACATGAGATATAGTAATTATAAATTTGATATAAGAAAAATTATGAGTATCATAAAGAAAATCATGATAAAACTTCAAATGAAAAACAATACCAAATATAAAACGAGATATAAGAGTGTTTCCAAAGAAACTGTTGACTGACTAAAGTAATTGAAATATTATTAGTGACTTGTGGGGGCGTACTTTAGCCTATAAGTGAATGCTCATCCCGAGAATTCCCAGGTAGGTAAACGGGTCCCTCGTCTGATTGGGATTTATGCGAATTCCCAACCTAGACAGAAAACTCAGAATACAGGCGCTCACCCTTCCAGATTGCACGTGCCCCGTCACAAATAATTTCCAAAACTTTAGCGGATCTTGAAATGTGGAAAATATATATATCCTCGAGATGTGGATTTCACTCCTAACTCAAGGATATACTTCCAAATAGTAAAAATATGATGGAGTGTAGGATGTCACTCCTAGCATAGTGAGTAAGTTTCTTTTGGAGGGATAGATTCCTTGAGATTTGGACGTCTCCTATCTCGAAAGGAAAATATTCCAAGATAAATAAAATAAATAAATAAAACATATAAAGAGTGAAACTATTCACCAAGGTATGGATATCACTCCTAACTTGGTGTTTTCGTTCCATTTGTAGAATAAAAAATCTTCTCCGAGTATAATGAAAAGTAAAAGGAGAAAATATATCTAAAGAAATATGAGGATAAAAGAAAGCATATAATGGGTAGCTTAGTTATAGTCTAGGTCAAAAGCATTTACTAATAACCTAATTCCCTATAACCATGGCTCTGATACCAATCTGTAACACCCCAACCGATGGCGGAAACATCGAGGTGTCACGTAGTGACGATTGTTCAAAAGCACATGGACTAAAATGTAAATATTAATAGCCATAAACTTTCATTATTCAAAACGAAATACAAAGAGTCTTAATAGAAAACTCAAACATAAATAATAAATGTTCAACTTTTATTTAAGCACTAGGTCCATCCTAAGCGTGAAAGTAAGTAAGATCAAACGTCACCTGAAACATGTACAAAATAATTTGTCAACACATATAATGTATTGGTGAGTACATCCGATGGATATATATAGTACAAAACGTTTCGCAATTCCTGTGTTGTATACCATTTGCAATTATGTAATTTCAGTAATGTCCGTTCAAAATCAACCCTATGTAATAAGTATCAAGAATCAAGAATCAAAACATTTTTAATGAATCACAAGACAATGACCAAGGTCTCTCAACAGAGTCACAAGGGGTATATACCATAGTACTATTCATTGAAATGCCAGGCCCTCAAAGGTTAATGATTTTGACAAGTCATAGACACACAAATTAACATAAAGCAAACACACAGGAGAATTGCTATTTTAGTAAGAAGTAATAGAAACTTGATAATAAGTACATGAACCACCCCAAAAATAGTAAAACAGTAAAAAGGGGAAGATATACTCACAGTTTGCGAAAGCGATCGAAATCCACTTAAGCGGTTGTGAGCTAAGTAGTGAGAATTCCGAGAAATTCAACCTATAACGTATATAAATACTAGTAAGGTAAAGTCTACAAAGTCTAAGGTATCTAGGGTCTAAGGCATTAGGGTTTGCTAAGTCGATTTGGGGAATTAGAGGTTTTATGATTTGTCGAATTAATGTAAAAGTTGTATATTAAAATAATATACCAAAGTTTGTAATATGATTTAGGTGATATAATTATTACCGATTAAATATTTAGACAACAATACGTTTTAATAATTAAGACAAAATAATTTAGTTAGTTACTTTAACTAAATTAAAAGAATACGATAATCATAAATATATAAATAATTTTTGTGTTACACAATGATTTCAACAAAAAAAATAATTAAAACATTAAACCATACGAGTATTTCTGTTTTATAAGAAAAACATTTATAAAATAGATGTTTATATTGTATAAATAAATAAATGTTTTATTATATCTAACTAAACGTAAATAAGACTAATAATACTATACGTGATCCAAAAATATTTATTTTATAGAAAATGGATGATTTCTGATGTAAACATATTAGAATAATTTTCCCATAATTTATATAAACTTATTTATATTTAAAACTGATTTAGTGAGATTAAATCATGTTTAAATGATTAAAAATGGGAAAATTAATAAAAATAAATGTTTTATTGACCAATAATTTTTATTTCAGTTGAGAATGATTAGAAATAATTACTCAAAAATTTTGAGATTAAAATCATTAAAAATGAATTTTTTATCAATTATTTATGATTAAAACAATTTAAATCAATAAAAATATGAAAATAAAACATTTTTCAGAAATAAAAAATGTGGAAATGTTCTTTATGATGTCAAGAAGCTACACCTAAATTTTCATAATTTTTGGGCAAAAGATGAATTTATTATGAATATTCTATGTTAAACATTTTAATAATAATCATCACAAAAATAAAATAATTATAAATGCTGAAATAAAGAAAAAAAATCCCAAAAAAAAAAAAAAAACAAGTGTTCAAGGGACTCGAACCTGAGTCACCTTGTTCCAACTTTCAAGGTCCAACCACTACACCAAGGCTTATTATATTAATGGTTATGAAACTAAAATTCATTTATATAATATATAAATACCATCATCTTCTTCCCCATCACAACTTAAGAACCCTAACCCTAGGTGAAACTTTAATAACTCGATTTATAGCTGATTCGATGTCTGTAATAAGGGGCTTTCATATATAGATACGGAAACAACAAAATGGCAAAAGAATTTTGGACTTACAACGATTAAAGAACTCGCGAACCAAGCTACAAGACTCGAACAAAAACGTGGACAACTGGGAGTTTTCGGAACTGATTTTGTCGTGGTTTTCAGTGGGTTTCGAACGAGTATGGGTGCAGAAACAAAATGGCGATATCCATTTATATAATCGACGAGTGAAACTTCCGTTTGATGGTTTTTAATTTTTCCGGTCGGTTACAATGATTACGCGAATTAAAGCCCTTTAAAAACGCGTTTATGGCCTATGTTATGACTGGAATTCGTAAATAACTAAAGGAGAAACGTATTAGAGGCATTAAAATGGTTGATTGGTGCCTTTAATCATAAGTTGGATTCGCCGGAAAACTCGCCGGCCGGAACTCGAGTTCGCCGGAAATGCGGGTACAGCAGCAGATGTATTTTTTTTTTTCCTTTAAAACTTTCAAACTTTGACAAGATTGGCCCCTCTCATTTAACCTTAGTTAGTTTTAATGCTCCCTTGTTAACTTTTCCTTTATAAAGACCAATTAATTTAACTATTAAACTTGAAACTTTTATAACTAGGAATTTTTATGACATATATATATATATATATATATTTTTTTTTTCCGAATAACGTCGTAACACACGCGTTAGATTAAATCGAGATCAAGATCCAAAATACATGCAAATATTAAAACTTGAGTGTCGCTCATTTGTTAAATTTGAAAACGACGACAATTATAGGAAATGTTTGAGGACTTTAATTGAAAATATTTGGGGGACATTTTTGTAAATAAATTGAAAGTCGAAGGTGACGGATGTCACACATATGGTCATTTAGCCAAAACATGTCGCTACACCACTAAACCACGACCCGAACAACCTACTAGTACTACCTCATTCACTAAAGCCAATGGATGGATATGCTCCGAGTGCAACGACCCAACCCATGAACGCAACCAATGCCCAAGACTTGCCATGGTGATCTACGATGCTGGAAGATCCACTCGCCACACTGAAGAAGACTGATTTTTCTTTCTTTTAAAAATGGGAATTTCTTTATGTAATATTTTTGAAGAAATTGTTCGGATGTGAAATTTTCTTTTATGAATTATGAAATACCATCGTTATATTAGTTTACAATCATAGTTTATCGGCAAAATTCAAACATCGCAAAACCCTTTTCACCTCGCGCACAATCTTTTTCAAAATTTTGAACAAAATTCTTCCTACTATTTCTAAAAGGATGCATGTTCTTCTTTCAAACCACTAACAAATGTGTGCGTCGAGTCTATATGACAAACAAGATTCTAAATGGTAAAAGTGTTTAAAAAAAATCTTTTGTAAACAGGACTTGTGAGCAAAGTAACGCTAAATCAAATAACCTACTTCTATATAATCCCAAAACCTTTTCTCTTGAAATCGTATCACGAGTCAAAATATTTATCAACGCCGAACTAAAATTGTCAATAAACTATTTTCCTCGCTTAATAAAATGGATTTTTCATAAATCAAACGACCATCTTCGATAAAAACTTTTACACTAAATTGTTCCCACTTCAATTAAATCCATTTTTCTTTAACATCCAACGGACTAAATTCTTCTACCATCAAAACGTGGCCCTTAGTCTTGAAAAGCTAAAACTTCTCACGCACCCATAAAACTCAATTTGTAATAAACCCGAATTCTATGTTGCCCTCAGTCAAAACATTTTACGCGTTTTCATTAGGAATCCAATTGTCCATTCTTTTGTTTGATTTTATACATCTGAACGTAACCACATATGCACAAGTCTACACCATTATGCCATGAAACCATATATCTAAGCCAAAACACGTACGGTTAACAACATCAAAAACTTGCTTAATGCCTTTTTCACATTATGTGTTTGCATGTCATGTTATTTGCTATGTTTACAACATCAAAACTGTCTTATGCCTTAGCCTAATGTTATTTCCTTTGTGTATAAGTATTTTGTGTCCAATAGCGACCCACACATAACTAAGACAAATTGTGTGGACCATACGACAATTGGACTAATTACGGGTGCACACGTAATTACAAAAATTGGGCGCATGGAAAACATAACAAGTCCCAGTGTGTGTAACCTATCATGACATGAATAACAACACGGATGCGGTATGATAACGGCATGGTGGATACGCCGCCAGTACATCCTATACATAAATGTCTTGTCATACTATCAAAAGTAGAGTTATTCGAGCCATGAGAAGTTTTGGGTGTCGAGTTAAAATTTTGACCAACACTTACGTTAGTTATCTTTTGCGATAGCATTTATGTTATAGTTTACTAGTCTAATTACGCTTGCATTATTATCTTTTATGCATAATATAACCTTGTTTTGAATCACACTTTCTACTATGCAACATTATCCTTTGCCATGAATAATCTATACTTGTAATCTCCATCAACTTAGATTCCTTCCTCGTGCTTTTCTTGCTTAATCAGCAATCCTTCCATTATCAAGAATCTAATTCCAAATCCCGTGAGCTCTGGCCTTAATCTCTTAAAGCATTTATACATGTGAAACAAGATTCGCCTACCACTTTTATATATTTTCTTGACTAATTATATACTGGATTTCCAAAACTAAACAACTATTATTTATTTCACCAAAAAAAAAAAAATTGTTACAACTAAGTCCAATTTCTCGTTTATATAATCACTTCTAAAAAGTTTTTCTTAACAAAATTTTCGACCTTGTGCAAACCAAATATCTATTACTAAATACTACTCATTCCCACATCTAGTCACTCATTATGCTCACATTTTTACTATTCCCCCCAATTACCCAAATACAACTCTTTTACAAGCCAACAAATTCTACTATTTTATATATGATATACTGTATAACTACTTATTTTCCCAAAATTTCTATATGTTATACAAATATACTTACCTACCTTCAATTTTTTCACTATTTCGTACCGCATAAATACTTACTTTCCTAAGATTTTACAATCTCTTATACTGTATACTTACTTACCTACATTCGCAAGATTTTCAGTATTTCATACGGTATACTTACTTATCGGTCCAAACTATTGCTACTTCATATATACTATATAAATACTTATTATACTGTATATTTACTTACTTTTTCAAAATTTTCTGCATTAATCCCATATACGAACCTATTTATATACGTACCCTTTTTCTTTCACAAACCACCAAAAATGCTTCAGTTGGTTAAACTTGCGAATTTTATCTACCATCCACCACCTTACAAAAATACTTTAGTCGGTTAAACTTTCAAATTTCTATGTATAGCCTTGGGTTAAACTTTTTAAAAGTACTTCTTTTACCAGCATAAGTATCGCACGGTGACTAGATACAGTATTTGGCTTAAACATAATAAACTAACAAGTTTTTGTTCTTATTAAACCCATATCAAACCACTTACCATTTTTTTCAAAAGATTGACTCTTAATTAAATTTCAGGATGAAATTTCCTAAATTAGGGGAGACTGTAACATCCCGTGATTTTTAATTTTCTTGTATTTTAAATTCTATACTTAACAAATTCCAAGTTCGCCGTTATTCGCTTCCATTATGTTACTCCTACCGATCCTTGACGAGTCGTCAATATAAATTATCATATTCAATTTAGACACTATAACAAGAAATTTATTTAGTTAAAATCTTAATATATATTTATTTTTCATAAAACATATAAATATATTTTTAATAATACTTTTACTTAAAAATAAAAAAATAAAAAAAAACGAAGAAAAAGGGAAAACGAAAAAAAAGAACGTGTTTATGTTTTCTTTGATTTTGACAACTAACAACAACAATATTCATTTAGTTGTTGTTAATGGTCTTTTTCTTTTTTTAAGTCGATGTCACAGAATCAAATTACAAGCCAGCAGCATTTCATAGCAATTAGACTTAACCCCCATTAATTTCTTTCTAACCACCCTAATAACTCTATTTAATACCCAACCAACTCACCCCACCTATAAATACAACCCCTCCCCACTCCATAATCTCTTGTTTATCTCTTTTCTCTTTAAAACTCTCTCTAATCTTCAAGGTTTTTGAGCAAACTTCCTGAAAACACATCAGTAAGTTTCTAGGCTCAAACCTTCAATTCTTATATGTTTTTCCTTCTATTTTCTATCCAAAACTCCTTGGAGAAACCTCTAGGATCTTCCCCATGTTTATCCACATAAGTGTGATAAGGGTAGAGCACCTAAAAGAGGACCCAAATGGGTTTATTTTTCTGAATTGTTTTTTTTATGTCCTAAGGATGTTTGTTGTGAAGGAACCAACCAAGTCTACTAACAATCTAATGTTAAATGGATTTGTGCTATGGTATTGGTTATACTATGTATTATTATAAACTTACTTTCAATCTTCTATCTTATTATCCTATTATTAATCTTTGGAAGGTTTGTGGTTACACCCTACCTTACCAACTCTCTTGATCCTTCTTATGCTACGGATTTATCCACACTAGAAAGAGAAAATCCCATGTCCAAAACCCACGTTTATTCCATAAACGGAGTGGTTATGACATGAACCTATCAAATGGATTCACATTCCTAACCTTATACCATCCGAATCATCTATGATGATTTTGTGCTTGGTCTAACTTAATCTCATGACCATCCGGATTGCCCTAAAGGCAATTTGTGCTTGGTTTGCCTAAAAGGCTTGCATGACTCTCGTGAATCTATAATCTAAACTCGAACCTAAGACTCTTTACTTTTCTAATTCTAGTTAACCAAGGCTAAGGAACTAATCTCTCAAGACTCATTCTTTTGGAACCTTGCTAAAACGCACCCAAAGGTGAGTTCATACTTGTCCCCCTTTTATCCTTTATTCTTTGGGGCTCAACATGTATCACTATCAAAACTCAAACAATTTTAAACTCTACAATCTATTATGCTAAGTCTAAAGTCTATCATATTCTAAATTCTATCATGCGCAATCTAAAGTCTATTATATGCTTGTACGCTATGCTATGTAGAATTATTTACTCTAACATACAAATGTTCATATAGTTGACAACCCACCTTGCATGTATAGCGCTATAGGATTGGCTATCCGCCCCCTACATGGGTCATGTTAAGCAAAATTCTTCGTGGCTAGTCGCCATTTGTATGGTTCTCTTGCATATGCCTATAAGCAAAGCTTTATTATACTATGTATGTATGTCAAAACCAGTATGCTCACCAATGCTTTATGTGTTGACGGATATTTTATACATGTTGCAGGAAATATTTGTTGCAGGACATTTCAAGAAAACTACTTAGGATTGGACATAGAAACTCACTCTAGTTCAAGTTGTCATATTCTTGTTGTTGTGTTTTTCGTTATTTAAACTACTTGTATTTCTATTTTTAGACAATAAATGAAATTCTATCTTTAAACTATATTGTCACAAAATCTAGTGTCATGAAGTCTTTGAACAATCTACCACTAAGTCTCACCTCGATGATTCCGCCATCGGTTGGGGTGTTACAGTGATTAGATAGGCTACTCGCATGGACTTAAACACGAGTACAGACCAATCGCATGAGACATCAAACGATTAGGTATGTAATCGCCTCTATCTTCACGCGATTACGAGCAGGTATAAATAGATACACTTAAACGTTTTATCTTCATTATTTCAAAATCTCTTCACTGTGTTCGTTCCCTCTCATCATCCTTATACCAGATCTTTTTCCCGTGAATCTTTGATTATAGGTTATTGTTCCACATCATCTAGGTAACGTATTCTCAAATTTTGGGATCATAACAACCTGTTTTAAATGTTTAAATCGGGGATTTATCAACCGAAACCCTAAGTGTGGGTTTTCGTCTGATTAACACCTATAATGGGTTTGTTAATATTAAATGATGATGAGGGCTTGTTTATCGGCACCTATAGGATCTTGATATACCAAAACTTTAATCAAAATCATCAAGAATCAAAAAGCCCCAATTTTAAAACCTAAGAACCCTAAGTTTTCAACCGGTTAATTACCTTTTGATTCCGAACCGTTAATGTAATGTTTGTTAGTGGTTATATTAATGGGTTGTGTTAGGCTTCATTGTGACAAAAATCAGACCCAAATCAACAGATTTCAAATTTCGACAAAAAAAGGATGATCGTTGGTACTGTTCATGCGAGTAGAACTCTACTCGCGTGAACAGTAAGCGATTAGGAGATTTGTGGAGTGTAATCGCTTGAATAGTAGTGCGATTGGGCAAATAATACTCCTAATCGCATGAATTGTAGGGTGATTAGGCCATTCATGTATTATAATAACATGAACAATGTTCATTTATCCTAATTGCATCTGTTTAAGTGCGATTACATGACTGTAATCGCCTATAGCAGTTTGATCACCATATTTTGTCAAGTTTTTGTCCGTTTTTGTCTGTTTTTGTCCGTTTTATGCATATATGATCTGCGTAGTATACTTATAACGTGTTTTGATGTTCAGGATGGAGAATTGGACAACATATCCCAAGCACAACTGTTGTGCTTTTCTCGGACCTGTTACCATGGATAAATGCAAGATTTTTCAGGGCATTATTGACTTCTTGAAGCGGTCAAGAATCCACTACGCGATAACCAAGCAGCACGCTGCATACAAGGATATCCTGCTGGAGTTCTACAAAAACGCCAAAGTTGACTATAAGGCTGTTCCGATCGTGATCACCAGTTTGATACAAGGAAAGGAGGTCATTATTACTGAACAGATCATTCGAGAAGAATTACAGTTTGGAGATACTGATGCTGATCCTATAGTATTTGACGTCATTTTGATTCGTGGCGGCTTTCTAAGGATGAAGTACTTGGGTAAAGTCAACAAACAACAGATGCTCATGAAAGGGCTGCTTCCGCCTGAGATCAAGTATCTGACACATGTAGTTCTGAAGTGCATTGGTCCGAGAAAAGGTGCTTTTGATGCTATTAGGGACACGTTGGCCTATGTGATTGTCGCTTTGACACTCAACAAGCCATTCAACTTCTCCAAGATGATCCTGCACCATTTGAAAGAGATCATATTACAGAAGTCGACGAAGAAGTCTTTCATAGTCTATCCCCGGTTTCTACAGATGATCATTGATAGACAAATACCTGACTTGATGAAGCATCATGCTGAGTATATTGTGATTGAAGATATAACTCAGAAAGAAATGAACAGGATGAGGAGTTATAAGAATCGACCAAAATCTGACTATCCTCTAAGTAGACGGATATATGGGCATTTGAGGAAAGAAGATTATGTGTCACCACCAGGCAACAGGTGGAGACATGATGATAGCGATTCAGAGGATGATTTCTGTATTCACAGGTTGGTGCCTAAAGAGGGGGATGATATAGGGCGAGAAACAGACGAGTTAGGAGAGAACTTCCCAGGCAGGACCACTGATACAACTGAAGGTAATGAGGATGAGTTTGATCCGAATGTTATAGACTTCTCAGAACCTTCTAGTGCTGCACAAGAACATGAAGCCTCTCAATCTGACAAAGGAAAGGCACTTGCTGATGAAGACGCACCAGTTAACATAACTGATGCAGATGATGACTCAAATGACACTGAAAGCGATTCCCCCGATACTTTTGCTGGAAAACAGCAAAGAGCAAAGAGAAAGGCCGCGGAGGAGAAAGCTAGTGCAGCTATGCTTAGAGCTCTTAGTGAAGATCCCACCTATGTTGTGGGAGAAGGGGATTTAATTGCAGACATAGATGCACAGCTTGTGACATCACCTCCTGCAAAGAGACACAAGACGACTGCCAAGAAGGATAGTGTTCGAGGTAAGAAGACAATGTCTCTTAAACCTCAAATGGAGAAGACTTCAAGGAAGAGACGATTTACTCTTCTTGAAGCATTTGGGGCTCAAGACACTCAATCCTCTCAAGCAGCAACAACAACAACAACAACAGCAACACAACAACAACAGCAGCAACAACATCATCAGTCCCTATTTCTGTTAGTGCAGCTATGCCTGCCAGTGTCACAATGTTGATGCCTACTTCGGTAATCTTCACTGAGCCAGTCTCAATTACCGAAGCAGCAACTAGTTCACAGATTGTTTCCAATCCTATTGGTGACAGGATTAGGAGAATGGGACAAAATGTCCAACCTACGGCTTCCAGGTCAACCGATCAGACCTCTTCTTCAGCTTCAGCTACAAATGAACAACTTCAACGAAAGATCAGCGAGTTAACTGCTATAGTTGCTTCGCAGACACGTGAGATAGCGGAGTTGAGAATGAAGAATGCTAACATTGAAGAGAATGAGACAGCAATGCTTGAGCTGATCGGGGAAACAATCCAGTCAAACACAGAGCTGCGATCGACAGTTGATGCACTCACATTGTCTAATCAGCAGGTTATAGAATCGAACAGGCTGCTAATGGAATCTCATCAGCAGCTGATGCAGTCAAACCAAAACACTTTGGAGAGACTTGCAGGTGTAGAAGCCTCAAACAGCGAGCTTCGACTAATTAATGTGAACAATGAATGAAGGATCACCAAAACTGAGAAAGAGAATACAGAGCTGAGAGCTAGGATAGATGAGTTGACTGGAACTCAACCTAGACTCACTGGTGGTACTAGTTCAGAAGCGGAGGCTGGTGCTGGTGATGATGATGATGAAGATAATGATGATGAAGAAGATGATGATGAGGATGACGATGATGATGAGTCAGATGATGGTGATGACGATGTTGGTAAGGGTGGTGATGGTGGTGATCCTGGAGCCACAGGTGGTGGCGGATCATCAGCTGGATCTAGATCAAAGCGTACGAAGAAAAGCCATGACAGACAAGGCAAGGATCCCGCAGCAGGTTCTTCTGCTCAGGGGAGCCTGATCATATGAAGAGCAAGATTCAACAACTCCGAGATACACTGAAGCAAGCAATGGTTGCTGTAGAGATTGTCGAGCCTCTAAAAAGCTATTTTGCTTATGATGATGATGGTAACTTGTACGTACCTCCTGAGTCATCTGATTATGATTTAGAAGAAGGTGAAATAACTCCAGAGGTTAAACCTGAGGATTTAGAAAAGATCTTTGGCTTGGCACCAGGAGAATCTTCCGGTGCAAGTCACACTCCTCCAGAACTGCATCCAGACAACCATGAGGTAGAAAGGGAAGATGGAACAAGTGTGCCTACTCCCGAGTATGAAGTTGGTGATTCTGGCACCGGGATACCTAATGTTTCCGAGGAGATGCTTAATGAGGCTGAAGAAAAGCTCAAGTCTGATCCTACGCCTGTTCCGGACAAAGTAAAAGAAAGACATGACAAGATCAGACTGAAGTATCCCAATTGGTTTCCATCTGGAGGTGAGTCTGAGAAGAAGAAAGATCCAGTACAAGCATCTATCTTCAAGAAGCAGTTGTTGAAGATGTCGGGAAGTGTGATCAGCTGGGCCTACATCAAGCATGCTAGGATGTTGGGAGTGAAATGGCAGGACGGTCTGCTTTATTTTCAGCCGTACAAGAAGATCCTCAGTCAGCCTTTCTGGCATGTTCGTGATCTAGTTAGATTACATTATCCATTGTATCATGAGGCTATCGGTGATCTTAGAGGCTTCTACAATATTCTGAAAAGAGAAAGTGCTGGAGAATGGGATCAGTTCAAACCACAGTATCCTAGATCCATCAAGACAAACAAGCTTCATCCCATCACAAAGAGTCCTATCTGGAAACACAAAATCAAGCCACCTGAAACCGCTTCGAAGATTCCATTGGTTCCGGTTGAACAAGACTTCTCTCCTAAGTTCTACTACTGGCATTATGATGCAGAGACAACAGAAGCAGTGATAGTCTTGAGCAACTCACCAAACCCGTGCAGGAAAATCAGGATATGGGATCCGATGTGGCTGATAAACTGCTCAGAGAAAGACATGGAGACACTGTTCCTGTATCCCATACAGCATTTGAAGGCTGAATCCGATCAAGCATTGAAGTATCAAAGGGTGATTCGTTTCTGTCACGCCAACAAAGTTCATGCTGGATGCGACTGGTCAAGACTTTCAAGGATCAAGACAATGTCGATTTGATGAAGACTGAAGATGCTGCGTGTCTTGTTATGTTATGTTTGTTATGTATGTTTTCAATTTTGAGTCTGTAAAGTTGTTGGTGTTTGCTATAAACGATGTCTTATGTAGTCTCTGTATGTATACTAGCCTGGTCCAAGGGGGAGTCTGTAAGTGCATGATGTCCCTAGGCTAGTATATATGTTGTTTGGACGTGTTTCGGGGTGTTTGGAGACGTTTATACGCGTTTTGGTGATGTTTGGACAATACAGGCGAGTAGAGATGGTCAACTGGCGAGTAGACACAGTCAACAAGCGATTAGCCTGCTACTCGCATGTTTCAACATGCGAATAGGGCTCTACTCGTGTATTAGATATGGTGGATAGCCATGTACTCGCCTGTTGCAGCCTGTACGAGTACGGAAGGTATAAATAGGCCCAATCATTGCCCTAATCATGAGTTCTTGCCACACACACTCTCCAAACACCCTCCCCAGGTCTGAGATTGCTAGGTTTGATCGTTGTAACACTCGTGCTCTGTTTTAATGATATAAACGTGAATCTTTTGACCCGTTTGTGTGTTGTAATTGCTCGTTTTTCATTGTTTCATAATTGTTTCTGTTATTGAGACATATTCAAGGGATTCCGCACCTTGAATATAGCCCTCGTGATTGTCGGGTGACATGTTCGTCGATCCTACAAATCTATTATCTATTAATCTATTAATATATATAAAAGAAAACGTATATGCTGACGTGGCGTGCAATGGAGGCCTCAACCTCCCCTTGAGAGTGCCACATGGCTTAATAATTGAGTGTTTTTTGTGTTTTTGAATTATTTCCTTTTTTAATTAAATTGGGTTATTTTAGGAAAAAAGAATTTAAAAATAAATTTAAAATTTTATCTCTCATATTTTCTCCCATAATTTTTAAACGTTTATATCTTTTATATATGAGATTTTTTAAAGAAAAAAATTACACCAAATTAACAAGCGTTTTATTATCTTTCCAACGACTACCATAGTGCTAAATAAAAAACGAAGAAAAAATCGACTATTTTTTGTGGGGTTTCGTTCATACAGAAAAAAAACACACAAAGTGTTCATGTTATTCATTAATCATGTTTTTTTCTTTTAAACCAGGTTCTTATCTACGATGTTGAAAATCAGCCCAATCGCCATGTTATCATTGGAATTTACTAGGTATACTTCATTAAGAGAAGCTAGGAGAAAGAATCGCGCAACACTGCAACACATGGTGTCGGCTTATAGCAAGGTTATTTTTTTATTTATTTAATTACAATAGTAATAATTATTACTATTAGTATTAGTATTATTAGAATGGTTATATTTTTCAACCCCAGGACGCTCCCAGGAAGAATTGATAGTTGCTGACGTGGCGTTCAATTGTAGCCTCAACCATCTCTTGATTATGTCACGTGGCATCATGAGATGCAATGGTTACAACTTCCAACTTAAGTGTTTGTTTAGTTGATTAGGTTATGATTTATAAGAGCCATTAGAATGTGAGAAATTAGAGAGATGTGATGAGTTTTTGAATAGTTGCAGCTTACATAAGTGATTCTTTAGATGATTACTGATTAAGTTTTAGATTAGGGAATATGAGTTATTACTGATTAGAATACTATGAACATGCAATGATTAAGAGACTTTGTGGTCAGTTAACTTGAGCCATTTGCAATAGGTTATCTCGTAAAATTATATTTTTCAACCCCGGGACCCTCCCGGGGTAATCAGCTAGTAATAATAATAGGAATACACAAATATAACTAATGATTAAGTCATGTCAGGTTAGATTACGCTTTCTGAAAGAGTCCCGATGACACCCGCCTAATTAACCACACGAACAAACCCAAAAATATTCAATAAAATTTGACAAAAGTTTACACATTTGCAAAGTATCAGATTATAATATCAGCAAGAACAACCACCCTACTACATTGCCCAATGCAAGAATCAGTACACGTATGATCAAAACACAACATCCAGAATGAACTTTCATAGCATATGAGTTTCTCGTTCATATCTACTTGTCTTGCATATGAGTTTCTTGTTCATATCTTTTGTTAAGTGTGTCAGATACTGAATTTAGCATGTGAGCTTTTTTCGTCCCATAGTATAGCTTCAGGTGGTGCACTGGTATTGGCAACACAACTAGAGCCATAAGGCTATCGGGTGTGGAGACACCAAAAGTGTTATGTCTCAATGCCACGTAGGATGTCACCTCAATATGTTGATGTCTCAAGCATTTAAAAAAATAAAAATAAAAGGAAAACACTCTATTGGTTCAAATTCAAAAAAAAAAAAAAAAAAAAAAAAGCTCTGATTGGTCCGTCTCTAATGTCTCGAGGGGGACGGAAGGGACGGGGCAAGGGAGGCGGCGTTGATGTCCCGGACATTGCAAAAATTGAAGAACGGGGGTGGTGACCCGTCTCCATACCCTATAGCCTAATGGATTAGAGAGGGTGTTTGGGATTGAGTTTCAAACAACTTATTGACTTATTGGCTTTTCTAAAAAGCCAATAAGTCAATAAGCTGTTTGTGTAACTCAAAAACACTTTCTGTTTTGACTTTTGGGTTTTAGCTTTTAAGGGTGGAAAAACTGTTTTTGATAAGTTAGAAATCCTGGCTTTTGACTTTTGGAAAAAAATTACAAATATACCACCCATACAACCAATATTCACAATAAGTTAAGCGAAACACTTAAAAAAACAACAATTTATTGACTTTTTGACGTTTCTCATCCCAAAAGCTAATCCAAACACTTTTTTTAAAACTCTTTTTCAAAAAGTCATAAGCCAATAAGCACTTTTGACCAAAAGCACTTTTGCATCTCCAAACTCATTCCCAAACACCCTTAGAGTGTAAACAAAAAGGTACTAGCTTCATTTTTTTAATCATATTCGTACCTTCTTTGTTATTCTTGGTTGTAATAAGCTTTAATTATTGAAGTAGATTGAATTAGGAAAAGAAAAAAAACGAGAAGCAGGCCACTAAGAATAATGGGAAATGAAATGCTTAAATTTTTTTTTTTAAAGGCTTAATTCAGTGGAAATCTTTGTACATCCCTAACTTAGCGGTCCCAAGTTCGAATCTCTACCCACACACCGGTGTCCTCCTTGCCTAAGCCCAAACCGTTACGGGGAATTTTTTTTGGTGTGCATGGATCGAACCTGTGAACTACCCCAGAATGAGAATCCCTATGGAAAAACTCACCCTACCTCAAACCAGCTGGGCTGCCTCATGTTGCATGGAAGACCAACCACTTTCGAGCAACGTTCGACGGAAACATAGCTAGTTGCCTTTAAAAATCAATAACAAAATCCAGCGGCCCAATTAAATCATGCCACGGCCAAAATAGAAAAAAAAAATACTTTAGTAGGCTTGGAGACTATTATTATTTCCGCTAATTGTACATACCTGGGCCTTTTAAATTCTATAGTAGGCGTATGAGGCGTTTGGGTTAGCTTATGCACACTATAAAAAGGCAACAAGCCTTCTGGCTTTATTTATTGCCAAATAGTTCGACTTATTAATCTATTTGTGATAATTAACTTGTTATTTTTTGAGAAGATACGTTGGAGTTCTTTATTTAAAAGATGCTATTAAGTTTTTAATGGAAGCTTGTCAGTTTTTCTTTTTCTTGATAAAAAAAAGGTAAATTACATAAGGATGGTAGGTAGGCGGGCAACAAGCTGCGCCGCCACCCCTTTTTGAATAGAAAATCCTAATCTGCTAAAAACAAAACTCCGCCCTTGGGGGGTGGAAAAGTTGCTGTGCACTACTCGTTGAACCCGAGCCAAAAATCGCACCGCCTCCGGTGCCAAGGACCCGAACGTGTCGAAGGCCAAGGGAACGAAAACATGCTGATTATCCTCACATGCTTTAGCATGCTTTTCCACTTTTTTGGATTCAGCTCTCATGACCGCTTGTCCGGCCACAAACCCACTATCCCGAAGCCCAACAAGGGGGGACACCCCGGTAAGATCAACACACGCATGTTTCCCACCTTCCCAACCAAAAACTAAGACGTCTGCTGGGCGCAAGGTGGACCTTCCCTCCGCGGGGTCTGTGAGAAAATTAACTGACGCCTCTTTTCTTGCGGAGATCCCCGCTCTTCTAAGGATGTCTGCCAAAGCATCCCGGACAAAATCGTGCCGATATTTAAACCCTGGCAATTCCTTACAATGTAACGCATGTTCCCCATACTTATCAAGGCATGCTTTGCGGCAGACCGGGCAATTTTCATCATCGGGGAAAATGGGTATCATCAGCCGGTATTTAAGGATTGCCCTGTACTCTACTGCCGACATTCGTTGCCCCAAGCCTTCGATAGGTAACACAGTAAGGAAGTCCTGGGCGTGAGGCTTTTGTAGGCATTCTAAGACGGCCCTTTGACGGACGGACAGACGGAAATCCCCCTCCAAACTTTGCGCGATCATAATTTAATTAAGATCATAATTTAATAAGCACAATTATCTATAATATATTATAAAATGTATACTAAATTGAAATTTTAACATGGGTACAATTTTTAAAGCAACAAGTATAAGAGAATAAAGGTAATTTGTTAAGAGTATTATTGGGATGTTGGTGACAATTAAGACACTTTAGAGGCTAATCTAGACATTTCACTCACCTCCTCCTTTACAATTTCAAAACAATTTTACAATATTACCCTCTTGTTTCCCATCCTACCCTTGTTCTTGCTTTTACAGTAGTTCTTTGTAGGTATTTGAAGAGTTGTCATTGAAGCAATTGAATGAAGAAAATCGTACGTAACTGAACCTGGTTGAATTTAAGCAATTGAATGTTTGTTCACCTGTTGTCTTTTCAATTACTCCCCTCTTCAAAACCCTCACTTCCTCTCATGCTCTCCCTGATTCTTCTCATCTAAAGAAAATACTCTACACACTTTGTATGATGAAAGGTAACCTTTTTTTAATGGGTGGATTGGGAATTTATTTGGTGGGTTCTAAAACTATGTGGTGGCTATGGTGGTATAGTGAAATGAATCAGATGGGGTAAGATAGAGTTTCATTCTTCGCACCAAAATAATCATCACCAGGCAACAAACGCATACGGGCTTGTGTTATTGTTTCGTCGCCTGCATCGTCGTTGATGTCGAGTATGAATGCTCCACCGGTGTTCTTAGTGAACATATATCGGGACAGTGGTGGTGTTGGTGCAAGTAGTGGGATTCTTTTCTCGTGCTATTAATCTGATTCAACCAGACACTGACCCAAAGGTACCACTTATACGGCTCATTATACAAATTAGCTTATGAATATTAGACGATTTTTTTGTCTCAAGCCATTGTCGATTACCTGAGATTCGTTTCGTTTTGATTGCACTAGATGCTTTATGCAATTAAAAGTAATCTCCATGATTAAAAATATTTGAACAAAAATAGTAACCTTGGCAACATAAGCTTTATATAATTATACCATTTTGTAGTTGTAATGCTGATTTTGGTTAACATGTTTTAACTGCAGATATGGCCGAGTTAAGATATGGTCGAGTTAACTGTAGATACTGCTTTGTCCATTTTCTATAAGTAGTAGATGCGCTAATAAGATTACTAAATTAGTAATACTAGTTTTTGTTTTTTTGTTACTTATTCACATATTCTTCGATCTAACAGAGGATTTGTTTTCTTACTCTTTTAGGGTTCATGTATTTTTACAAGGTAAGACATATAAGGAATGAATTATCATAATCACCATCTTTAATGTCTTTGACCATTATACTAAAGACATTGCATAATTCTTGCCCAACCATTTATATTGTAAATATGTATTTAGTGCAATCCCTAATTGTTTGCTTTTATCCTTGTATTTCCTAATTGTAAAAATCCCTATATTAGTGCTTGTATCTTTTGTTGAAAATTAATACAATTCAAAGAATTATTCAACTATTTTATGGTATCAAGAGCCATAAAACTCCTTTGAGTTTTCTTTTTTTTTTCCTGATCCTTGCTTCTTTCATCCAACATCCGATTCCATGGCACCTTCCTCCAACATCATCCCTCTTTCAACACACACTCATTTTCCCATACAACTCATAGTTGATAATTTTTTGTCTTGGCGAAAACAAGTGCTTTCCACACTCACGGGTCTTGAACTAGAGCAGTTTGTTGACGGCCTCACCGAACCACCACCAAAAGTTCTTGAAGGAAAACCCAATCCCGAATATCGAGTTTGGTATCACCAAGACCAAATCCTATTAGGCGCCTTGCTTGGTTGCTGTTCTGTCACCATACTCCCCATCGTCTCCTCTGCCGAGACATCGCGCCAACTATTTGACCGTTTAACAGCCAACTATGTTGGCGTTTCGCGCTCTTGTATCATATCTCTACGATCTAAACTTGCTACACACACCAAAGGAAATAAACCCATCGCCGAATATCTCTATGAGATGAAGGATATTGCGGATGAATTAGCTCTCGCCCAAAAACAGGTTGATGATGATGATCTTGTTGTCCATATTATTTCCCATCTAGGTGAAGATTACAAGCCAATAGTTGCTGCTGCTAAGATGCGAGACACCTCCATCTTCTTCCATGACCTTTTTGAAAAGTTGGTTGACCATGAAAGGACATTAAAAGACTCCCAAACCCCTGCCCTAGTCACCACCGTAAACAATACACAAAGACAAAGTACAAGACCTTTTTCAAGGCCCAATTCTGATTTTAGGAACTCTATCAGGCCCAATCAACCTGGCCCAAGACAAAACCGCTATTCTCAACAGAACAATGGCGCGTCGAATTTTCGTACTAACAAAAATAATCTTTTCTGTCAATTTTGCAGCATCCCAGGTCATGACACAAAGGATTGTCGCAAGTTTGCACGCTTCTTACAAAACAATAATCTTGCCCTTGCGCAGTCTTCACCAACTCCAACCATAAACGCTCTATAGCAGGCTCATCTTCCATGCCAATGTTTGATACCGGGGCATCTAGTCATGCAACTTCCGACCACGCATAATTACACAACCTCTCGGACTATGGGGGCCCGATGAAATTGTACTTGGAAATGGTAATACTCTTCATATGTCTCATATTGGCCAATCGTCCCTTACCACTTCCTCTCGTCCCTTGCACTTAAAAAATGTCTTGGTTGTTCCTAAGTTACGTAATTATCTTATCTAAGTTGCTAAACTTTGTCGCACTAACCGTGTCTCTGTTGAATTTTTTCCTTTTCATTTCTTTGTTAAGGATCTTCGCACGGGGGCGCGTCTCATGCGGGGTGTGAACATCAATGATGTATATTATGCATCTCCCACTTATCATTCATCTCCTCTTCAACTTAACTCAAGCACCAAGATTCCTAGATCTCTTCTTGTCACACCCCGACTTTTCCCCAAATCGGTTGTGACGTTTGATAGCTTCGCCGCGCAGCGGAAAGTTTCATCTAAGACTCTTATTTCCTGAACGCCATTGCTAACCCTCTAGGATCCCCGATCCCAATACGTCTCCTACTCCAACCGTGCCGTTACCAAAGTTTAAACCTGAAAGACATACTTAAAAAGTCAACATATAATGCTGGTGAGTTCATAAGTTTGTATAAAATGTTACCGAAATGTTACCCAGTTCAATCCTGTCAATACTATGTCAATGTTACCAAAGTACGCTAGCTAGGCGTATGTTTTATTACTACTACGATTGGAAACCATTACTGGACACGTTTAGCAATGCTTAGCATATGTTTAAGCAGCCCGAATATGTTCAGCATGTTTAGCAAAGTTCGAGACAACATGCACCCGCCCGGCCCTCCAAGCCGTCGAGTGGGGCAGGTCACGCCCAATAGATCTATCCACATTTCCCCCGTTGTGCATCCCCGCACATTCATGGTTCCCCCGGGACTTCCAAAGATCGTATAGCAATACAAAGTTAAAACCATAGTATGACATATGTTACCAAAATAGTTTAGCGCATGTTTTCTCCCCCAAAAGTTAAAGCTGTAAAAGTGGGGCCGTGAACTCACGCAACCCGTTTCATTTATCAAAAACTTGTTCGTTTGGAATTCCTCAGGTTTTCATAAAAGAAGCATGTCTTCCACCCCGAAAACATTTACGAAAACAGTAAAAAGTGGGGTCATGAACTCACGCAACCCGTTTCATTTATCAAAAACTTGTTCGTTTGGAATTCCTCAGGTTTTCATAAAAGAAGCATGTCTTCCACCCCGAAAACATTTACGAAAACAGTAAAAAGTGGGGTCATGAACTCACCTTAATTTCCGTGCTAAGCTAGAAAACAAAGCCTGAGACCTCGACCGACTTCCTCGTGTCCTAATTACCAACAAAGGACACCTTAACAGTCTATCACACATAAGCCTAGCTTATTAACCGCTTACAAGATAGTCCACTCGACTGTCTAGACTCGTGTGTACCAACACGAGTCTAAATACGTTTCAACTCGACGAACCGACAATGACTTATCTTAATTCACATATTACATACAGCATAGCACCCAAGTTGCACACTTGTTACTATTTGTGTATAAACCATGTTGGACTAGTACCCCGAAATGTATAATTATCCTGAATCGTAGCTTGTCTCGTAAATCATGTAAATTTATTTGTTTTGTGTAATTCTATTTTGGAAATACTTCTTGAGGAGGTACAAATTTAGTTATTAAAACCGATTAATAACATTTGTTACTTTTTCTCAATATTGTTTGGAAATCATCTTTATTGCTACGAATAAATAGTCCTTAAAAGTATTTCGATTTGTATATAATAATGCATTTGTCCAAAGCAATTAGGGGAATTTATTTATATAAGTGGCAGTTCGTTACGCTTTGATTTTATAAAAATTTGGGCAGAGTTTCCCATGTTTTTGTACAAGCCAGACAACACCCATTGTCTACAATTTTCCCCAAACATCAACTTTCAAACACAATTCCTCAAATCCTTTTATCCACAACTTCGATTCACGAGACTGTATACGTTTCGTCACCTATGTATAGTTATATATATATATATATATACCAATATATATATAATATAGTCCGACGATATAGTCCAATGTTATTTAGTCCGATGTTCGATATCATAAGTCATGTTAAGTTAACCGTTTACCAAATCGTTCGTAATATAATATAGTTACCGTTTATTATTCGGTTCGTGCGCGAGTCAAAACAATTTCGTCCGAATCAATATATTTATAAATATCTAATATTCATAAATATATAATATTTACAAATATATAATATTTATAAATATATAATAATACAATATTAATTACGAATATAAATTATACCAAATCGCACGCGCGTAACCCGGGTATGCCTCGAACGCCATGTTGACCGAATTGACTGTTGACCGTCTGTCCGCAGATTTGACTGGTTTACCGCACCAGATCTGACCCGTACCATAACCCGTGACCCGGCACCCGAACCAAAAGAAACTCGTACCAAACCCAGATCTGACCAACAAACCACTCGACTCGGACCAGACAATAACCGACCCGAGGCCCAATCCCGAACCGAGCCCATAGTTGAACTCAACATGACCCGAACTCGACAACTTGTGAACCCGAGCAGCACCTCCATTGCTGCCATGACCGAGCAGCACCACGAGCACTACCTAAAAACCCGACCCTGCAACTACACCATGTAACCTCCTCAATAGACCCGGGACCCAACCACCAAACTGTGACCCTAGCCGCTAACCTGAACGCAACTCCGACCCGTCACCTGCCTCCAACACCACAACCATAACCAAACGAACCACCACGAACCACCTAAACAGTCACCAAAGGACCACCATCGGACCCCTACACCTTCACCGTCGGTCAAAGAAACGAGCACCAAACATATCACCTATCCCGACCAATAGAACCCCAACTGAACCACCATCAACACAACCACCTAACCCGCCGCCGCTGCCAACCCCACAACCATCACCAGCTACAGCTGTCCCGACACATCTCGTCACTGTAACCACCACCATTCCCACGAACCTTCATCAACCCCGAACCACAACTCCCTTTTCTCCTCCTTTGCACGACAAACCAGAAGACCACAGCTTGTTTTCATGATTAAAACCCAGCGGCGCCACCACCAAAGCTTGGTGGTGGCCGGGTGTTGTTAGGGAGAGGAGGAGCGAGAGAGACGAGTGTAGAGAGAGAGGGAGAGATGCAGGTTTTCTAGAAAGAGAGGGAGGGTATTGCGGCTGCCAAGATGATGAAGATGAGGGGTTAGGTGTCTTTTTATAGGTAGGGTTTTGTTAGGTGAAGTATGATGCGTATTCAAACCGGTTTTAAACGTAAAACGTCTCGGTTTTATTCTAGGCCCGATAATTAATTATAAAAAGTAGTCGGCTTTGTTCGAAATGTAAAACACAACTAAACCGAGTAAAAATATAAATATTTTCGTCGACTGGAACGTGCGTTCGATGCACGCGTTTACATCACGTAAATTAAATCGGTCTCAGTTTCCATTGTTAAAACGATCAGTAAACTTTCGAAACTTTATAATTAACAATATTATAATAAATATTTTTTTTTATAATAAAAGTCACATCAGTGTAGATCGGAAGTTGCCAGTTGTCACACTTCTCTCCTTGCATCACCAATTTGGACATCCATCCATCAAGATCCTAAAACTACTACTAAATAAATTAGGACTTGACGCTAATAAAATGTCCACAAATTTCTTTCATTGTACTTCATGCTCTTTAAATAAAAGTCACAAATTACCCTTTGGTACAAATTCATTCAAAGTTTCAAAACCACTTGAACTTGTTTACTCGGATGTTTGGGGTCCAGTTCAACTCTCTAATGATGGTTTTGCCTATTATGTCATTTTTGTTGATTTTTACTCCAAATACACATGGTTGTACCCCATCAAACGCAAATCCGATGTTTCCATATTATTCCCACAATTTAAGCAACTTGTTGAAATTTTTTTCCATACCCCCATAGTTTCAATCTTTACTGATAACAGTCATTGGCCTCACTTCTTATCTTCAAGAAAATGGCATTTCTCATTTTACGACTCCACCATATACACCGGAGCAAAATGGAGTGGCCGAACGACGCCACAGACATATAGTTGAAACTGGCCTCTCGCTCCTTCAACACGCCAACCTCCCTCTTACCTTGTTGGATCAGTAATGCATTTGATGTATTACTTGCTAGTGAACACTTATGTGTTTAGCAAGTTCAATCAGATTTGCACAGCGGAATGATAAGTAAAGTTACACTATCAACAGGAGTTATTACTCCCCCTGGATGTTTGAAAACTAAAGACAAGTATTTAATGAGAATCTAAGTATTGAATGAGAATGAATACTTAAACAGATTCTCAATAAATGAAATGGAAAGAACAATAATAAGCTTTTGAAGGATTTCTGTATTAATGGAAATCAATGTCTAAAACAGAGGGGATGAACCCATCTATTATAGACTTTACATATACATGAACCTTGCCAAAAAGTAAGTCTGTAACAAGTTGCATTCTTGGAACTTGTACAAACAGATAAAGTAATATTAAACTAATAAACTACTGAAACATAAGTCGGTGAAAAAGATCTTTGAACAAGAGCTGATGAATGACAAACTACTGATGAGTAGTTTGTCTTCAGTAGTTCTTCAGTGAACTGTCTGGTTTAGACTTTAGAACTTCTGATAGTTCTTCTTCAATACTTGTTGAATCCTTCTTCAGTACTTTAGTCTTCTTTCTTCAGTAGTTCTATACTTAGGATATTTTGCAGAAGTGAATTAGACTAAGGTTTACAAAAGTGGTTTCACCAATCCTTTTTGTCCTAACAATCTCCTCCTGGATTGATGAAGCCAAAACCTTTTCTAATTCTTTATTGTCTTCTTCTGTCATTCACAATCTTCCATATCTCCTTGAACATGGAATTCTTCAATTGATTAAGTTGTTCATCAGTGAGAGATCCCCTTTGAGGTTCCAGATGTTGAATTGTAAGCAAGTCCTGAGTTGATAGTTTCTTCAGTTCATTCATTGACTTATAGGCCTTGCTTGTAAGATCTCTTCTTGTCACCAATACTGAGTTGTCATCAGTAAAGAACCATCTAATGATCAGCACTTTAGACTTGTCAAAGTCTGAAGTATAGGGCATGCTGGATCCCTGGGATGTTCCTGAGTGTTGGATATTCTCTATTTCAGTGACTCTCAGGTGGGATTCACTTCTATCTTCCTTTTGCATCACATCAGGTAGTTTGAAAGTGGGTAAATGATGTTCAGTAACTACCTTAGTGTGCAGTCTGTCTGTGATAGTCTTCTGGATTTGGTAAGCAAATGTTGAAGGATCCCTAAATTGAGTTATCAGAGGCTTCTCTTCAATATCAAAGTCTCCTTGAACAACTGTGTTGCCTTCCAGCAACACCATTTTGAAGTCAGTCTTTGTATTGTCCTCTGGTTTCTTCTTGGTAGCTGGTCTTTTAACACAAGAAGTTCTAACTACTGAAGTTGATACTTCAGAAGTTTTGAACTTCTCTAGATTAGCAGCCTTGGCAGCCTTATACTTCTTGTATGTGTCTAGTAGTCTTTCTTCTTTCCATCTTGACACAGAGGCTTTTGAAACATAGTGATTTGCTACCAGTTCTTCAATCATCTCAGCTCTCTTGGCTTTTCCATCTTTATTTGTTGCAAGTTTGTCAGCAACAAGTTGAGCTATTTTAGTCAGCTCATCCATTGAGAGCCCTTTGAGTGAATAGGCTTTTGTTTTACTGTTCTTTGTTATAAAAGACATCAGTTGTTGTCTTTTGTCTTCTTCAGCAACTCTCTCTGTTTCAGCTTGCCTATTCAACTATGCTTCATATGCTTGTAACTTTTCATTGAGGCTTCAGTCTTCCCTTGCTTCCAAAGCATTCCAGATCTCATCTTCCTTAGCCTTTCTTTGGGCTATAATCAAACTCTTCTCAAGTAGTTCTTTGGACATTGATAGTGGAGAAGGGTTCAGCACAGTCATTGTTGTAGTTGTTGTAGGCCTTGGAATAGGAGTTGGTTGTTGTTGTTCAGTTGGTTTGGAAGGCTCTTATGTTGGTTGTATGTTGGAAGTGTTAACTTCTGATGTGTTGATAGGAGTGTCAACTACTGAAGGATTGTCTTCAGTATTTTCTAAATCATCAGAAGTTTCTTCAATATGGCCTTGGGAGGTTTCAACTTCAACTTCAGTTCCAAAGATAAGCCTTTGTTGATCTTCTCTTTGTTTTCTGGCTTTCTCTTGGAGTTCTCTTTCTTGTAGAGCCACTCTTGCCTTTATTCTGGCTTCCAGTGACTCCCTTGGTTCCTTAATCTTCTCCCCCTTTTTGGCTTCATCCACTTCTGGAAGCCTAGAAGGTTGAGAAGTTCTACCAGTGAGCTTGGCAATCTGTCTTGAGTTGTGGTCAATTTTGTTGGACAAATCATTCATCTTGGATTTGATCAACTCAAATTGGTTTTTAGTTGATAGCTCCAAAGCAGCTGTGAAAGTTTTGAGGTGATTGGCAATAAGGTTGTTCATCATCTGGTATAGGGGACCATCTGGGCTGCATAGTTGGTTCAGATCTATGCTTGTTGACCCAGGAAATTGTGTAGGCATATTTAGTGAGGGGTATGTTTTGGGTTGATCTTCATGTTGTACAAAAGATGCCACTTTAGGGGAATCAGGGATCAAGTGGTCTTTAACCTGATCTGGTGTGACCAGCTCTTTGAGCTTAGAGACACCAGGTGCAGGACCTTCACTAGCAGCCGTCAATTCATGTTTAGTGGAGTGTGAATCATCATCCAAATCAATGGAATCATCTGAATCCCTGCTTACTTCCTCAAAGAGGACAGTATCAGTTACATCATGAGCTGAGCCCAACTCAGTTGTCTCATGTACCTCTTTTTCTTGGTTCAGAGGATTTCCTACCTCAGGCATTAAGCCTTCATCAGTAGTTTCCACAAGTGAGGTCTTAGCTATGTTACTCCTTTCCTCAAATCCACCACTGGGTGGTATATGAGTAGTAGCAGCCTCAAATGTACCTAGAGTTTCTAAGTTTGGGCTTCGAGACCCTGGTTCATCCTCATCTCTTGGGTTAGGGCTAGGGATATCCACATCCATGTCAAGTGCTGAAGGTATGTCCCCTGTTTGATGTGGTTGTTGGGGACTGACATGTTCTGATGAGATGTTTTCTTTCAGCCCAGAGAGAAGTTTGGCAATTTCAAGGGCTTCAGGTTCAGAAAGTTGTGGTGCTGGTTCAGTAGTTTGGTCTATGTGTTCAGCAATTTCAAAAGAAGAGTCTATGGGGATTGTTTTCTTAAATTTCTTTCTTTTGAATAGAATGGTTATTGGTGCTCTTGTGGGGGTTTGAGATGGATGAGACTGAGAGGAAGTTTCAGTCACATCTTTATCAAGTGCAGATTGCACATTAGCAAGTTCAGGCATCTCAACCTCCTGAACTGCCTTTCTTTTCAGGCTGGTGGGTTTTTGTTTTTGTTGTTTGGGTTTCTTGGCCTTTTTGGGTGAAGGTTTGGAAGATGAGGGTTCCTTGGGGACTGTTGTGTGTTCCCCTTGGTCATCTTCTGGCCAGGTGGCCGGTTTATTATGCCTAGAGTATGCTTGTGAGGTTAAAGGGTTTAAAACAGTTGTTTGACCCACAGACACCTCTTCTCCAAGCTCCTTTATTATGCATTGCATAATAAATCTTGGATACAACAAAAACTTCTTTTTAGAATTGAGATGACGTAACACCAACTCATTAAAGAAAAGTGCTGATGCCCTGAATTTTGTTTCATTCACAATGGAATGAAAAATAGGTTGAAAAGTAGAGGGCATCTGATCATATGATCCAGTTTTTGGACTCAAACAAATAATTATATAGTGAAACAAAAGTTTGTACTTAGGTTCAAAATATTTCTTAAAAATAGTAGCATGTGAGAGAGTACCTTGGTAACCACACTCTGTCATGGTTAAATGAATTTCAGAGTTTGGAAATTGATCTGGGGCACCCACATCATCCAGGCCCAGTCTAATCCCCAAAGTTTCGGGTGTGATTGCCATTCTTCTCCTTTGGATGGTTGAATTGAGGGAGATCACCTTATCATTTACTGTCACCGTCTCCGCATTTGCCCAGAACTCATTAAGAGTCTCAGTGTGGATTGGAGGATCAATGGTGAGGGCAGTAAAGTATTGGGATTTAACGACTAAATCAATGATTTCGTCGTATTGGGACCAGGCTTCATGTTTTTCAAAATAGCCTCTTTGATTATGTCCCTGTTTCAGAGTTAGAGCCATGTGGTTTGTGTGTGTGTGGATCGAACAGTGTTTTTGCAGGTTCAGGGGTTTGAGAGCTTTTTGAGAGAGAAGGAGGGAATTTTTGCTTTTTGAATGGATAAGTGTTGGAAAAGGTGTTTATCAGAAGTTTGTAACCGCTCTAGGTCAAACTTCTAAAGTGGGAAATGTCTGATTTGCCCTTAATGACAAAACTGCTGATGAAGAGCAATTGTCATCAGTAGTTCCCATTTTCTCTTCAGTAGTTTGTTAACAACTGATGAGAATGTTTATAAACACTTTATTCATAACTTCTGAAGATTATCTTATCAGAAGTTAATCATTTTTCAGAAAATATTCCCATACTGATGTTTTTGTTCATCAGTAGTTTCTCTCTGTTTGTTTTTCAGAAGTTTTTGGTTTAAAAACAGATGTAAGTGAGAAATTAAATATGTGCAGGAAAAGTAAAAGAACACTTACAAATTTAGCATCCCAAGCATGGATACTAACTTCTAAAATGTTGATGTGTCAAGGTGTCACACCCTCAAAATCCACTTGCGGAGTTTTACCGCGAGGCGCATGACAAACCAGGATCCAAACCAACGATCACAATAAACAAGTCTAAATGAATATAAATGCAATTTCAAAACATAGTTTAAAAATCCCGTTTACAGCGGAAGCTTATTCAAAAACAATATCCCAACAATGAAATAATAGTTCAACGTTCAAAAGACCATGCAACCCTAGTTAGACGCCGTGCAGACGCGTGCGCCCTAGTCCAGTCGTGCTACCTTAGCGACCTGAGAAAACATGCAAAAGTTTACGTCAGCACAAAAATGCTGGTGAGTCTACAGGTTTTATATCCAAGAACCAAGTCCACCTGTCCATACTATAATAAATCGAAAACCAGTATACGCTAGCTAGGCGTACGTTTTGTTACTACCACGATTGGAAAACCATTACTAACTCGAATACCAGATGTTGTGCCCGAATAGTTCCAAATGTTCCTGTTGTTCCTGTTTGAGACAATATGCACTCGCCCGGCCCTCCAAGCCGACGAGCGGGGTTGGTCACTCCCAATAGCGCTATTCACATTTCCCCGTTGTGCAAACCCGCACATTCATGGTTCCCCCCGGGACTTCCAAAGATCGTGTAGTACACAATAGAAACCCATAGTATGACAGTAGTTACCAAATAATAGTTTTAACACATGTTTTCTCCCCCGAAAGTATGAAACCAGTTTAAAAGAGGGGCCGTAAACTCACCTTAAGTTGCGTTACTCCTTAACCCGAGTAAACTCAGCTGCTATGCTAGTCCCGTAAAGCGGCGACCTAACATACGACAGTTACAAGTACTTAGACTAATAACCCGCAGGTTAATTAGTCCGTAGATGTCCAGACCATAACCAAGTTCGTTTGAAAACACCGTGACTGTTTAACCGACCCACAGTACAAGACTCGACATCCCATTGGTGACCCGAGACTCCCCGTGTTATGTTTACGCTCCAAAACATACAATAACGCAACTACACTTAACATACGTTAACGCACAACAAGTTATAGCACATAGTTCACGTATCACCGAATTACATCCAAATATATGTTACCAAGTTATTAGACATGTTACAGGGTTCCTAGCATGTTACTACATGTTATATCGGGTCTCGGAATGCTAATTTACACTTACAGCAGCAGTACACGCGATTAGGAAAAGTCAACTAGCAATTAGGTTGGTCAACTAGCAATTAGAAACCCTACTCGCCTCTTTTATAAGCAATTAGGGCTATTCACCTGAACTTACTAGCAATTAGGGCTATTCACATGAACTTATAGGCAATTAGGGCTATTCACATGAACTTATAGGCAATTAGGGCTTAGGGCTAATCACCTGATCATTCACACGAGTAGGCCTCTACTCGCCTGTGTTATAGGCGATTAGTGTGACACCCGGCATGTTCGGCTTAAACATAATAGTAACATCTAAGTCTACCTTAGCGAGAAACGTTTATAAACAAACTTAACTGGGTTAGTTGAGTCGGGTCAATTAGGATTGTCCAGGGTCAATGATCTGGAGGATCATTGGGAGTCGTTTTGGGAATACATTAGTACCGGGTTCCGTCGTTGGTGACATTACATGAACTAATTAAGTATATGTGTAGATTACGAGTCGTGTGGTGGATTGTATGCTTATACTTGCTTAAATGATGAACGAATGATTATACGTGCCTAAACATGCTAAGTATAGACTATAGATGCATGTTTATGTGTTAGGATGTGTTAGAATGCGTTAAACACGATAAACTGGAAAAAGGTTAACATGTGTTAAAAGTGCTGTTAACATGTGTTAAAAAGTGCTGATGACCTGAATGTGGAACTTTTGGGCGAATGTGGAAATGGGATCTGAAAAGTGGGCGAACGTAGAAACAAAGTGGGCGAATGTGGAAGAGTTCCACATTCGACCATTAAAAAGGGGCGAATGTGGAAAAATTCCACATTCGACCACATAAACTGGGCGAACGTGCAGATGGTATAAATACCATCCTTAGCCATTTTTCACCATTTCACAAACCCTAAACGCCTCCAAACACTCTCTATCAGCTATTAACATTGGGGAAGGAGTTTTTGAGCTTGTTTTTCATAA
The DNA here is from genome assembly GCA_028751855.1 of Ambrosia trifida. Lineage (NCBI taxonomy): Eukaryota > Viridiplantae > Streptophyta > Magnoliopsida > Asterales > Asteraceae > Ambrosia > Ambrosia trifida. The sequence continues at coordinate 106,492,515 of CM054124.1, read as the reverse complement.
CCTAACTCTCTAAATCATTACAAGTGAAGATCTAAGGTGTGTTCTTCATTTCAAATCCTTTTTAAACAATTTTGGCTTGTTTTAATCTAAACCCCAATGAGTCCAGATCTGATGACAACCTATTTTATGAATAAAAACCTTTCCTAACCAAAACCTATTCATAAACAATGAGCTTTTATGCAAATAAACATGTGTTAATATGATATTATGCATTGTTTGATGATTTCTTGTCGTATAGATGACATGACAACAACCTAGGGCTGTTATTAATGATGGGTTATGATTGAAACGTGTTACCTTTGATTGTTGATGGTGTTTTGATGATTAAAAGGGGGGTTTTTAGTTAGATTTAGGTTTGTTTTTGAATGATTATGATAAGGTTATGATAGGGGTTTCTTGTTCATGATGATTCGAGTATGATAAACTGATTATTGATCGATTTCAGAAAGTTTCCTAATTGGGTAATAATTGCATGCATGATGATGTGACATCTCCATAATTTACTATTTTAGGAAACTTGTAAAACGGATAGATTTTGGGGTAAAATTGGTAGGGTTTCGTAGGAATATGTTAATGATGCTTGACTGCTGTAACTCGTGATGTTTCGTGATGTTTTCGGATGTTTTTCGACGCGTTTTTAGAAAAATCTGACATCAGGGGCGAACCTGGAATACCTTCGACCAGTCGAACGGTCGAAGGTGGATTCCAGGGGGCGAACCTGGAAGCTGAAGGGGCGAAGGTGCTGCAAATGGGCGAAGGTGGGAAGAAAAGGGGCGAATGTGGAATTTCAAAGACACATTCGACCCAAACAAGGACACCTTCGACCACTTACAGCCACCTTCGACCACCCAGAACTACATTCGACCCTACGTTAACAAAAATGAGATTTTTGATACAAACTAAGTGTTTTATGCTTGAACCTTGCGTGTAATCTATGTGTACTTGATTAGTTAGGGTAATGGGTCACCAACGGGATGTCGGGTCGGTCTAGTGTGTCGGTTAAACTCGTAAACACGTTTTAAAAACATACTTGGTTATGATCTGGACAATCGGGGACTAGATAACCCTATGGTTATTAGTCGGAACACTTATGTGAACATTTTGATAGATCTCCGGTAGAGGGATCATCAAGGGCTAAACATCTTTTACTTACATTTGAGGAACGCAATCTAAGGTGAGTTCACGGCCCCACTTTTACTGCTTTAACTTTTGGGGGAGAAAACATGCGCTAAACTGTTTTGGTAACATATGTCATACTATGGTTTTGAACTTGTGTACTATGCGATCTTTTGAAAGTCCCGGGGGAAACCATGAATGTGCGGGGTTGCACAACGGGGGAAATGTGGATAGATCTATTGGGCGTGACCTGCCCCACTCGTCGGCTTGGAGGGCCGGGCGGGTGCATATTGTCTCGAACAGGAACATTATCGTGCTGAACATTACGGGCTGCTAAACATGCTAAACATTGCTAAACGTGTCCAGTAATGGTTTCCAATCGTAGTAGTAACAAAACATACGCCTAGCTAGCGTACTTGGTAACATTTATACAGTATGGACATGGTAACACTTGGTAACTCTTTTGAACAAACCTGTGAACTCACCAGCATTATATGTTGACGTCTTTTGGCATGTTTTTCTCAGGTCGCTAAGGTAGCTACAACGGGAACTAGGCGCACAAGTCTGCACGGGCGTCTAGAATTAGGAGCATGGTCTTGTTAAACTTTAAACAATGTCTTTTGGGTTGTAAACATTTAAAGCTTCCGCTACAGTTTATGTTTTCATAATTATAACTTTTGAGTATTGTGTTATGCATATAGTGTTGTTTATTGTGACCGTTGACTTGAATCCTGGTTTGTCATGCGCCTCGCGGTAAAACCCCGCAAGTGGAATTTGAGGGTGTGACAGATTGGTATCAGAGCCAATGGTTATAGTGAACTAGGACTGCATTTAGAGTCTAGTCTATAGCCGAGTCGCACACACTAGACGGTCACATACTTGAGTCGGTTTGGAACGTGTACTAACTTTGTCGGGGTGTCTTTACATCATCATCGCACTTCTCTGTTACATCATCCGTCCTCACTCTTGGCTCTATACACTCTTATGTTCTTCTTCGGGGTTTGAAGGAGAAGGAGTTGACTCGTTGGTTTTGCACGGCAGTGTCGTGTATTGGGGTAGTCTTGCGTACTCTCGAGGTCTGTCCAGGATTCGGACATCTCCCTTTCATACCCCAATAGACGCACTTGCTCACACATTATCCTGTGCACTTATGTTTGTGATAGCATGATGCTAGATGCCGACATCCGGCGACTTGAGTTCAAGCTAAGGGAAGGCTTGGAGGGCCATGTAGAGCAGTTTATCATTTCGGGTGCACACGAAATCATAAACTGAAATGCATGAGAATCCAAGTGGACTCTGAACTTGGATGCATATTCCTGGATTGGGTCTAGACGTAACTTTTCTAGCTACTAGTGGTTGACACTAGCAGTGAATCTGAATCTCTCGATTTCTGATTTGTCAGATCATGTCGGGCGCACGTGGTGGTGGACGTCGAGGTGGTGGTCGTGGCGGCGGTGGTCGTGGCGGTGGTCGTGGTAACATCAACATGACCCAAGCAGAGCTGAACAACTTGCTTCAACAGCAAGTGAACATAGCCTTGGCTGCTTTCCAGGCCGGGCACAATGCTATGGGTGGTAAGTTGGTTCTTACCTGCCTTGTTTCGTTCTTGGGTGTCATGTTTCCTTTGTAGTTTATCTTTGTGTCATGTTTCAGGTGCTGCTGTCAACCCGCCTCCACCTCAGTGTTCTTACAAGAAGTTTAGGGACTGTCAGCCCCACAACTTCGCTGGAACTGAAGGGGCAGTGGGACTGCTCCGATGGTTGGAGAAGGTTGAATCCGTTTTCTTGATGTGTAACTGTCCTGTTGAGGACCGGGTCAAGTATGCCACTGCAACATTTGAGGGTCCTGCTTTGACATGGTGGAATGCTACGACGCAGAACATGGGCTTGGGGGAAGCTCATGCTATGCTGTGGGCGGATTTTGTTCGGTTATTGAAGAGCGAGTACTGTCCCAGGGAGGAAGTACAGAAGTTGGAACATGAAGTTTGGAACTGCAAGATGGTGGGGTCCGAGATTGAAGAGTACACTGTACGACGCAATGAGCTGGCGGTGTTGTGTCCTGACATGCACACACCTGAGTACCGTAGGATTGAGCACTACATCTCTGGGTTGGTGCCGGAGATTGCTGGGTTAGTAGCTGCTGGGAACCTTCCTACACTGGCTGAGGTCGTCCGTTCCGCACACAAGATGACCAACATGAAGATTTTGGAGGGCGCTTTACCTCCCAAGGGTTCGACTGTGAAGGGTTCTGAAGGCAACAAGAGGAAATGGGAGAATGTGAGTAAGAGTGCAGTGCCGGCGCCGTCTCAACCGGCCAAGAAGACTGAGGGATCTGGGTCGTCTTCTTCGCAGAAGACAGGTGGATACATTGGGAAGCATCCCAAGTGTAACAAGTGTGGCTTTCACCATTCGGGGAATTGTGATCGCGCTCGTTGTCATCGGTGCCATCAGTTGGGGCACCATGCTAAGGATTGCAAGGTGGCGCTCACCCCAACTCAGGCTCCTGCGGCTACTCCTGCTCCTGCTGCTCAGGGGACTCAGGGGAGGCAGGGGTGTTACAACTGTGGTGACACGGGACACTTCAAGCGTGATTGTCCCAAGCTGAAGCAGGGTGATAATGGGAGGGGCGGAAACGGTAACGGTAACGGGAATGGCGGCGGAGGCAGGACCGCGCGTGCTTTCGTCATTGGGTCTGCGGAAGCTAGGCAGGATCCAGACACAGTTACCGGTACGTTCCTTCTCAACAATCGCTATGTTTCTGTTTTATTTGATTCTGGTGCCGATAAGAGTTTCGTATCTGTGGATGTTAGTCAGTTGCTAGATATAGTACCCACACCTTTAGAGGCTAAGTACTTGATAGAATTGGCGAACGGTAAGAACATCGAGGCGACTCATATCTATAGGGAGTGTCACTTGGAACTGTCGGGTCTGTCATTCCCCATTGACCTTATACCTGTACCTTTGGGTAGTTTCGATGTCGTTGTGGGCATGGATTGGTTATCGTTGTATCGTGCAGAGATTGTTTGCTTTGACAAGGTTATTCGGATCCCTCTCCCCGATGGAGAGATTCTTTCGGTTCACGGCGAGAAAAGCGGTGCTCCGCTGAGTATCATTTCCAGCATGAAAGCCCGTAAGTATCTTCGAAAGGGCTGTTCGGCCATTCTGGCACTTGTTAACGTTTCTACTGACGATGAGAAGAAGATTGAGGATATTCCGGTGGTTCGTGACTTTTCTGATGTGTTTCCTGATGATTTGCCTGGTCTTCCTCCCCATCGTCAGGTTGAGTTTGGTATTGATCTTGCTCCGGGCGCAGCTCCTATTGCCCGAGCTCCGTATCGTCTTGCACCTCCCGAGATGCAAGAGTTATCCAGCCAGTTACAGGAACTCTTGGAAAAGGGTTTCATTCGACCGAGCTCGTCCCCGTGGGGAGCTCCTATTTTGTTTGTGAAGAAGAAGGATGGGAGTCTTCGTATGTGTATCGATTACCGTGAGCTGAACAAAGTGACCATCAAGAATCGTTATCCTCTTCCTCGCATTGATGATCTCTTTGACCAGCTTCAGGGCTCCAGCTACTACTCGAAGATTGATTTACGGTCCGGTTATCACCAGTTGCGCGTCAGGGAAGCTGACATTCAGAAGACTGCTTTTCGCACTCGTTATGGCCATTTTGAGTTCTTAGTTATGCCTTTCGGTCTCACTAACGCACCGGCGGTGTTCATGGATTTGATGAACCGCGTTTATAAACCGTACCTGGATAAGTTCGTCATCGTGTTCATTGATGACATTCTGATTTATTCCAAGAACAAGGCGGATCATGAGGAACATCTGCGGTTGGTCTTGGAACTTTTGAGACGGGAGCAATTGTATGCTAAGTTCTCAAAGTGTGATTTTTGGTTACGTGAAGTTCAATTCCTAGGGCATGTGGTGAATGAACTGGGAATTCATGTCGATCCGGCTAAGATCGAAGCTATTAAAGACTGGGAAGCACCAAAGACGCCATCTGAGGTGCGGCAATTCCTGGGTCTTGCAGGTTACTATCGGCGTTTTATCGAGGGATTTTCGAAGATCGCTCAACCCCTCACTGCTCTCACCCAGAAGGACCGAAAGTTTGACTGGGACGAACCACAGGAATCAGCATTTCAGATGCTGAAGCTTAAACTTTGTTCTGCACCTATCTTATCCCTTCCTGAGGGTACGGATGATTTCGTTGTGTACTGTGATGCTTCCATTCGGGGTCTTGGTTGCGTGTTGATGCAGCGCGGGAAGGTTATTGCTTATGCTTCTCGTCAACTCAAAGTTCATGAGAAGAATTACACTACCCATGACTTAGAACTGGGTGCAGTGGTCTTTGCGTTGAAAATATGGAGACATTACTTGTACGGTACCAAGTGTGAAGTTTACACCGATCACAAGAGTCTCCAGCATATTTTCGACCAGAAGGTGTTAAACATGCGGCAGCGTCGTTGGGTTGAACTCTTGAACGATTACGACTGTGCGATTAAGTACCATCCGGGCAAGGCAAACGTTGTGGCGGATGCCTTGAGCAGGAAAGAGTCGGCGAAGCCTCGGCGTGTCCGAGCCTTGCAGCTTACCATTCATTCCTCCTTACCTGACCGGATCCGTTCGGCTCAGGTGGATGCCTTGAAGGAGGAAAACCTTAAGGCCGAAACGATGCACAGTGCGGACAAACACCTTGAGCTTAGGTCTGATGGCCTACACTACTTCGCTGGGCGTGTTTGGGTTCCTTTACTCGGGGGATTACGGGAGCTTGTCTTGGATGAGGCTCACAAATCCCGGTATTCTATCCATCCAGGCTCCGATAAGATGTATCAGGATTTGAAGATACTTTATTGGTGGCCGAACATGAAGGCTGATATAGCCTCCTACGTGAGCAAATGCTTGACCTGTGCTAAGGTCAAGGTGGAGTATCAGAAGCCGTCTGGTCTCCTACAGCAACCTGAAATACCAGAATGGAAGTGGGAGCGGATCACGATGGATTTCGTCACCAAACTACCGAGATCACCAAGTGGTTGCGACATGATTTGGGTGATCGTCGACCGGTTGACGAAATCGGCACACTTCATACCTATTAAGGAAACGGATGGACTCGAGCGGTTGGCTCGGCTCTATCTTAAGGAGGTGGTCTCTCGGCACGGGGTGCCTGTTTCTATCATTTCTGATCGTGATTCCCGCTTTGCTTCGCGTTTCTGGAAGGCTCTTCATAAGGCCTTGGGTACTCAGCTGGATATGAGCACGACTTATCATCCGCAAACTGACGGCCAGAGTGAGCGGACGATACAAACACTGGAGGACATGCTGCGGGCATGTGTCATCGATTTTGGCAAGGGTTGGGAGACTCACCTGCCGTTGGTGGAGTTCTCCTACAACAACAGTTACCACTCCAGTATCGGGGCAGCTCCGTTCGAAGCTCTGTATGGACGGAAATGCCGATCTCCCTTGTGTTGGGCTGAGGTGGGCGAGAGTCATCTCACTGGCCCGGAACTGGTGTACGAAACTTCGGAGAAAATCGTACAGATCCGTAACCGTTTGGCAGCTGCGCGGGATCGTCAGAAGAGCTATGCCGATCGCCGTCGCAAACCGCTAGAATTCCAGGTTGGGGACAAGGTGCTTCTGAAAGTTTCACCATGGAAGGGCGTCATACGCTTTGGAAAGCGTGGCAAGCTTAACCCTCGTTACGTCGGACCGTTCGCAATCCTGGAACGGATTGGGCCGGTGGCGTACAGACTTGATTTACCGACGGAGCTCGGTAATGTTCACAACGTCTTCCATGTGTCTAACTTAAGGAAGTGTTTGGCTGATGAATCTCTTGTTGTGCCACTGGAAGAGATCAAGGTTGATGATCGTCTTCGCATTGTGGAAGAACCCGTAGAGATTCTGGATTACAAGATTCGTAGCCTTCGGCGGAGTAAAATCCGCATCGTTAAAGTTCGTTGGAACTCGGATCGTGGACCGGAGTTCACGTGGGAACGAGAGGACCAGATGAAGGCTAAGTACCCTCATCTCTTTCCGAAGCGCGCGTTCGAGTCCAGGCATGTTACTGCTGAAGCAGAGTGAATCTCGGGGCGAGATTCCCTTTCAACGTGGGGATGATGTGACAACCGGTAACCTTTCTTTTCGTTTTCTTCCTTTTCGTCTTTTTCATTTTTGGGCTTCGTGCAATTTTCGGGACGAAAATTCTTTCAACGTGGGGATGATGTGACACCCGGCATGTTCGGCTTAAACATAATAGTAACATCTAAGTCTACCTTAGCGAGAAACGTTTATAAACAAACTTAACTGGGTTAGTTGAGTCGGGTCAATTAGGATTGTCCAGGGTCAATGATCTGGAGGATCATTGGGAGTCGTTTTGGGAATACATTAGTACCGGGTTCCGTCGTTGGTGACATTACATGAACTAATTAAGTATATGTGTAGATTACGAGTCGTGTGGTGGATTGTATGCTTATACTTGCTTAAATGATGAACGAATGATTATACGTGCCTAAACATGCTAAGTATAGACTATAGATGCATGTTTATGTGTTAGGATGTGTTAGAATGCGTTAAACACGATAAACTGGAAAAAGGTTAACATGTGTTAAAAGTGCTGTTAACATGTGTTAAAAAGTGCTGATGACCTGAATGTGGAACTTTTGGGCGAATGTGGAAATGGGATCTGAAAAGTGGGCGAACGTAGAAACAAAGTGGGCGAATGTGGAAGAGTTCCACATTCGACCATTAAAAAGGGGCGAATGTGGAAAAATTCCACATTCGACCACATAAACTGGGCGAACGTGCAGATGGTATAAATACCATCCTTAGCCATTTTTCACCATTTCACAAACCCTAAACGCCTCCAAACACTCTCTATCAGCTATTAACATTGGGGAAGGAGTTTTTGAGCTTGTTTTTCATAACCTAACTCTCTAAATCATTACAAGTGAAGATCTAAGGTGTGTTCTTCATTTCAAATCCTTTTTAAACAATTTTGGCTTGTTTTAATCTAAACCCCAATGAGTCCAGATCTGATGACAACCTATTTTATGAATAAAAACCTTTCCTAACCAAAACCTATTCATAAACAATGAGCTTTTATGCAAATAAACATGTGTTAATATGATATTATGCATTGTTTGATGATTTCTTGTCGTATAGATGACATGACAACAACCTAGGGCTGTTATTAATGATGGGTTATGATTGAAACGTGTTACCTTTGATTGTTGATGGTGTTTTGATGATTAAAAGGGGGGTTTTTAGTTAGATTTAGGTTTGTTTTTGAATGATTATGATAAGGTTATGATAGGGGTTTCTTGTTCATGATGATTCGAGTATGATAAACTGATTATTGATCGATTTCAGAAAGTTTCCTAATTGGGTAATAATTGCATGCATGATGATGTGACATCTCCATAATTTACTATTTTAGGAAACTTGTAAAACGGATAGATTTTGGGGTAAAATTGGTAGGGTTTCGTAGGAATATGTTAATGATGCTTGACTGCTGTAACTCGTGATGTTTCGTGATGTTTTCGGATGTTTTTCGACGCGTTTTTAGAAAAATCTGACATCAGGGGCGAACCTGGAATACCTTCGACCAGTCGAACGGTCGAAGGTGGATTCCAGGGGGCGAACCTGGAAGCTGAAGGGGCGAAGGTGCTGCAAATGGGCGAAGGTGGGAAGAAAAGGGGCGAATGTGGAATTTCAAAGACACATTCGACCCAAACAAGGACACCTTCGACCACTTACAGCCACCTTCGACCACCCAGAACTACATTCGACCCTACGTTAACAAAAATGAGATTTTTGATACAAACTAAGTGTTTTATGCTTGAACCTTGCGTGTAATCTATGTGTACTTGATTAGTTAGGGTAATGGGTCACCAACGGGATGTCGGGTCGGTCTAGTGTGTCGGTTAAACTCGTAAACACGTTTTAAAAACATACTTGGTTATGATCTGGACAATCGGGGACTAGATAACCCTATGGTTATTAGTCGGAACACTTATGTGAACATTTTGATAGATCTCCGGTAGAGGGATCATCAAGGGCTAAACATCTTTTACTTACATTTGAGGAACGCAATCTAAGGTGAGTTCACGGCCCCACTTTTACTGCTTTAACTTTTGGGGGAGAAAACATGCGCTAAACTGTTTTGGTAACATATGTCATACTATGGTTTTGAACTTGTGTACTATGCGATCTTTTGAAAGTCCCGGGGGAAACCATGAATGTGCGGGGTTGCACAACGGGGGAAATGTGGATAGATCTATTGGGCGTGACCTGCCCCACTCGTCGGCTTGGAGGGCCGGGCGGGTGCATATTGTCTCGAACAGGAACATTATCGTGCTGAACATTACGGGCTGCTAAACATGCTAAACATTGCTAAACGTGTCCAGTAATGGTTTCCAATCGTAGTAGTAACAAAACATACGCCTAGCTAGCGTACTTGGTAACATTTATACAGTATGGACATGGTAACACTTGGTAACTCTTTTGAACAAACCTGTGAACTCACCAGCATTATATGTTGACGTCTTTTGGCATGTTTTTCTCAGGTCGCTAAGGTAGCTACAACGGGAACTAGGCGCACAAGTCTGCACGGGCGTCTAGAATTAGGAGCATGGTCTTGTTAAACTTTAAACAATGTCTTTTGGGTTGTAAACATTTAAAGCTTCCGCTACAGTTTATGTTTTCATAATTATAACTTTTGAGTATTGTGTTATGCATATAGTGTTGTTTATTGTGACCGTTGACTTGAATCCTGGTTTGTCATGCGCCTCGCGGTAAAACCCCGCAAGTGGAATTTGAGGGTGTGACAATTAGCACCCTACTCGCCTATAACATAGGCGATTAGGAATGCTACTCGCCTGTAACCTTGCTGTTCCGGTTTTTCGCGCGTTTAACGCTCCAAATCAGATCCAGAACGTGTGTAACCACCCAATATCATCCCAAACACTATCCTAAACATGTTTAATCCAAAATCCTTCGTTTAACCTCGTATAATCAGTCCTGCATGCAACCAAGTAATCCAAACACCTATTCACATAGCATGCAACATCATACTAACACGCGTAATCATAACCCTAATATCCAATTACTGAGATTTCTATCATCATACTATCAATATTAATACTGATCTATCATAATAACATATCAAATCATCATCATGAATCATAAAAACCCTAGCTTTCTAATCATACACACCCATAATGCATGCATATTAGTTATAATCCGATTAACAACCCTTATTGACGATTTTCAGAAAGCATTTTCGTTTAAGAATAGGTCTGGACCATTAGGGATTAATTAAAAACGTTTATAAAGGGTTATGGATGAAAATCAAACCTTAGGATTATGAAAATATGATGATTCAAGCTTGAAACCTTGAGTTTTGATCAAAAATCGCCTTCCAGAGGTTGTTTATGTGTTGGGGCGGGTTATGGGACGACTAGGGTTGGTATAATGAAGTTTAGGAGGTTAAGTATGGTATTTATAGTCGTTTTTAGTCGTCCAGCCCGTTACTAGCGAGTATGCAGCAGTTTCAGGCGATTAGGAATCCTAATCGCCTGATTGTTCAGGCAATTGGGCCTATTCGCCCTTACCTATACACGAGTAGGGTCCTACTCGCCCTTAGGGTTCCCTACTCGCCTCCCCTATAGGTGATTAGGCCTCCTACTCGCCTATAGGGGTTGGTTTTGTGCGTTTTGCGCGTTAAACCCCGTTTTAACATATGTTAATGCATATTCACGTACCGACAAGTCACATAATGATTGTAAACACATAACACAAGTAAATACACATATTTACACTCGTTCACCAATTCCCGGGACTCGAGACTCGTACGTTCCGTATGCCCTGACGATCCTACAAATCGTCACCGTTTGTACACTTGGTTAAGGACTGACATCTAACGAACCTCTAGACCAACATCCAATGATCTTCTAGACTAACCAATAGTTCCCGAACCATAACCCGACTTAACTAACCCAGTTAAGTACAATATACGCGTGACTCGCTAAGGTAGACTTTCATCTAGACAACGTTGTTAACCAGAATTTGCCGGGTGTCACACAAGGGGTTTTGTGAATATGTCAGCTATCTGATTAGCTGTTGTGACATGCTTCACTTCAATCTTGCCTTTTTCATAGCAATCCCTTATGAAATGATACCTGATTTCAATGTGTTTAATTTTTAAGAACTGAACAGGATTTTGAATGATGCTAATGGCAGATTTGCTGTCTACAAGCAAATGTGTCTTGGTTTCTTTGATTCCATAATCAAGAAGTTGATATTGGAGCCATTGTATCTGTGATGTACAGCTTGCAGCTGCAATGTATTCAGCTTCAGCAGTTGAAGTTGCAACAGATGTTTGCTTCTTTGATTTCCAGGACACTAGACAGTTTCCCAAGAATTGACAACCACTAGATGTTGATTTTCTTGACATTTTGCACCCTGCATAGTCACTATCTGAAAAAGCTGATAACTTGGTATTGCTAGAAGCAGGATACCAAATTCCAAGTGTAGGAGTTCCTTTTAGATATCTGAAGATTCTTTTGACTGCAATGAGGTGTGATTCCCTAGGAGCTGATTGATATCTAGCACAGACACATGTTGAAAACATAATATCTGGTCTAGAAGCAGTTAGATACAAAAGGGAACCTATCATACATCTATACATGGTTTGATCAACCTGTTTTCCTTGATCATCTGGTTCAACTTGTGTGGTGGGTGTCATGGGAGTGGAACATGATTTACAGTCTTGTAAAGAAAATTTGTTCAATAATTCTTTAACATATTTTGATTGATGTATAAAAGTTCCATTAGTTTGTTGTTTAATATGCAGTCCTAAAAAGTACTGCAGTTCTCCCATTGTACTCATCTCAAATTTTGATTGCATGAGTTTCTTAAATTCATCACACAATTTTGTGTTTGTTGAACCAAATATGATATCATCAACATAAATTTGAACAAGTAAGACATGATTTCCAACATTTTTAATGAAAAGAGTTTTATCAATTGAGCCTCTTGTGAAGTTATTTTTGAGTAAAAAGTTGGAAAGTGTTTCATACCAGGCTCTTGGAGCCTGTTTGAGCCCATAAAGAGCTTTGTCAAGTTTATACAGCCACTCAGGATGAGAAGGATCCTCAAACCTAGGTGGCTAACAAACATACACTTCCTCTTTAATCTTTCCATACAAAAATGCACTCTTGACATCCATTTGAAAAACTTTAATTTTGTTGGAAATGGCATAGCCCAGAAATAACCTGATGGCTTCAAGCCTTGCAACTGGAGCAAAGGTCTCATCATAATCAATTCCCTCTTCTTGAGAGTAACCTTGTACTACCAGTCTTGCCTTGTTCTTTATAATCATATCAGCTTCATCTTGTTTGTTCCTAAAAACCCATCTTGTGCCAATTGGTAGCTTGTTTGGTGGTAAGGGACAGATTTCCCAAACATGTTGCTTCTTGAACTGAAGCAACTCATCTTGCATAGCTTCAACCCAATTGTTATCTTTGAGGGCTTCTTGGTACTTCTTAGGTTCCAACTGAGAAATGAATGTTGAGAAGAAGCAAAAGTTGGAAAGCTGGTTTCTTGTGAGAACACCTGATGCAATATCACCCATGATTTGTTCAAGTGGATGATCTTTGTGTTCAATCAGTTGTTGTAAACCACTAACAGGTGTAGGTGGCTCTTGTACTTCATCAAACAAACCACTGAGGTTAATAATATCTGGTTCAGCTGTTTGAACATCTTCAGTAATTGTAGGAGCTGAAGCAGATGTTTGAGTTTGTACATCAGCAGTTGTTGAATCAGAAGTTTGTGAAACTTCTAATGGTTTGAAAGTTGACTTAATGACTGTATTAGGAGTCCATGGTGCTGGATCCTCATCATCAAACTTCTGATCACCATAATAAGTAGGTTTAGATGAAGTTACAGTCTTCTCAAGTCCAAAATGGAAGCTGTCAAGGTCAAAGAGTTCAGCAGGATGTGCTAGAATAAGAGTGTGTTTTGACTCATTGAACTTGACATTCAGTGTTTCTTCTACTATCTTGGTTTATGAATTAAAAACCTTGTAGGCTATTCTAGTGGAAGAATAACCAAGAAAGTAACCTGAATCAACTTTAGCAGCAAACTTTGAAATAGAGTTTTTGATGTTTAGAATGAAACATTGACATCCAAAAGCCCTGAAAAAGGAGATAAGGGGCTCTATGCCATGAAGAACTTCATAGACAGTCTTGGAGTGTCTCTTGTTGACAAGCACTCTATTTTGAACATAACATGTGGTGTTAACTACTTCAGCCCAGAAATACAATGGTAGGCCTGAATCAACTAACATGGTTCTTGCTGCTTCAATCAGTGTTATGTTCTTCCTTTCTACCACACCATTTTGTTCAGGAGTTCTGGGAACACTGAATTGTCTAATAATCCCTTTAGACAAACAGAATTCATCCAGAGTTTTGTTCCTGAACTCTGTCCCATTATCACTTCTAATGGCTTTGACAGATAGTGTCACACCCCAACCGATGGCGGAATCATCGAGGTGAGACTTAGTGGTAGATTGTTCAAAGACTTCATGACACTAGATTTTGTGACAATATAGTTTAAAGATAGAATTTCATTTATTGTCTAAAAATAGAAATACAAGTAGTTCATATAACGAAAAATACAACAACAAGAATATGATAACTTGAACTAGAGTGAGTTTCTATGTCCAATCCTAAGTAGTTTTCTTGAATGTCCTGCAATAAATATTTCCTGCAACATGTATAAAATATCCGTCAACACATAAAGCATTGGTGAGCATGCTAGTTTTGACATACATACATAGTATAATAAAGTTTTGCTTATAGGCATATGCAAGAGAACCATACAAACGGCGACTAGCCACGAAGAATTTTGCTTAACATGACCCATGTAGGGGGCGGATAGCCAATCCTATAGCGCTATACATGCAAGGTGGGTTGTCAACTATATGAACATTTGTATGTTAGAGTAAATAATTCTACATAGCATAGCGTACAAGCATATAATAGACTTTAGATTGCGCATGATAGAATTTAGAATATGATAGACTTTAGACTAAGCATAATAGATTGTAGAGTTTAAAATCGTTTGAGTTTTGATAGTGATACATGTTGAGCCCCAAAGAATAAAGGATAAAGGGGGACAAGTATGAACTCACCTTTGGGTGCGTTTTAGCAAGGTTCCAAATGAATGAGTCTTGGGGGATTAGTTCCTTAGCCTTGGTTAACTAGAATTAGAAAAATAAAGAGTCTTAGGTTCGAGTTTAGATTATAGATTCAAGAGAGTCAAGCAAGCCTTTTAGGCAAACCAAGCAAAAATTGCCTTTAAGGTAATCCGGATGGTCATGAGATTAAGTTAGACCAAGCACAAAATCATCATAGATGATTCGGATGGTATAAGGTTAGGAATGTGAATCCATTTGATAGGTTCATGTCATGACCACTTCGTTTATGGAATAAACGTGGGTTTTGGACACGGGATTTCCCCTTTCTAGTGTGGATAAATCCGTAGCACAAGAGGGTCAAGAGAGTTGGTAAGGTAGGGTGTAACCACAAACCTTCCAAGAATTGGTTAATAAAGTAGTAGGATTAAAGCTTGAAAGTAAACTTATAATAATTACATAATATAACTAGGAGGTTTAAGCAGAGTATGGTGACTTGTTTGGATAAGCCTTGGCTCTCCTTAGTCAACCATTACCATACCACAAATCCATCCAATATTGAGTTGTTGGTGGACTTGGTTGGTATTTCTACAATAAAAAGAATAATAGGAAAACAATCGCCTTTGAGGCCTCTTTGTGGTGCTCTATCTATTTATATTGTTGTGGAAAAGCAAAGGATAGGTCCTAGAGGTTTCTCCAAGAAGATTTGAGAAGAAAAGAAGTGAAAGATTAGAAAGAAAGGTGAAGTTTTAAGCCCAAAAACTTATTGATGCAATGCAGAAAGTTTGGCTTGAAACTTGAAGATTTGGGAGGTTTAGAGAGTGATTTGGAGTGAATAAAGGATTAGAGAGTGTAGGGAAGGGGGTATTTATAAGTGAGTTAAGGTGGTTGGGTATTAAATGGAGTTATTAGGGTGGTTGGGAGGAGTTTAGGTGGTGGTTAAATTTGATTATGATGGGATGATTCTAGGTGTTTAATAATTGTTGTGACAACGACGGATGTTTTTGCTGCTGGAAGTTTCTTTACGTAGAAGTTTATTACTCCATATTATTATTATGTTGTTTTTTTTTGGAAGGCGCCATATTATTATTATGTAACAAATTAAGAATGAAGTTGATTTTGTTTATACAATGTGACCTGGACATAGCCTTTTAACTGTTGTACCTTGTTTGATTTTGTAAGTGTTAATAATTTGTGATTTGTAGTGTGTGACTAATTTAGGTTTGTGACTTGTGACCTTGTTTTACAAAAGTTGTAATGTGTCGTAATCATGCTTTGAGTTTTATACTTTTTTTTTCCTTTTTTTTAACTGAAGGTATTGATATTAATATTATATATGTTTTATAAATATATATATTAAGACTTTAACTAAATGAGTTTCTAGTTATAATGCCTAAATTGAATAGGGTAAATTATAATGACGGCTCGTCATGAATTGGTAGGAGTGACATAAAAGAAGCGAATAAAGGCAAACTTGGAATTTGTTATGTATAGAATTTAAAATACATGAAAAGTAAAAATTACGCGATGTTACAGATAGAGAATATTGTTTCTCTACTTGTAGAATGAAGAACTTGATGATTTCAGCTGCCTCATCCTTGGAGAATAAGAAGAATACCCATGTGAATCTTGAATAGTCATCAATGATGACCAAGCAATACTTCTTCTTACCAAGGCTCATGATTTTTACAGGCCCAAATAAGTCCATATGGAGTAGTTGAAGACATGCAGTTGTTTTTGATTCTTCAATAAACTTATAGGAGGACTTATATTGTTTTCCCTTCAAACAGGATACACAGTGTTCTTGACACTGGTATACTTTCAAAGGTAGACCTCTGACCAAGCCCATTTTTGTGACTTTATTTATGGTTTTAAAGTTCACATGGCCAAGTCTCCTGTGCCAGAGATCAGTCTCTGAAGTTGATGCCTTTGAGAAGAAACAGGCAGTGTTGTTCAGTACTATGTCCTTTTCAATGTCCACTACATAGACATTGCCATATCTTTTGGCTATCAACAAAGTATGATCTTCAATGATCTTCTCTATCAACTTCTGGCCTTCTGGTGATATGATCTTGCATGCTGTCTTTGTGAAAAAGGAAGAATATCCTTTATCACACATTTGAGACACACTTAGCAAGTTGTACTCAAGGTTTTCAACCAGATTGACCTTGTCAAACTGTATTTTGCCAGAGGAGACATTGCCATGTCCTAGCACATATCCCTTAGCATTGTTCCCAAAGGATACAGATCCTTCTCTTTGACTGATAAAATTGTTTATCAGGTATCTGCATCCTGTCATGTGCATTGAGCCTCCACTGTCCACATACCAAATGCTATTTAAGCCTCTGGAAACCCTCTGCACAAAGTAGCAAATTAGTTAGATTTAGGAACCCAAGCCAGTTTGGCTTTGGGTTTGCTCTTGAGAACATTAATAGTTTGTTCTTGACCAGGTTAAGGAATCCATGTCTTTTGGCAATGGATTTTTTATTAAGAGCAATGGTGGTATCCTTTTGAGGACCACCATCAACCCTGGTCATCAGTAGTTGTACCATGTTCATGAGATCTTTTATCTCAGCAGTTTGTGAAACTGCTGATGATGTAGGTCTAACTACTGAAAGAGAATTTTGAGAAAAAGACTTTTGTTGAGATTTTATCTTTTTCTGAGAAAAGGTGTTTACTGGTTGTTGTTTCCTGGGAGAAAAAGTTTCTTTAAAATCATTTTTGATTTGTTTTCCCACAACCAGTTGTGAAACTTTCTTATTGTACTGAATTCCTTTTCTATATCTACAAAATTCTGTCTTGTGGTTGAACAGACCACAGATTTCACATTCTTTTGCCTTTTCTTTTTCATTTAAAGGCAAGTTTCTGACTGTCTTGATTGGTTTTAGGTCATCAGTATTTTTCAGGTTCTCAACTCCTGATGTAGATGAAACTACTGATGGCTTCAAGTCAGATTTTATCAGTACTTCTGAAGAACTTTCTTTGTGAGCTTTTAGAAAGGTTTCATGGAAAGATGTGCATTCTTTCTCTTCAGAAGTTTCACCTGAAACAATTTTTCTCCCATCTTCAGTAGTTTTGGGGGAAAAATCTGTTGGTGTTTCAGTGTGATTGTACCCTATGCCAAACCTAACATTTGAAGCACTTTGTTTGTTTAGCAGCAGTTGGTACCCCTTACAAGATTCTACCCATTTTTCATAAGTGACCTTGGTGTCAGCAAGCTCTTTTCTGACATTTCCTAGGTCATCTATCATTATTTTAAGTTGTGCTTGGGTTTCAATAGCATTGTTAGTTAATTTAGAATTTTCTTTTGCCTTTGTAGCAAGTTTTCTTTCTAAATCACATTTCATCTGAGTGAATTTTCTCTCAGAGTCATTTGCTTTGCCTTGTAAGTGCACATTGGTCTCTCTTATGAGAGCAAAAGATTCTTTACATGAAGTTGAACAAAGTTTTGTCAAAGATTCTTTTGATACCTGAGACAAGGCAGATTTTGAGGTGCAGCCCTCAAATGCCATTAAGGCAAAATTCTTTCTGCCATTGTCAGGTTCTCCCCAGTTGATGTCAAATATTTTGTTGTCTGCATCAGGATTACACTCTGTGGTGTCAAAAGGAAGACTGCTCCAGTCAACATACCCTGAGGTGAACAAGCTTTGTTGTGAGGGTTGCTGAGTCTGTGGAGGTTGTTGAGCAGCTGGAATGGGAGGGATTGATTGTTGGCTCTGCATCTGTTGAGCAGGCATCTGTACATGCTGTACTTGTGGCACATATTGTATTTGTGGAGCTTGTGCCTGTACAAAATGTATACTCCCCTGTGTTCCATTATTCCTATTATAACTAGGGTTATACAGATTTCCACACTGAGATTGGTTGTAGCTAGAGCTTCTACACTCTCTAGCAAAGTGTCCCAACTTCTGACACTTGTGACATCTAAGTTTAGATTTGTCAAAACCAATTTTTGTAGAACTGTTAAGTCCTGGAAATTTCCTTCCTGACCTTTTGTAAAATTTGTTTGTTTTGATACTTAACATGGCCAGTTGGTGTAAAATGTCCATTTCTTCTAAGTCATCATTGCTGAAATTTTTTAAATCATCCATGATAAAACACATGTTATCAGGAGTTTGACTATATTCCTCATTGTCATAACCTGGGAATGATCTTTCTGATGAGATCCCAGCAGTTATGTCAATGTGGTCAAAAGGTCCAAAACAATTTGAACAAGTAGGTGAATCTTGTCCCAATAGTGTTGTACTACCTGGTAGATAGTCATCAGCAGTTTTACCAGAACTTTGTAATTTCTTCTTTTGATCGATTTCTCTTTCAAAAGTTAATAATCTCCCATGTAATTTTGTAAGAGTGAGGGAGCTAAAGTCTGGTGAGGATCTTAGGACTATAGAGTATGTTTCCCATTTTTCAGGTAAAGACCTTAAAAATCTATGAAGCATAGATACAGTTGTGTAGGTCTGACCATTTAATTTTAGCTCAGATATTAATGAGGAAAATCTTTCAAATTGTTGAGTTAAAGTTTCCCCATTTATGTGAGCAAAAGTTTCATATTGTTGAGCCAGGATTTCTCTGGTGTTGGCAATCACCTCTTCAGTTCCTCCAAACTGTTCTTTGAGACAGTCCCAAAGCTCTTTGGCACTATCACAATGTAATAGGCCAGAGTAGATTTCATTTGGGAGTGCCATTGCCAACATAGAGAAAGATTTAGCATCAAGCTCAAGTTTTAGGAAATCATCATCTGTATAGTCTTTTGGGTCTTTTGTTATTTCTTCGTTAGTTTCAAGATTGATATTTACTGGTTTGTGAGGACCATATATCACAGATTTCCAGCAACCAGTGTTGGTCTGTGATAATGTATGTGCCATTCTCCTTTGCCAGATATTGTATTCATTTCTTACTAGCATAGCAGGTTTATGGCAGAACCAGTATTGTGAGGATCCATTTTAAAGAGTATTGATTTGTCAAATATCTCTTAAAGTGATGGATGTTGATAAAATTGAACTTTTAATCCTTTATTGAATATCAATAAGAGCTTATGTCTGATTCTCAATGTGTTAGATTGATATGTGATCAGATAAACCAGTGCTCTGATACCAGTTGTTGGATCAGTAATGCTCTTGATGTATTACTTGCTAGGGAACACTTATGTGTTTAGCAAGTTCAATCAGATTTGCACAGCGGAATGATAAGTAAAGTTACACTATCAACAGGAGTTATTACTCCCCCTGGATGTTTGAAAACTAAAGACAAGTATTTAATGAGAATCTAAGTATTGAATGAAAATGAATACTTAAACAGATTCTCAATAAATGAAATGGAAAGAACAATTATAAGCTTTTGAAGGATTTCTGTATTAATGGAAATCAATGTCTAAAACAGAGGGGATGAACCTATCTATTTATAGACTTTACATATACATGAACCTTGCCAAAAAGTAAGTCTGTAACAAGTAGCAACAAGTTGCATTCTTGGAACTTGTACAAACAGATAAAGTAATATTAAACTAATAAACTACTGAAACATAAGTCGGTGAAAAAGATCTTTGAACAAGAGCTGATGAATGACAAACTACTGATGAGTAGTTTGTCTTCAGTAGTTCTTCAGTGAACTGTCTGGTTTAGACTTCAGAACTTCTGATACTTCTTCTTCAGTACTTGTTGAATCCTTCTTCAGTACTTTAGTCTTATTTCTTCAGTAGTTCTATACTTAGGATATTTTGCAGAAGTGAATTAGACTAGGTTTTACAAAAGTGGTTTCACCAATCCTTTTTGTCCTAACATACCTTTTGGTTCCATGCTTTTCAAACCGCCGTTTATCTCATCAATCGCCTCCCCACCAAAATTCTTGACTTTAAATCTCCATATGAAAAATTATACAACCACCCACCTAACTACACCAAACTCAAACCTTTTGGGTGCCTATGTTACCCATGGCTACGCCCATATACTCCATCCAAACTTCATCCTCGATCAAAACAATGTCTCTTCCTTGGCTATTTCGTTTCCAAATCCGCCTACAAGGGCTATGATCCCACATCTCACCGTCTATACCACTCGAGGCATGTGGAATTCATTGATCACATTTTCCCATTCACCTTAAATGGTTCCTCTCCAATACCATTACCAACACCTGATGCTTTTCAAATCAAACCATCTACTAGCACATCTACACCATCTTCACCCACCACACCCACACCATTTTCTAACCCTCCCCCAAACTCCTTTCCTTTCGCTCCAACCATGCCCCTATACCAACCTGTTTCACCCACCAATTCTACCTCCAATAATCCCACGCCACCAAACACACCAGCCACGAACTATCACACGACCCCCTCTCCAACTCCCACCTCATCTCAACCTTCCATTCACTCGACTCCCAATGTCTCCACAAACGCTGACTCTATTCCCAATGCACCTACCTCAGTTGACCCAAGCACATCTTCCTCAAGCTCACAACCACCACCTCCTGCCCCATCTCGTCCTCAGCGAACTCGCAAACAAAACCCCAAATACTACAATCCCAACCTTGTTAATGCCACCACACTTCACCCCCTATCCCCCACACTTGAACCCACCACTCATACTCAAGCCACCAAAGACCCAGAGTGGCGTCAAGCTATGGACTCTGAATTAAATGCTCTTATCCAAAATCAAACGTGGGAACTTGTGCCACCCAACTCTCACACACCCATTGGATGCAAATGGGTGTTCCGCATCAAACGCAACCCTGACGGCTCCATTGCCAAATATAAAGCGCGTCTTGTTGCTAAAGAGGTTCCTCCAACAACATGGAAAAGATTATTTTGATACATTCAGTCATGTCACCAAACCTATCACCATCCGTACTATTCTCTCCATTGCTTTAACCCAAAATTGGCCCCTACGACAACTTGACGTCAATAATGCATTCCTTCATGGCACTCTTCATGAGGATGTTTTTATGACTCAACCTCCAGGCTATGTTAATTCTCAATTTCCCCATCACATCTGTAAGCTCAAAAAATCTCTTTATGGCCTGAAACAAGCACCACGTGCCTGGTACATTAAGCTCACCAACTTTCTTCTTCGCTATGGATTTCGTAAATCCTTAGCCGATGCCTCTCTCTTTATCTACAAACACAAGCAAGTCACTTGTAACTTCATGGTCTATGTCGACGACATTGTTCTTACAGGCAATGACACCACATTTCTAGACCAATTTGTTAAGGACTTAGGTACTACCTTTTCTATTAAGGACCTTGGCATGCTTCATCATTTTCTGGGAGTTGAAGTTATTCCCACATCATCAGGTTTATTTCTTTCTCAACATCGTTATATTCAAGACATCCTCCAACAATTCAAAATGGATGGTGCCAAGGATGTCCACACTCCTCTCAGTACCACCGAACCTCTTTCTTCCAATGACCAATCTCCTTCCGTTGATGTCACTCCCTATCGAAAACTTGTCAGTTCTCTTCAATACTTGGCCTTTACTCGTCCAGACATCTCCTTTGCTATCAACAAACTATCTCAATTCATGCACAATCCCCGCCAAACTCACTGGCAAGCTCTTAAACGCGTCCTTCGTTACTTAAAGGGAACGCTTCATCATGGACTCTTTCTGAACCGTAAATCTCCTCTTACCCAGTCGGCCTTCTCAGACTCTGATTGGGGAGGTGTACATGATGCCGGTCGGTCCACTACTGCATATATTATTTACCTCGGTAACAACATCATCTCATTGAAATCCACTCGTCAAAAGTCTGTTTCCCGTTCCTCTACGGAAGCAGAATATAAAGCTCTAGCAAATGCATCGGTGAAGTTAAGTTGGACCAAACACTTGCTACATGAACTAGGCTTTCCTTTAGCTCAAGCGCCAACATTGTTCTATGATAACACCAGCGCAACCTATCTTTGTGCCAATCCAGTCTGTCATTCACGTATGAAGCATATTGCGCTTGACTACCACTTTGTTCGTGAACAAGTCTCAGCTGGTAACTTACATGTTCTCCACATAAGCTCACATGATCAACTTGCGGATATGCTAACCAAGACACTGCCACGTGCACCTTTTCTTCGAAATCGATCCAAGA
The DNA here is from genome assembly GCA_028751855.1 of Ambrosia trifida. NCBI lineage: Eukaryota > Viridiplantae > Streptophyta > Magnoliopsida > Asterales > Asteraceae > Ambrosia > Ambrosia trifida. The sequence continues at coordinate 106,470,140 of CM054124.1, read as the reverse complement.
TAGGAGTATCCGATGGATCCTCCATCTTGCGGGGGCGTATAAGGAATGAATCATCATAATCACCATCTTTAATGTCTTTGACCATTATACTAAAGACATTGCATAATTCTTGCCCAACCATTTATATTGTAAATATGTATTTAGTGCAATCCCTAATTATTTGCCTTTATCCTTGTATTTCCTAATTGTAAAAATCCCTATATTAGTGCTTGTATCTTCTGTTAAAAAGTAATATAATTCAAAGAATTATTCTAACTATTTTAAGACATGGCTCCCTTTTTTTTTTTTTTTTTGAAAAGAAAGACATGGCTCCTTTTAACATAAAAATAAAAATATTTTGTCATTTCTATGCATTGTTTTCTTAAAGAATCAGAAGTTAACCAGCACTCAAACAACAAATGATCTGAATCTCACAATTTAAATTAGCAAAACACAACCAAACATAGTTGCCTACCATCTGCTATATTACAACTGATTTTCTGATTAATCAAACAGTCTCTTTCAAACCGCACGTCCAAACACCCCCGGGTAAAAAAAAATTCTTGTAGTTGTACACAACTAAACATGAGAGATTAACATGTTCATCAGCCTCTGATTTGTTCTTGATTCTAGGCAGTAAGACATTTGTTTCAAATGGTTTCTTGATTGTAACATTCTTTTAATTGTATAGGCATTGCTTCCAAATATGGCTGCTATGTTTGGTGTATTTGTACATCTTTTTTGACATAAACTTGAAGGGTTTTTTTTCCTAGGTAACATTCACTGTTGCATCTATTGCGCTAGAGGTTCAGGATGTTATCCCTTCTGGGCTTGTGAGGGAGATTCCGTATTTAACGCATCCAATTTTTAACATATAAGATTCTTGCCTATATTACTCTCTTAAAAATGGAATTCTGAACTTCAAGATTCTTATTTTTAGTTGAAAATATAGAAAAAGAACATTTACCATATTGTTATATACTTATATGTCGACATGATGATAACTTATATTAATCAGATTAATAATGAACACCTTGCATCTTTATAAGTGAAATTCAATATAGATACAATGACCTGTTCCTTCAACTCTTCAAGTATATCTACCTTAACTTTGATAACCTTTTTTTATTTTAGGTATCATACGCAGTGGCGAAGGATAAGAAGGGCCAGGGGTGGCCCTGGCTCCCCTGTTTTCTGGCGCAGTGGTATAAATTTGCGATTTTCATAAGTAAATTGAGTCCGGGTTGAGTTCGGCCCCCACCGATTTGCCACTACCGATCGAAAAAAATTGAGTCCGGCCCTCACCGATTCCGAAACCAAGCTTCGCCACTGATCATACGGAACATGAGCTATTAAGATACCTGAGTAAGTTACAGTCGAAGGATCTGTCATTGTGTCAGTATGATTCCCCTGGGATCTTGTATAGGGTGTAAACGGGCCGAGCCGAGGCCGAGCTTGACTAGGCTCGAGCTCGAGCTTGGCTCGAAAGTAAATCATAAGAGCTCGAGCTCGGCTCGGATCGGCTCGAAGTAATTAAAAAATAATTTTTAAACGACCTAAAAACTCGGTTCGAGCTCCCCTCAATAGCTTAAACGAGCAAAAGCTCGGCTCGAACTCGGCTCACTAACATTATTAATTAAAAATAAACATGTTCAAAGGACAAAATTACATACATAAAAAAATAATATAACTTTCGATTGGGCTCGTTTAGGGGCTCGAGCTCGGGCTCGATAACTAACCGAGTCATATTTCAAGCTCGAACTCGGGCTCAGGCTCGTTAAGGCTCGGCTCGCTCGATCTTTTTACCGAGCCGATCCCGAGTAGCTCTCGAGACGCTGCATGTCATTTACACCCCTAATCTTGTACCATGAAGCTTAATGCAACTACGGAGATGATGCCTGTAACATGGCCAGCCTTTGCAATTATGCATCCTTTTGCTCCCATTGATCAGGCACAGGGCCATCAGGCAGTTGGTTTAGTCGACTCGTAAGTATTCCTTTCTCAAAATTCTTGTCATGCTATATTTGTTTGGTAAACACTTCATCAATACTTCAAAGTAATATATTTGATGCCAATTTTTACTTACCATATGTACTACTAAAAGAAAAAAAAAAGAAACTGTTTGTCTATATTTGACCATTTTAACATTCTCTTAATCATCTTATTTAGGAAAAGTATGTTCCATTGTCTTTTATTAATGCACTGTCACTGCAGATAGTGATAACAATTTGTTTTTTTATGTTTTAAAAAGTGTTTCATTATGACTTTGCATGTTTTTTTTGTCAAGGAAAATGCTAGACATAACCTTTAGTGATAGTTGTGGAGTTTGGTCGTCGATTGTTAAACTTGGAGGTAATGTGAAAGTAGGGGAGGAAACCTTCACATCTCAAATAAGAAGTCAAGTTGGGAATGGGGAAGGGACTCGTTTTTGGATGGAACCGTGGCTTTGTGAAGTCGCGCTCAAATATAAATACCCCAGTCTATTTAGACTTGAAAACGACAAATTTTGTAAAGCGGCAGACCGGGTGTTGAAGTCGGGAGGTATTAGCGAGTTTGCGTGGAGGTGGAAGAAGGCGCCATCTTCTAGTATGGAACTAACTGAATTGACGGAACTGTTTTCGCAGATTTCTGGTTTCAAACTATCCGAGGTACCTGACAAATGGAATTGGCAAGGAACACAAGTTGGCTTCTCTGTTGCTGCAGTAAAAGCTTGGATGAACAGCAGTTTGCAGCAGCCTGAAACAGGATATATAGTCAAGTGGTGTAGGTGGCTTCCGTCTAAATGTAACATTTTCATACGACGAGCGATTAATGACCGACTACCAACAACGACAGCTTTGACCAGGCGTAACATTCAGTGTGCAGACTTGCTCTGCAGCTTTTGTCATGAAGGAAATGAATCGGCATCTCACCTTTTCACGGGATGTGGTTACGCGACTGTTGTTTGGCAAGCGATCTGGAAGTGGTGTCAAAGTACCAATCATTTTTGCTTTGGAAGTGAAAGATCTACCTGAGTTAGCGGACAATTGTGGCAGACCCAGTGTTTACAGTAATGCAATCAAAGGCATAATAGTTATAGCTTGTTGGCGAATTTGGAAATAAATAATGTGAAACCAACCACGCAACGTGCGAAAAAAACATAAATATCCGCAGCAACGCGCGGGCACTCACACTAGTTTAAAATAAGTAAACTTATGCACCTTCTATATCAAGGTGGTCAACGAAATGAATATTGGTAATTTTAGTTTTAGTTAATATAGAGTTGTAACAGTGTGTCTTATACCCAGTCTAATACTCGTTGGGGTAACAGTATACCCAGTGGTATTTATTCGGTGTACTTGTTATTTTGTAGAAAGAGAATACTTATTGGGGGTTTAAAAGTAAACTTATTTTTCATAACATTCTAATTTTATGTTTTTAGCAACTACAACAAATTAATTTACGATAAATTTCATATATCATCACTACAAAAGTTTTGAAATTTCTAAAATATTTAAATTTCAGGATGATTTACATTCCAAAAATTAAGTTCATACAAAATTAATAATGATTTAATCAAATATATATAAGAAAGCGATTTTCCACAAAATACCAAAATGAATTGAAACAATTAATTTTTTTAGCATGTGGTTCAAGTAAACCGATATATGATTTAGTCTATCAGGTTGGGTACCACCTGATGTCATATTAATAGGGCTGTAAACAAACCAAACGTTCAACAAACAGTTCGTGAAATGTTTGTTGGGAAGTTCGGTTGTGTTCGTTCGTTTAATAAATGAACAAACACAAACACAAAATTTTGTTCGTTTAGTTAAACAAACAAACATGAATAGATGTCGCGTTCGTTCATTTATGTTCATGAACGTTCGGTAACGTATTCGTGTATGTTTGTTTGTGTTCGATAGTTCAAGTCTAATATGATAATTTTGTGTTTTTATGAGACATAATGTGATCAAGATTATGTCAAGTATATTGGGGTAATTATATTAGTATAGTTTTGGGTGGATAATGTTCGTGATGAAATTTTTAGAATTCAGTACGTGTTAATTTGTGCTCAGTTTTGTTCATTAATGCATGTTTGTGTTCGTCTACATTCATTGATGTTTTTTTTTTGTATTCGCTTTTGTCAGATACCTAAATTTAACAAATAAAGTCAAATGAACAAGAACATGTTCATTTCCTTAACAAGCTAACACAAACAAACACCTTGTTCGGTAATTGTTCTTGAACAGTTCGTGAACGCGTTATTTCCTTAACAAACAAACACGAACAAGAAATCTCGTTCGTTAAGTGTTCATGAACAGTTCGTGAACATGTTATTTCCTTAACAAACGAACATGAACAATGTCATGTTCGTGTTCGTTTGGTTCGTTACAGCCCTACATATTAATACCCAAACCCAAGAAATTTTCTTTTATCAGTCGATACCCAAAGACCCATCCTAGATATTCTCATTGAGTTTGGTGGTATTTTTTTTTTTTTTCATCTTTTATCTCTTAATACGGGTTTGAGGCCTATAATTAGGGAGCTCCTGGTAAAAAATGAAAGAGAAGTAATAAACTAAAGATAATAAAAAGAATGACTTCATTATTCTATAGTTAGGCAAATTTCTTTTTTAATACCGTCATTTGTGTGACTTGAAACCAAGACCTCCAAACTTAGGTGTTTCTAAAGCCTTTATCTTTGCCAATGGCCCACCAACGCCAATAGTGCTTTATTGATTTCTCGATAGGTAAATAGTGCTTTTATTTCAAAATTTCTTTCGGTCAAAGTATATGACTAGTCGAGCATATAAAAAGTAGTCAATCCTCATTTTAACTTGAACTTGAATAAGATGTAAAGCATAAACTGAAGAAACAACGCGTATAACTTACCCTAGAAGGTGGGTAAGTTAGGTTGATACTCGTGTTTGCTCAGGTTATAATCCTTCGCTCACACCGGTGACTAAGTCCGAACCCTAGGAGATGAGAAAAGAATGTCGTGTGTGTGTTGAGGATAAAAGAACACAAAGATGTAAGTGGTTCGGTCTAGATCGACCTATGTCCACTGTGAAAGAGATATATTTATTACCCGAGAATTACAAAGAAGACAATTACAAGTGTGCTAAGATTATCGCTATCTCTATCTCTATGTTGTTTTCTGCATATAATGTTCGACCCCTTACAGTGGATAAGTGAACTCCTATTTATAGGGAAAGCATGGGCCGGCTGACGCGGCTCATGGTGGAGGTGATGATCTTGGGCACAAGTCTTAGGCCCAAGATATCTTCAGCCCATGGAGCTGGTGAGTAGCTTATGGTAATTAATGCTGATGTGAGAGAAAGCATGTTCCGCCTTGCTGGCAGTACACGCGGCGCGACGTGATTGGGCGCAGGCGGCGCTTCCCTCTAACACAACATGGTTGACCATCTGGTGATGTCTGACGTGACGTCTGGCAGCAGGTGGGCATGCCTGCACAGTACCTCTGACGAGTACTATTCATGGCAGCATGGTGGAAGCATGGAAGCGGTCATATCACTGTTCACTGTCATTGGTTATTGGACCACTCCTGACACGTGTTGTCCTTTGGTTGGCGCAGGGAATGTTCAGCGCCTGACCACCAGATCTCCTTCATTCTTGATCTTCCGTACAACCTCGTACTAAAGGTTGATGTTATCAGAATATTTGGGGCGTGGGTTCACGCGCGAGGATTCCTTTTGTGCTGATGACGTCACTTAGCTGATGTGATCCTGCGCATGAGCTTGTTGGCATGCGCAGGTTTTGTTCCGTGGACGTGAGGGAGTTGACGTCCCTGCTGATCTGAAGTTGTTTTCCGCGGATTGGGGTTCCGCGGGATTCTTGCAGTTGGTGCATTTTATGAGATAGGATTACTATCCACGTTCAAATTGGGCACCCTATCCCTCCATAAACATAAATAGAGAAACCCTTTTAAGAAAAGAAAAAAAAATCATTTTTCGAATACATAAACTATTAGATCTCCACCCGTTTATTGAGAGATAATAATTTTAATGGATATCGTCTAAGTTTGAAAAATTAAAATTAACAAGTTTACACACAAAAACAAGAATTAAATTAAATAAACGCATGAAATGAATTAGTCAATTCCATAGTTTATACTTTTACGGTGAAAAATATAAAATTGAAAATGCTAAAATGGAGAAAAACTTTCAAAGCCTAATTTACTGGCCTCGTAAATTAAATTGATCAAAAGCTATGCATCTTTAAGAATTGGGTTTTTTTTTTTTTTTTCTTCTAGAAAGTTTAATATCATGTTCAAACTAAATAGGTGGGAAAGAGACAAACCTTTAGTAGGAAACACCATTGTATCTGTGTAACATCAAAATATATTCGCAAACTGAAAGGATAGAGAATCTTTCGATAGCTTCTTTTACCAGTTTATATTGACTCAAGCAGATGGCATGGAATGGCGTCTTTGAATTTTAAACATAACATGTTTTAAAAACGGAAACATCATTATTGCCAGCTATAAGGTTCGGAGAGAATCTCATAATTAGTCAAGACTTTAATATCAGGGTTTTCTATCCGGAAAGTGATTTAGGAGCAGCTTGTTGCCTATCTGCCTGCTACCCATATCTAATTTCCCCTTAATATTGCGTGGTTGAAATTGATTATAGAGCTTAAATATAGATTTTTTTTATAGATTTAGTAATTAAGTTATCAAAAACTTACCGTCTTACGAAAAACAACAAAAAGTTATCAAATCCTTCATACATGCACATCGAACCAAAGCTAGTCATTGCACGCATCTAACTAGAACTTGATAGATCTTCCATTGTATGTTATTCCTCCTTCCGCTTCGTTTTGTGTCATCAGGTTGTCTGTCATGGCGCCTTAATTTCGAAAGCACCAAAATTTATCAATTCCTTCATACATGCACATTGAAGCAAAGCTAGTCATTGCACGAAACTAATTAGAAGTTAGTAAATCTTCTATTATGATATATTCCTCTTTCCGCTTCGTTTAGTGTCATCGGGTTGTATCTCATGGCGGCTTTCAAAAGAATAAACTGACATCTTTTGATCTTAGTTTGAAGCAAATTCCCTAGCAAGATGATGGATGTTGTGTTCTCCGAAACTACTTTGGCAACCAAAGCTACTTGACTTCTAACACAAGTAATTGTTTTTCGAAATTATGAACCTTTTATGCTTCCTTTGAATGCAAAAATATAACTTCTCCAAATATATGTTATTTTAAAAGGTTAGGCCTATAAGTTTTACTTTTTGATAAACACAAATGCCAAACCTAGCTAGTTTTGATATTTTATTAAAAAATGGCTGTCCAATAGAACATCAACATCTCAAGAATCTAATTCATCACACCTCCAATCATTTAGTTTGGCAACCAAAACTTTTAAAAAATCTTCGGTATATATCTATAGAACAAACTTACTTTGCGTCGATTGTTAGGAATACATTATTTAAACTTGGAATATGAAGACGATGACAAGATTTGATTGTTTTAAAATGAACGATTTTTTTCATTGATTTTGGTGTTACATATTATTAATATGTTAGCTAGAGCTACAAACTGGCCCTTTAAATAAATAAAATATGTTTTTTTATGATAAAGGTTATCAATAATATTTTTCAAACCGTATGCACTTTCAATGAACTGCATCCGCCCTTGATTAGCTAATTGAAAAATCGAATAACAATTCTACAAGAAATCAAGGGTATAGGCATTTAGCAGTCACATAGTCAAGGATAGTTAGTGTAATATTATTCGAAGATAATAGACTAAACTTTTACAATTATAAATCTAAAAATAGGGGGTTCAACCCCCTCTTGCCCCAAAGTATAATCATTATGATTCGTTCATAGTAGATTAATGATAAAAGATTAGTCATTTAATAAGCTAAACTTTAATATCAGACTAAATTTAATTTAATTAGAGGCCGGTGCTTGAAACATGGTATCGACCAACCATCATTTATTATAAACACACATAGATTTTATATTTAAACCCGCACGTGTGAATTCTATACACCAAAATGTATTAACTATACAGCTTCCTAGATTAGGCCAAAACTAAAGAAATGTACAATACATATAAAAGTTTAGAGTGGAAACAAACTCAATTTTTAAGTTAAGGTACATGTTGCGCTTAACTTATTTTATTTGTAGGAATATGTTGGGCTGATTAAAGGCTATTAAGAAAGGGCAGATTTATTTTTTTGCTAAATAAGGGAAGTGGACCAAAATGGCCTGACAATTTCTAGGAAGCGGTTTACGAGAAGCCCAAGTCAAGACTAAAGTGGATGAGATGGTGTAGGGGTGGGGAAAGTTTAGGGCATGGGATATGAGTAGAAAATTTACGTTGTGTTAGTTTCTCACTTGTACAATATATTGTTTATTTTGAGTGACGAATAAAAATAATTTGTTGTTAAAAAAGAAGTTTAGGTACATGTACATTGCACATATCCTCATATGTTTAAACCTTTTAAGAATTCAAACTTTTTGGCTATTAAAAGATTCAATGCTGAAAAGAAAGACAAGGAGAAACCACTATAAATTCCAAGCCAAATCCTTCAGAAATCTTAGCAAATTAGTTCATATATACTTTCGGCAGAAATATGGCATTCAAAACCACTTCTTTGAACCACAATATGTCTGATGATGGCAGAAGAGAACTCACGGTCAAAGAGTTCAAGAGATGGTTGATGAGGTTCGACACCGATAAAGACGGCCGGATCAGCAAAGCGGAGCTTCGGCAAATTGTTAAGGCAACCGGAGGTTGGTTTTCCCGCTTGAAATGCAGGGCTGCAATGAAGTCAGTTGACAATAATGGAAACGGATTTGTAGATGAGAGCGAAATCCAAAATCTAATACACTTCGCTCAGAAGGAATTGGGTGTTAGAATCATACCATACTAAGTTACTAACTAACATATGTTGTTGTACACCATCTCTTTATTTAGTTTTGTGTAAACAACAAGACTGCGTTAATTCTGAAACTAACTTATATGATGACGTCAGTATTTCTAATCTACATTAATGGTTGTATCAAATGCAAGATGACTAAGGCAGGATCTAGGATTTTATTATCATCACCGCCTCGTTTGTGGCGGTCCTTGTCATCCACGCTTCCAGAATGTTCATGTTCTTTATTTTCGTTCCATTTTTTTCTTACAACATGCTGCCATATATTCTTTAACTGTTCTTATAACATGAAGAGCCATTTCCAAGGAGTTTAAATCCGTCCATATCAGAAATATGCTCGAAACAGGCACGAAGGATAAGAAGGGCCAGGGCCCCCTGTTTTCTGGCGCAGTGGTATAAATTTGCGATTTTTATAGGTAAATTGAGTCCGGGTTGAGTTCGGCCCCCACCGATTTGCCACTACCGATCGAAAAAAATTGAGTCCGGCCCCACCAATTCCGAAACCAAGCTTCGCCCAACAGCGTTCTCTCCCTTAGTAAATTCAAAGCAGCACTTGCTTGCTTGCGAGCATGTCGTAACTGCAAAACGCAGGCACGTTTGAACGGATTAGAGCTTAAGGGTACATAACTATAATGCTATATCTGCATATATAACATGTGTATGTGTATAAAGATCAGCAGCATATGTGTAGTAACATGTGATTGTGTGTGTAGGACTCTATGTGTACGTAGTATTGTGTGATTGTCTGTCCAATTTCTCCTTTCTTTAATAATTAATCTGTTAAATATGACTACAAATACTATAACATTACAATTGTTGGGAACAATTGATATCAAACAATAAACTCGACAACTAGAACTCGCTCTTGGTGAACTCCCGACACTATTTTATTAAACTTGAATTGAAACTTCTGAATACAAAAATCATAATAAGCTACCCTATTTATAATAACTCTTATTCTTGCTAGACAAGGAAATAACTAACTACTAGATAAACCAAAACTAATAGATAACAATAAAATCAAATATTCAATTACTAATCTGCATTGCTTCGACTTGGGCTTGGGTACTGGATCGGCCCACCATCAACATGGATTAGTCCATCATTCACCCCCCTAATCCTTGTTTGTACCACCAAGGTTCTCTAACCCGAGCAAACTTCTCATCTCTGCGAACTTGATTCTCAGTAATGCTTTTGTCAAAATGTCCGCTTTTTGTTCTTCTCCACTAACATGCTCAACACGTACTTCTCCTCGTTCAATACTTTCACGAATAAAATGAAACCGCGTGTTGATATGTTTACTTCGACCATGAAAAATAGGATTTTTCATTAGAGCAATTGACGAACTATTATTGACCCTTAATAACACCATCCTTTCTTCAGTTCTAGTTAATTCTGCCAAGAGTCCTTTGAGCCAAATCGCTTGGCATGCTGTTGCTGCGGCTGCCATGAATTCAGCTTCACATGACGATAGAGCAACGGTCTTTTGCTTTTGCGAATTCCATGAGATAATAGCATTCCCATAATAGAACACCATTCCAGTAGTGCTTCTTCCATCAGTTTGGTTTGTACCATGGCTACTGTCACTATATCCAATTAAACTTGGTTTCTTTTGGCGACCATAAGAAATTCCAAAGTTTATTGTTCCCTTCACATATCTTAGAATATGTTTAACAAGTTGCAAGTGACTCTGCTTTGGTGCTTGCATAAACCGGCTAGCCACGCCAACCGAGTATGCCAGATCGGGTCTAGTGTGTAGCAAGTAACGAAGACTTCCAATCAAACGTCTATACATCGTTGCATCAACGTCCGCTTCTTTGTCATCTTGAACGGGTTGAATTCTTGGCTCCATTGGATACTTCGATGGGTTGCACTCTAGCATTCCAGCCGATTTCAAGATCTTCTTAGCATATGAGGATTGCCTTATTTGTATCATCTCATCCTTTTGCTTGACTTCCATTCCGAGATAATATGAGAGTTCTCCTAAATCACTCATATCATATTGTATCTTCATTTGATCTTTGAACTTTTCTATTTCAACTAAGCTCGATCCGGTTACTACAAGGTCATCAACGTAAACACCGACTATTACAAGGTTTGATTCAAGACCTCGAGTATAAACTGCTTGCCTTTTGACATCGACTGAAACCGAGCTCCTTTAGCGTCTTGTCTAATTTTTCATTCCAAGCTCGTGGGGCTTGACGAAGTCCGTACAACGCCTTTCGTAATCGATACACCTTCGACTCTTTTCCACGAATAACGAACCCCTCAGTTTGTTTGACATAAACTTCCTCCTTTAAATCTCCGTTCAAGAATGCCGTTTTCACGTCCATGTGATGCACATTCCACCCGCGGCTGGCTGCTATAGCAAGGATAAATCTCACTGTTTCAATTCTTGCCACCGGTGCGAAAACTTCTTCGAAGTCGATTCCTTGTACTTGAACATAACCCTTTGCCACCAACCGAGCCTTGTGCTTTATTACCGAACCATCCGGATCCCTTTTCACCTTGAAAACCCACTTCAGTCCGATTGATTTCTGTCCATTCGGCAAATCGCACAGTTCCCATGTTTTGTTTTCTTCAATCGAGGCTAACTCGGATCTCATAGCTTGTTGCCATTCCATGTAATCCTTTGCTTCAAAGTAGTTTGTTGGTTCGTCATCCAACAGTAACAACTCTCCTTCTTGAAGCATAACATAATCTTCAAGATGTTTTGGTTTGATTTGTTGCCTTGTAGATCTTCTTAGTGACAGACCTGCTTCAGCTTCGTTCTCACTTTCCGAGTGGTCGCTGGGATCTTCGGTACTGGCATACGGTTCTTGGCTTTGAGTTGTTTGAGCTTCGGCCGACTGAGGCTCATTTATTTGTTCAACAGAACCATTCTGATCAATTTGGACCAAAAACTCAATCCACTCTGGTCCGTTTTCTGCATTCTTTTCTTGCGAACAAGAACTCCAATCAAACTTTATTTTCTCCTGGAATATCACGTCACGACTTACATAAAGTTTTCTCTGAATCGGGTCAAATAACCTGTACGCCTTTGTTCCGGGTTCAGACCCGAGATAAACAACTTCTTTACTTCTATCATCAAGCTTTCTTACATTCACCATAGGTAGCTTCATGAAACACGAACATCCAAAAACTCGAAGGTGATTCACATTTGGTTTGTGACCCTTTAATGCTTCATAAGGAGTCACCTTATCTAGCGCCTTTGTAGTTACCCGATTCATAATGTAAACTGCGTGTCTTACAGCTTCACCCCAAAAGTTTTGGGGTATTCCCATGGCTTTTAACATACTCCTTGCACAGTTGAGAACTGTTCGGTTGCGTCTCTCAACTATCCCCTTTTGTTGAGGGGAGTATGGTGCGGTAAAGTATCGCTTGATACCGGTTTGTTCACAGAAATCAGTGAATAGCCGGTTCAAGAACTCGCCACCCCGATCACTTTTAAGAGCCTTCACTTTCAAAGATGTTTCTAGTTCTACTTCCTGCTTGAATTTTTTGAAAACTTCCAAAGCTTCATCTTTGGTTTTAAGTGTGTATATCCATGTATACCTTGTGTTGTCATCGACAAATAACATGAAATATCGATTTCCTCCCAAAGTGGGTGGAGAAATTGGTCCGCACAAGTCGGTGTGGACAAGTTCAAAAGGTTTTATGGCACGATGCATAGATTGCTTTGGAAACGGTTCACGGCTGTGTTTTCCTAGCATACAAGCGTCGCACACCCGCTCCCCGTGTAGACTTTGTAAGTTCCCATGTACCATCTTATTGTATCTCATGTTATTAATCGATTTAAAATTCAAGTGACCAAGTCGAGCGTGCCATAGCCACGCTTGGTCGTTTATGGAAGAAAGTAGACATACCGGGCTTCCAATAGTTAAAGCAATCTTGTACAGGCGATTCGGACTCCTTGCTACCTTCATGAGAAGTCGACCACTTTCTTCATAAAGCCATAAGTGCTCGTTTTCCATCCACACCTTGCATCCATTTTCTGTTAATTGTCCAAGACTCAAGATGTTGCTTTGTAACTCCGGTATGTAATAAACATCTTCAATGATTCTTTGTTCGCCATTCTTGCACTCAACTACAATGACGCCTTTGCCTTCAATCTTCACAGTGGAACCATCGCCAAACCTTACTAATCCATTTATCTTCATGTTTAGCATGGCAAAGTGTGAAGCACGACCCGTCATATGATTTGAAGCGCCATTATCCAGAAACCATGTTGCTTTATCTTGCGAATCATTCGCATATTTCTTCGGGTGCACCTTATCTTCATTCAGCAATATCTTCCCATCTTGCATCTCTACTGCTGCCATCATAAGAGCTTGGTCGACTTCATTCAAGTTGGCCTGAGGTTCGGCTTGTTTGTTACATTCCCATGAGTAGTGGCCGAGATTATTGCAATTATAGCATCGTATTTCTCGTTTGTCTTGACCCCGATTACCATCACGGCTGTGCTCGTTTGCAGCTCGGTTTTGATTGTTTCCCCGGTTTTCTCCGTTAGCCTGATTTCTGCCACGGCCCCTACCGTAACCTCTACCTCGGCCTCTACCTCTTCCACGATTGTCCATTCCACGACCTCGACCTCCTAGGTTTCTTCTATTCTGATCGTTTTGTCGTCGTTCATTCGAATCGGTTCTAGTAAACAACAACTTACTTTCTTTTTCAGCCACATCTTCGTGTCCTTTAATCCGCTCTTCAAAAGCTTTTAGTCTTCCAATACAATCTTCAAAAGTCATTGACCCAAGATCCGCTACTTGCTCTATTGTTGCTACTATAGCTATGAATTTTGATGGCATAGCATCAAGCAACTTACTCACCACAGCCTTGTCTTCCAAGGTTTCTCCTAGACTATTAAACTTGTTAATAATCTCAGATATTTTACCAGCAAATTCCTCAACTGTTTCCTTTGGACCCATCTTCAATTGATCAAACTCTCGTTTAAGAGTTTGTATACGGGCTTGCTGAACCCGGTCTGCACCAACAAACCTTACTCGGAGAGCTTCCCAAATTTCTCGCGCACTCCGTGTCTTTGCAACTTGAGCCAACAAGTTTTCTGGAAGAGACTGATAGATGATGGCTCGTGCTATCTTGTTCTTCTTTACCTCGACGGCGCCTGTGTTCTCCGGATCAACAGCCTCCCATAGGTCTTGAGCGTCCAGGATTGATTCCATCATGATGATCCATGTGTTGTAGTTGCTGCTTGTTAACTTCGGGCATGATAAGCTAGACGGGTTTGTCTTCTCATGCACGACAATTGCTTGATGTGTTGGAGCATCACCTCCTGCACCTTCACCTCCTGCCATTGTCCTTGTTTCTTAATCTTTAAACCTTCAATCGCTCCTTCAGTTCTTAGAACCCGATCACAATCAGATTCCCCCCCCCCGGTAATCTTGTGTCGGCCTTCCTTACACGAACAGGACCCAATTGATCTTTTTAAAGAACTCGGGCTCTGATACCAATTGTTGGGAACAATCGATATCAAACAATAAACTCGACAACTAGAACTCGCTCTTGGGGAACTCCCGACACTATTTTATTAAACTTGAATTGAAACTTCTGAATATAAAAATCATAATAAGCTACCCTATTTATAATAACTCTTATTCTTGCTAGACAAGGAAATAACTAACTACTAGATAAACCAAAACTAATAGATAACAATAAAATCAAATATTCAAACTAATCTGCATTGCTTCGACTTGGGCTTGGGTACTGGATCGGCCCACCCTCAACATGGATTAGTCCATCAACAATAGCAACCAACTTATCTCCTTCTTCTAATAAAGGAGTAGCTAGGGGGACACTTGTCCCCATTCTAGGGCTCCTCACTACTATAGTCCATCTTATAACCCGTTTTGTTTACCCGCTCCATTGTCCCGACTCGGATTTCATTTATCCACACAACAAAAACCTTTCATTCAAAACACGCTCAACAGATTTGTTAGGGTTATGTTTTCATAACCCGATCATCGCCGTCTTCTATCCCTTACAATCTATCTTCTTCCTTACACATCCGAGTCGGAACCTTCACGCTTCTTCTTCTGCTGCCTTTGCTCTATTCTCATCCAAACAATTTTTCTTACTTCAGTTCATCCAATGTAAGCATTTTTTCATTATACTTTAATCTCATTTTAATTGATTCGTTTCTGTTGCTTTATATGTATTTTCTGTTATACGCATCCTAATACCGTCGATGTTTAAGGTTTTTAATTTGATATGTTTTTTTAGGGTTCAATCTTTCACGTTGTTGATTTAGGGTTGAACATCGAGGCATCAATTCGTCAAAGGTATGCAATTTTCTATAATATTCTTAATGTTTGAACGGATCTGTTTTAATAGATTGTTTTCAGATCTGTTTTGTAGTATATCGGATTGCTATGTGGTTTAGCTTAGGGTTATGTTTTCAGATATGTTTTACTATATTATTAATAGATTGTTTTCAGATCTGTTTTGTAGTATATCAGATTCATTAATCCGAATCTGATATTTCAATTATCAGTATTTTTTTCCTGTTTTTATTGTAATACATGCTGTGATTTTTGTTTTTTTGCAATACAATCTCATTTTGTTTCATATGCTTACAAATCTTAATTACGATGTTGAATGTTTCCGGTGATTTGTGGATTGTAGGGAGTAGAGAAGCTGATTGTGTCGAAGATGATGTTTCCTGGATCAATAAAGATTGAATGTTTAATGAGTAAATCTCAGGAGTACATAAGGAATTGAAGAGAAGTGCAGCTCTTTACATGGTCCTGTTTTCCTTTGCCATTGTCATGTCCTCTCTATATATAATTAGATCACAATGAGATTTTTTATTTTATTTTTTCAGGTTATGGTATAGATTATGGAATGCAGCGACTTCATGAGAGGTATTGTTTACGAATACAACCTCAAATTCGCTTTTTGGTCTTGGATTCTGATTAATAGTGAAAATGTTCTTCAAATGAATATAAAAATTATTGGCCTTGGATTCTGATTAATATTTTGATCATCGGTTTTAGGCATAAAGTTAACTGAGGGGCCGTAATTTTAAGTTTAAAATAAAATAAATAAATATTGGAGATTGGTTTTTACAAAATTCAATAAAAATTGAATTTTTAATGAGTACATAAGGAATTGAAAAGAAATGCAGCTCTTTAATTACATGGTAAGGTTTTCCTTTGCCATGGTCCTATCCTCTCGCTCTATATAACTAGAGCACAGTGAGATTTTTCTATTTTACTTATGCAGGTTATGGTAATATGGTATGGATTATGGAATGCAGCGACTTCATGAGAGGGACTAAAAGTTTTCGTTAATCTACAGGTTGTTTCAATTTAAATTCATGTTTGAACATAATACGTGTGAACGCATGGACCAACTTTAGAATTGCTTTCTAGAATCACCTACAATTCAGCATCACAATCACCTCACCTGCCTCTGTCCATTTGTCTAAACTTCTTTGACTTTTTTCTTTCGACATTTTTGACTTACTTTTTAACGTAACAAATTCACAACCTCCACAACATACCAATTTTGTGGAGGGTAAAATAAGGTCTGGTATGTACCTATAATGGTATTACTTGCATATAAAGTTGCTGATTTTTGTAAACTTTGCTATGTTGAAACTACTCACCAGGGTCATGGCAGTGGAACCAAGATTTTGTATTAGTGGTGGTGGAATGCACTAGCTTGTAAGTACATTTACTATTTTTGCCTTTTATATTTGCAGGACGTACTTCCTAAACTCACAAAAAATGGTTAGAACCTAGCAAGTGATCAAACTCATAAGAGGCTAAAATGAGCTCAAGCCTTTTATCCGACGAATGCTCGAGTTCAATTTTGGTAGTTGTTTCTCTACCCTTATCATTTTACATGTTCTTTCAATTTCTGGTAGTTGCTTTTCAAGCCTTATCATATTACATGTTCTTTTTTTTTTTTTTTTTCTGGGTGGTAATTGATTCTTATTGGCTTGATGTGGTTCTACCCATCCTTACCTTGGTTCTTATTCTCATGGTTAAAATTGAAACTATGAGATACTATAACTTTGGGTTGCAAGTACACAAATTATGCATTGCCTCTTTCTCTCCTATTAGTTATTTACAGGATCATTATGTCTGTTTATCAGTATTTTTATATATTGTGCAAAGCTTTGTGAGATACTTTGTGGTAATATCTTAATTAAAGTTTTGGAGCTTTTAAGTTTTATATAATTAAAATTACATTTTGAAATTGGACTGTAGCAATATGATTAAGCGACACATATTTATGTTAAAATCACCTGCCCCTTATTAGTTATTATGCCTCGCCACTTTCGCCCCGTTTTCTCTCGGCTTGCCTGCGCTTCCCTGCCTTACCTTGCCCCGAACAAGTAGAGGGACCTCATAATTGCTTCTTTTAGTTTAACGGTTTGTATATAAACACGTGTGAATATTGTGTACATGTCTTATGTTGTTATATTTTACATTTAACAGACGTGTGGCTTATATTTTACATTATGGTAATGGTTAAGAAAGGTTTACCTCTACTTAAGATACATTTAACAGATGTATGGCTTATATTTTTGAGTTGAACAATAATACAATAGTGTGCGTTGTCTATCAAATTTTAGACTTTTAGAAGTCAATGAAGAAACTTCTATAACCTGTCTTTGGTTTGGTTAAATATTTTTCAAGACATCTGTTACTTTTATGGATAGTTAAACTCAAATTCCTTATGCTAATATTGAGCGTTTGTTTATCGCAAGTAAGAGGATGGAGTATTTAGGATTATGCATGGTCAAGGGATGATTTGATAAGGATATGATATTTTTCTTTTAAAATGTACAGTATGACAATTTTCTTAATCGTATTGAATTAGTAAAAAAGTTATGTAATCAACGGCGCATGTCCACTGTTCTAAATTTATATTTCTACAAACCCATTTTAGACTAGGAGAAGTATGTATACCACGTATGCATTCCTTAATGGAATATCTAAGTTCAATAAAAGAAGGTAGAATTAAGATTTGTCTACAAAGAAATATTTGAAAGTTTGTAAACAAGTATTCAATTTTATTTTTTAAACAGTTTAATTTAATTTTTTTTTGTTAAACTATATTTATATGCTTAGAATTTTCATCTTCATTTGCATGTTGTTTAAATAAATATGACCGCATCTTCATTTCAATATTTGTTTTTAACTACGTCAAATCAAACATTGGATAATTCATACATCATTTATTGGGTAACATTAAACATTGAACAATTGGTTATAAAATTGATGGAGAGGGTGGTTATGTTTATTTTACTGACGGATGGCCTTATATCAGGAACATTGGTTAACAAAGGTTACCATTATCACGTGCAAGCTAACATTGACTTATTTAAAGTCAAACAGTTCATAAGTTAGTTACACATATCTGTAAGTATGTTATAACCTGCCAGGTAATGTATGTTAGATGATTTGTCATTTCACTTGGGGATCCACCGTGTGTATACACGGGACTCTAACCTAGAGAATTAATTTGATGCTGATTTGTTGTGTATTTGACCTAATTTGTGTGACAAACTGCGGTGAAATTAAGAAACAAGAAGTGGGGACAACCAAAGCTACAGGAACTGGGGGTTCAATGAATTGGGGCTGCAGATCCTGAAAAAGCTTGCATGTGACGACAATTGTGCGAAGATTGGGACACAAAGAAGTTGTTAACGAAGATAATAGATTTTACGCAAGTAGGTGAGAGACTGTTGAAGGATGAACGGGTCACAGAATCGTAGATTCTGATTGTGAAGAGATCGCTGCAGGTTGTGAAAATGTTAGTGAGCATGACGGGTAGCACGAGCAGACAACTGAGGGTAGAGATATCCGAGGTGGTGTTCATGATTACTTATATTCGAGATATATTGGGAAGGAAGATAGATCCAAGTATGTACATGGTTGCACGCTTTGCAGTTTACACATCACTTTATTTAAGTATCTTCTGGAACTTGTACTAATAATTTCTTTGTTTTTTTGGATTTTTTTTTTGTCAAGGTTGGTGAGTGAAGCTTTAAGGAAGATGAAGGGTAAAATTTCTGAAATTACAGGCTCTCATGTTTCTTGCCGTGTACTGCAGGTGATTATTAAAAGCATCTTTTATGTATTTTATTAAGATAGAAACTTACACCGTTTTATTTTCGTTTGCTTTAGACTTGTGCTAAATATTGTACACAAGATGAAAGGGGTTATCTTATATATGTAAGGAGCTATAGAATATATATAATGGGTCAGTGGGTTATAGTAAAATGATGCATACGAGAAAGACTTTTTTTTGCACAACTGAGCTATGTCCTGACTTTGGTGAAAGCCGCACGATATGTATTTTGAAATAAGTTGTAGAAAAATTGGTGGATGGAAAACAAGTCAAATCTGATTGGGTTGGGTTGGGTAGGGCATCAAGCCTCTTTCGGGTTTGTAAATCCTAAAAATTTCAGATTCTGTATGCTTGAAACCAAAATGAAAAATTTATAATGTTCAACAAATCAACCTACAATTTCTACAAGTGCCATTAAAAGGTTATTGGTTGAATATCTTTCACAATTCTTTGTTTAATGTCAGTGTCGTATCTACAAAATGGAATTTTACCACTAATCCAAAGCAACTTCTTTGTCATTCAGGTATTCACATTAATGGATTTTCTTACAGGCACAATAGCTTTCCTACATCATCAATGTCATGAAAATTAAAGAACCTATTTCATGACTCGAAAGTTGGATTGTGGAACTGGAGATTGATTGTGTTTAGGGCTTTAATCTTTACATTTAGCTCTACCAGGTACTGTTTTTACCTATCTATTTGTTCTAATTTCTGATTCATGATGAGGAACATATGAATTGATATGTTCATTTGTTAGTTAATGTATTTGATGTGATGAGGAACATATGAATTGATATGTTCCTGGAACTTTCGTGATTTTCGTATAAAATTGAAGACAGGGCTGGAACTTGGTTTATTTTTATAATTTTATTGTTTTAGAACGCTACAACAGTATAGTATGATAGGGATTTAATGTGATTTTAGGTTTCGGCTCGACTAATTGGTTGATAACAAAAAGGGTTTTCCAATGAATTGTTCAATATTTTTTTACCTCTAATTGTGCTGATTAAGAATGTGTGCTTTAACTTTTGAAGGGTACTAGGGGCAGGGGATATGATGGTAATTCAAAATCACATTGTTTCATTACGCCTATTTTAAAGAACGAGTTTGTAAATAGTAGGTTAACAGAAAAGCTAGAGTAGCAGATGTGGGACCTGTTAGCCATCTCTACAGGTGGCATGCCGTGTACACGGTTAATGGCATCATGCCTGTTCTTTTATAGTTTTGAAGCTAGATGTAAGTACTTCCGGTTGGCAGCATTTGGTAAGCCTCGAGGTCAACCTTGGATTACATCGGGGTTAGATTTGAGTATCCAAAACAAAATTCTTCTATGACTTGAAAAACGTTTCTGGTTTATAAAGATCAAATTCTTGAATCAACTGCTAAAATGATGGATCTTCATGCCAGTCAAAAAGTTATTCTTGAAGTGAAATATGATTAAGAAGTTGGTACGGAGTTGGCCAAACATTGGAGTTCTTGACACCCGTGAGTGATGAGTTCAAAAACCGCATCTTGGAATCTGGAGAGACAACAATTTGTTGGATTCTAGGATTGTTGGATCTTTGTTTGGGCTCTTCCAGGCCTATGGTCTCCTTCTGTCAGTGTCTCAAATGCTATAGTGTTTTCAGAGGTGAAAAGAAAATTTGTTCTCTTGGGCCAGATCTTGGCGAACCTGCACTGACAATATTCGGTCCAGATCGTGGCGAAGTTGCACTGATTATATTCGCTTCAGGTATTACAAAAATGTATATCACACAAAGGTATTGTTGTACTGGTCGCACC
Source organism: Ambrosia trifida (assembly GCA_028751855.1). Lineage (NCBI taxonomy): Eukaryota > Viridiplantae > Streptophyta > Magnoliopsida > Asterales > Asteraceae > Ambrosia > Ambrosia trifida. Next base: position 106,449,378 of record CM054124.1, on the reverse strand, counting down.
GTGAAAATCCCTAATCACATTTATAGATGATTTAAAAATTAAAAACAGTTTTTTTTAATAAATTCAGTTCTTTTATTTTTTTATTATGGTTATTTTTTATTACATGCAGGTAGCTACAAAGATCTTGAATGGTAAAGAACTCCAGTTTTACAAATGGGATGGTGATCTTTGCCAACTATTACAAAATGTTAGGGAGAATAGGAATAGAGTTGCTGAGGTAATTCCAAAGTCAAAACTTATGACTTTTAATTTTGATTTTCTTAAAAAAAAAATGGTTATATCTTTATTCGACTTTGATACGCAGCAATAAATTCTACACCAAATTATTCAAATGAGACACTGTACACGTTAAATTTAGTACAAAATTCTTCAGGATGGTTCTGTTTTGAACTTATGATCTAACATGGTTTTTATGTTTTGATTAGAATTGGATAAGAGATGAGAAGAACCTCTATCTTCAAGAAACTAAGAAAACAATCAAATTCTTTGGTAGAAATCAGTCGATAATGTTGAAATAAGTGACAATCAAACAAATAGGTCTGCCCCATATCTATCTGTAGTTCTGTACATGTGACTTTTACTGTAGGTTAATAATTTTATTCATTAATAATTCTGTTATTAGTTTATGAATAATATTAAGCTAATGTGAATAGCTGCAGTAATCTAATAAATCATAAAAGCAAGTTTCATGAAACCCTTATGGAAAACTAGAAGTCATTAGCATTTTTTTTAACATGATTTGGGTCAGTAGGTTGTCTGGGGTTAACCACATTAAAATGTATTCAACTGTTTCTAGAAATGATTTACATATTAAAACGTGTTTTGAATACCCTGTTAAGAAGAGTTCCCGATTTTGGCCTCTCGGAATAACGGACCTCAGCCGGGGTGCGGCTTGCCCACCCCAGGGCCGGCCCTACAGCAAAGTTGTGCTTATATATATATATATATATATATATATATATATATATATATATATATATGATGTGCACAAGCATTGTGTCAATGGAAACATTAGAATAGGATGAATATAAAACATAAGTGACACTTTTCATATATCTTTTGTTCAAACGTGTTTCTGGATATAAGAACCGCAAATGCTGACAAGCACGCTGGGAATATATTAATGAGCTGAGAAGCTGGTCGAATTGCGCGGATCCCTATTGATCATGGATATTGCTTTCCTGAGAATGTAAGTCTAAAGTCTTTTTTTTTTGTTTGATGATTACGATATTAAATGATTTGTCATGCTAACGCACATTTCTTGATTTGTGTTTATAGTTCAAAGACTGCACATTACTGATGACGCATGTAAATGTGCTCTATATATAGGCTTTTTAGTCGAATTCACACTGTAGTCTAACATGAGGATTTGTATAACTCTTTTCATTTGAGATTGATTTTATATAAAATTTTAAATTTTGTTTTTAATCCCTTAAAAACAATGATTATTCGTATATAGTTGTCTTACCTATGCAAGAGTTATTTGTTAACTGTACTATATAGCTTTGGATTTGTTGATTGTCACCGATTTATTATTTCAATGATGGTTTATTGGAAAAACATGAGTCAGTTTTTAAACGATGGTAATCGACGAGGGCCTAAAATCAATTTTGTGTAGATACAATCATACTGTCATGGAATGTCCCCCATCAGTGTTCCTCTTCGCGGTTGTTGTCTGTGTGTCACAAACATACTCGCTGTATGTTGTTTCTGTTCACTTTCATACATCATTGCCTAGAGATTTTAGACCACATGATTGTGTAGCTCATGATGTGGTGGTCTTTGGTACGTTTTATCCTCTTATGTTTTGAGATTTACTGCTCAATTATTGGTTAAGGAGTTGCTAACTACATGTATACTATTTGACCACTAAGGTTAATTCATAAACTAAACCAAGTAGGTGATTCATTTTCAAACATATGACCTAGCTTTATATATATACTACTTAATTACTAATTTGGTAACTGGACTTAAATTGATAACGAAAAGTCAAATGATATCATTTTACTTATGAAATTTGTTACAAAAACCATTCAACTTTGTTGGCATGTTGCAAGTTCTTTTCGTTGTTATTACCCAAAATAATTGGTCTTGGAAGGTACAACGATTTATAGTGACCGATTTCGAAAAAGAAGTAAAGTATGCAAGTTGTTTAAAGCTGAAATATCTTTGGTAAATTCTGTATTAATTTTTTTTTTTGTTTTTGTTTTTTTTGTATATACTTATTTTCATACCAATACAATATAAGATTTGCAAGTTTGTTTAAACGATTAAGAAATAATAAAAAAAAATTGTTTTGTTTTTATAGGTACTCATGGATATAAGGTTCTCGCATATGGTTGCCAACGGTGCAGTTCTCCAACAAACGAATTATTGTCCACTTTGTGATGTCCAATGTCTGGACAAATCTCAGTTTGAACAGCATGTTAATGGTAAAAAACATCAATCCAAGGTATTAGATTTAATATATATATATATATATATATATATATATATATATATATATATATATATATATATATATATATATACGTTTTTTTATATAAATATAAGTAACTTATTTTTGTATTTTTTTGTTTTGTAGGTTGCGCATGCAAACGGAAATGATATGTTCTATTGTGGTCTATGCCATGTCCAATGTACCAGTCAACCAAACTTGAACGCACATTTTGATGGAAGAAAGCATAAGAAGGCTTTGCAGAACGCTGGCTTTGTTAATTTTATTTGATTATTTTTTATTTTAGTAATCTTTTATGTTTTATTTCCGGATTTGGTTTTTTGATATTATAGTTTTGTGTTTGACATAATCTTTGGTTTATTTTTTTTCAATATAATGGTATGATTTGATTACTTTGAATGGTTATTTAATTCTTAATTACTTACCATATTGTGTTTTTTAATTAGTTGACGAATTTTAAATTATATATTTTTTTTAGTTAAGATTCAATATTTTTGAAAAAACGAAACATGCCAAACTTACGTCATTATTGAAACCTAGAATATTTTGTTCAACTTTACCATATTGTTAAAACATTTAATTTAATTATACTTTTTAACTTTATAAATTTTAATTTTCTATGGTTTGCACCGCGGGTACCCGCGGGTCTCCAACCTAGTTTAATATATAAAGCGATTCAATAAATTGTATAACTTGTATGCACTACAATACAAAACCATAGCCTTATAACTAAAATATTTCATTTGATCCATTTGACATAATATAAAACCTAGATCAACAAATTTGTAAGTAAATCTACAATATTTCCATCGCTATTAAAGTCTGACTTATTTTAGCTATATTTCAACAATAACGTTCATCATCTAAATATAGAAGTTACCACAACGAGACGGTGAAAATAAAGAACATGAACATTCTGTATTTCTAATCTACATCAATGGTTGTTCATTTTCTTCCAAGTTGCAAACTCTAGGATTTTATAAAACTTGAAGGTATGTGTGACTTAATTAGTTGTAGTAAACCATTAGTCTTGCATCTTGAATGACTATATTAACAAACAAGACATTGAATTTTTTAACATTGACTTTTAATATGTGCCAATATAGACATGTCCAAAACACCCAATTAAGATGCCAAAAAGGACATGTCCAAAACAGCCAAGCAAGAATGACAAATAGGATTCTAGAACTAAGACGACTAGAATTTGGCTGGCACAAAAACATTGAAAAGCCAATGGGGTAATTAAAAAACTAACAAAATAATACACGTGTAGTGTGCGCTAAATTTAACTAGTTGTAAGAAAAACGAGAGATAAATTTAGCTGGAAGATAAAAAGTTAGGCTAAACTAAGCCAGTGAATGAAAGGTGGGGGCTACACTTAGCCTAAGATGCAAAGCTTATGCAAGATTTAGTTGCCAGATGAAACATGGATTAAATCCTAGCCACCGGCTAAATTTAACTCAAGCTTTACATGTGTTTCAATCTGAATGACTGTTATGTTGATCCTCTTATACTTCACCATGAATTTTTTTTTGTGTCGGCTAAGCCTAGCCGCCTCACCCTACGGATTTTACATGTCATCTGCTGATTGATTCTTTTGGACATGTCTATTTTGGTACATGCAGAAAGTCAATATCTATTTTGTTAATTTTGCCGGTCAATATATCTAGTCTGGTGATTTTCCGATGATATAATGCATGTTTACATTCCAGCTCAATTAATTTTCATCATCTAACCTTCACATAGAAACTTGGGATATTATATAACCGATGAAAACTGACTTAAATTATTTGATAAATTAATGTTGTCGTAGCTTGTATACAGTTGATGTAATTCAAAATTGAATCTATCACCGGATTCTATATAGTATGTATGATGTCTAGATTCCATTGAGATTTGGCACCGAATTCTGTAGTGAATCAACAAGGTACATGGTGGACGTAGCTCTCATAGCACATAGGAGAATCTGTTAATTTTTATGTCTCTTACACTTGAAATATGATACAACACACGCTACTGAAAATTGATTACAATCAAAACTGCTTCGACTTCTAACACAATGGCTATTTTAATTTAAAAAAAAAAATTCAACCTTTTATGGTTGCAATTAAACTTGAAATATACAATTTCACAGGCAAAATGGAATTTATTGGCCGATAATCATCCCTCTTGAGTGTAGTCTTCCCACCAGTCTCACATTTCGGACATTTTGCTCTCAATGCAGCCCCCGTTAACTCACACTAACGACGTTAGCTGAAACTCACAATTCTAGGCGATTATTCACCGGATTTGAAAGAGGGAATCGAGACGAAGATATTGGTATGTTCAATTACAGGAATAAGCATTGTTCGTCGGTTGTAGGTTGATGTTCTCCTCGAATGGGATGACCAGGACCGACGATTAATAAACCATCGAACCATGCTTATTCTACGATTGAACATACTTATATCTTCGTCTCGATTCTCTCTTTCAAATCCAGTGAATAATCGCCTAGAATTGTGAGTTTCAGCTAACGACGTTAGTGTGTGTTAACAGGGGGTGTATTGAGAGCAAAATGTCTGAAAGGTAGGACTGGTGGGAAGAATAAACTCAGATAGAGTTATTATCGGCCAACTGAAAAAAAAATGTGAGATTAATAAATTCTATTTCGCCAATTTCACAAATATATGTCACCTTCTTTTTTTACAATTAGCCCATTTTAAAAGGTTAGGCCTTTAAAGTTTACTTTTGGTAAGCACAAATAACAAACGCAATTTTGATTTTGATTTAAAATTGGTGTACTTAAATTTAAACAAATAGAACATCAACATTCTACCTTCCAAAAAAAGAACATCAACATTCTAGAATCAAATTAAAGGCCACACATAATTACAACTTTAATCATTTCGTTTGGCAACGAACTTCTAAAAAAATAAGGAATAAAAGAAGCATACTTTGTGTCGATCGTGACGAAAGCATGATTTAAACTTGGAATATGAAGACGATGACAAGATTCGATTCTTCTAGATGAAGAGTTTTTGTTGATTTTGATGTTAATATGCTATAACTATTAAATTGACTTTTAAGTAAATGGAAAAAAAAAAAAAAGAAGTAAATGGAACATCGCCTCTTGGACATTACAGTGTGGGAACGGCGAGGTGTAGCTTGGGGCGGCTACACCGTCCCCTGATGCAGCATCGTCGTGAACGTCGACCATAAGACGTTAGAGCAGGCCACATTTGGTCAAATTGGAACGTTGGGGGTACTGGGCCAACGGTTAAAAAATCGACCGTTTGAAAAAAAAAATTCAAATATAAATAAACCTTCACTTTTTATTTTTTTACACCATCTCACATTTTCTAAAACACTTCCACAATATTTTTAACAACACTCAATCATCATGGATCCATATTAAAACAACTCAAACCCAAATCAAACCTCGTTACGGAATCAAAACCCAAACCCAAATCCGTTCACGACACCGGTATACACGATACCAATTGGTTGACATTTGAGGGTTTCCAACAATACCCCAACCCTTTCAACCAATTTACCCAAATGCAAATGCACCAAAACACCAATTCTTTCACTAAAATGAACGAAACGCAAATGCACCAAAACCCTTACTCTTTCACCCCAACTATTGCAAAGCCGCTTAATTTTACTTTTTTTAAAATTAGAATATTAATTAATTAAAAAATAATAATAAAAAAAAAAAGGAGAGGCCCATCCTCCACACCTTTGGACCATCATGAAAAGGATAGACTTACCCCACAATGATATGGCAGGTGAGGTGAAGGACCATCATTCATGATGAGCCTCCTCCAACCCCTATAGCCTTAGCTAGCCTAGCACCTTCATGTGTTTATCCTCATAGATGTTGTGTGAATTCGAGTTTCACAAAGTGAACATTAGATGGATTTTAGGATCTTGCACTGTTGTCACGGTCCTTTGGCAACATGTCAGCTCGTGGTGTCGGGTTAATAATCTATTCGTTTTTTCGTTTAGAGACCTTTTGTAATTTCACAATTACTCGGGTTTAAGAGGTAAGGTTAAGAGATCCTACATGGCATTATTATTATTGGATGCTGAAGCATTTGGAGAGCGAGGAATTGACTTAAATTTGAAAACAAGCTGACGATGAGAATGGAAGATACTATAGGGGACGTTAAGTCGGATTGGTTCCTTTGCGCCAAGCATAGAGCTAAGATTAAGTCATTAACTTGGTCGAATTGGTTTGTAATTACGTGAGTAGTTCTTGCTTTTGGCCTCCCTGTCTTGTGGGTTGGTCAGTCGTTTTAATGAAATATACTTCAAAAAAATAGATGGATTTTAAGATGGTGAATACAGTATAAAAAAAAGTAAATACAACAATTCAGTAAGTAATAATCAAGTTAATTTAGTGTATCATTTAAGTTATACCATTAGTTGCGCAGGTTCGAATCTGAGCTGGCCGGTTTTCATCCGGCTGTTACTACAGCGAGGAAACTCATGTGAAGGCAGTACGGTTTCTGAACGAACATCGTAGTCCCCACCGTACCAGCATGAACCCGGTTCAGACAACATAGTTTAAACGCGTGGGTGATTAGGGTCTGCCAAAAGGTGAGTGTGATGATCTCTGTCACACACTTAGAAAAGTCACCGTTAAAAAAAAGTCTAATATATCAAAACATTGCATTCTAGTTTCTTGAAAGTTCCTCCTAAATATATTCAAAAAATATATAATATAGGTTATTAATGATGTGAAAATTCTTAGAGATTACTAATTAGCATCAATAATAATTTTCAACGGGTATATTAGAATTTTCAACGGGTATATTAGAATTGTAATGAGCTGCATCCGTCCTTGATTCTAACGGAAAAATCAATCACATTGCTAAAATAAATCAGGATATATGCCTATAGCAGGCGAATAGTCAATGATAATTAGCGATTTTTTTAGAACGGCCAACGAAACTTCATTAACAAACTAGCAAAGTGCTAGCAAAGAAATCCGGGATACAAAGTCCGAAACTACAACCCGACTATAAACAAAAACATCCAACCGAAACACAAAATACACAGGAAAAAAACCCAACTATCTCATTTTTCCCCATCAAAACTACCCCAACCCTCCCAAGACATATCCGACATTCTTGAACAATTCGTAACCCATAAGTAGCTCATGACCTTGATTTCCTCCATGATTTTCTCAACCGACACTTGTTTATTATTGAAAACGTGCTCATTCTTTGCTCTCCACATACTCCAAAATGTCGTCAACACAACCGCATAAAACGCCTTCCGCACACGAGACCCACTCTTAGCCGTCAAATGGTAAGATAATAAATCTCTAGCATGGAAGACAAAGAAATTCGGAACACGGCACCATAAAAAACAAGTTACCACACATCCATCAACTTCGGACATCCCGTAAACAAATGATCCACCGACTCTAGATTTGACTCGCAAATACTACATACCTGGGTGATGACCGGAATATTTCTCCGAGCCAAGGCATCCACCGCTCCTGGAGGAAGGAAAAGAGCCCCAGCATGACAGCTAACTCCCATCAGGGAGGTGGCCACCGCACTTCTTGCCAGGGGTAAAGATCTCAAAGCTTCCTCGTAGGAGGGTGTTATAGAAGATGGCATGGAAGCCTGGGCAACTTCCAATAGCTGCTCTACTGACCACGGGAGAGAGCACGAAATGGCTGGGACCTCCTTTTGAGAATATACCTCCCTGATCATTCAGGTAAGGGTGAGGGTTTGTGTTGAGGCGTCTGGTGACCGGCGATGTGGTTGTCCTGATCACCGGAGGACTGGGCAAGAAGGTGACGACAGGTTCCTCATCATAGGACAACCTGACCCTCACACCTCTGGATCTTTCCTCCCGTACGTAGCCGTTCAGGAGGTCTCGGATTTGCAAGAAATTTCTTCGTACTCCCTCCGAGGTAATTTCCATGCGTTCAACGGGGAACAACACATCGTCTCTAGGTGACGAGTTGACAGCCCTTGAGGACTGAGGCATCCGAAAGTCGGGCAGGTCTCCTAGAGACGGTTCGACATGTGGTCTATCCGTTCCAGGTGTATATCGGCTTACCCTGTCACCGAAAGTGTGACTGGTTGCCGGAGTTTCAGGGGGACCCTCGTCTGGGTGGTTATCTCCACCGGTCATCACAGAAAAGAGTACTTTGGAACAAACGGGACTGTAGAAACTTCCAACAGTTTTGTTCAAAGTAGCGACAACCCCACGGTGGGCGCCACTTGTTGCTACAACAAGGAAAATGAATGGGATTAGGTTTAGAGGTGTTTCAAGTTTAGAGGGTTCCTATACTGCTGGATCAACCTGCACAAAGAAGCAGACACCGTTAGCCTTAACGCAGGAGGGGACCTCCTGCGTTTGGACTCCGGCGTGAGAATAAGTAGGTATTCATTTGGAGTTGGGAAAATATGAAGAAGAGAGTATAAGAGTGAAAGGAATAAGTGTAAGTGGGTGTGTGTGATGCCAACTCTAAGGGCCTCCTTATATAGGCAGTGGATTTCTGCCCAGGAGCTCCCGTATGGTAGCCTTCCTACTATACCTGGTAAGTGTTGACTCACCTTCTTTGTCCCTGCAGAGAAGTCTTGCTCATTTGGTACGCCTTTTGCTACTTTTGAGGCCTGATTAATGGAGTTATTTGATGTGATTATCTTTTGACCATAGCAAAAGGTTGAAATACCTTTTAGTCTAGCAATACTGTATGGCAGCTTACAGCATTGAGCATCCTATGCTGCCCTGTGTAAGCTGCTCACCTCCATTAAGTCAGGCACCCATGACACTTTACATTGCTTTAGTTTTTAACGAGGGACTAAACGTGGGGGTTTTAGGACCCACGCCATCAATCATAAAACATATTTTATCACATTATATTAGATTTATCTATCCCGAAAAGCTTCCGGGATATAATCTAGTGTGTGTGTGTGTGTGTGTGTGTGTGTGTGTATATATATATATAGGGAGAAAGAGATATCTTGCTTCTGAAATAAGGGTAAGATGATTGCGGTGTTGATGTACGAAGGATCATGCCACACCAAAGGGAATTCAATTAAGAGGGTGATTGGGATTGAGTTTCAAAACACCTTATTGGCTATATCAAAAAACCAATAAGTCAATAAGTTGTTTGTGTAACTCACAAGCACTTTCTGTTTAGACTGTTGGCTTTTAAGGGTGGAAAAGCTGTTTTTGAGAAGTTGGAAATCCTGCCTTTTGGCTTTTGGAAAAAAAATTACAAAACTACCACCCATACAACCAATATTCACAATAAGTTAAGCGAAACAATTAAAAAAACAATGTAATGACTTTTTGACGTTTCTCATCCCAAAAACTAATCCAAACACTTTTTTTTTTTAAACTCATTTTCAAAAAGTCATAAACCAATAAGCACTTCTGACCGAAAGCACTTTTAAATTTCCAAACTCAATCCCAAACACCCTCTAAGTGCTACCTATCCAAATTGAAAAGGCAACTAAGAGGATAAACTAAACAAATGTGGGATGGTCAAAGTAGATCTAGTCCAGCTACCTCTCCATGTCTTCTTGTGTGAGGTTCTTTGTAATTATACATGTATGCAACATTCGTATATATTCTATTCTATCTCTATTAACATGCTCTTTGGAATTCCTGATAAGGTAAGTATCCTACGTTTTGTCAACAATATTAGCGTTAAAATGTGTTTTACAAGATAAGATCAGAGCTTTCTGAAATGAATTGACATTTTAATTTGCAATAACGTTGATTACACCTATGAACAAAAGACATGACCGCCCGGAGGGTCAAAGAATCCTGAGAACCTCATTTAGCACCGGGTCTTATTAACAAAGATCTAATACATTTGTTAACGAGTTAAAATTTTGTCTTCATGACATTCACCATCCATCATGTCATGTTCCCTCAAACTTTAAAATACGTATATGTGGGCATTTCCGCAACCAATCCATATAAATGACTTGTATACAATTCTATATACATCATGTGAACTAGCATAAATACATAGTATGAATACATGATGAAGCTTTATATTAAGCATAAAAAAATGTTAAGGAAACTCAAAAGATTATAGTAATGAAAGGAAATAACCAACATTTAAAAGCTAATAAATGAGGATTAAATAATTAAACTAATGAATGATTGTTTTATGAAAGAAATTTAAAGGATTATTTAACTTAAATGTACCAATTACTATATGATTTATAAAGGAGTTTTTTCCCAAACTAGTGTAGTTACAAAATTTATTTACCAAAACGGGTAGTTTTAAAAATATTTACCAAAATGGGTAGTTTGGTTGTTAAATACTAAAACAAATTAATTTTCTACTTTCTCTCCCCTAATCTCATAGGATACTTTCAATTCATTAACTAATTAATTAATGCAATCATTTTTAGCATGAATATTATAAGTTCTATATTTTACTTTTAATTTATAAAAAAAAGAATATGAAAGCTTAAAAGTAAAAAAAAAAAAAAAAAAAAAAAAAAAAAATTATGCCAGTTTCTAAAAAAATAAATAAAACCACAAAAGAAAATAACTTATCACCAATAACAGAGTCAAGAAGGTTGATAAACTTATAAAGTTATGAAGTTATTAAATTCGAATCTGTTTAAACTACAACGCCTAATTGTATACTATTAACTGACTAATTTCTTAAAAAGTAGTTTTTTTTTTATAAAGTTATGATCATAAATTCACATGTTCAGATTTATTATGATCAAGGTTATGCTTTTTTTTTATTTTTATTTTTATTTTTTTTGGTTATTTTAGTATTATATTAGAAATTTAGGAAAAAAAGTAAATGATTTTCTATTAGACATTTACTTAAAATCTGTTTCTTCTAAAAGAAAGCCTATATAAAAATATTATATGTAACTTAAACAAATAGGTAGATTGAAAATATTATTAAAAAAATTAACAGGGTAAAGGATGAATGGATGATTGTCTAAAAAAATGACTAAAATCGTGAGAAAGAGAAATAAATTCATTTATGCATTACAATATTTTTTCTGTGTAAATGATGCTTATAACTATTTTATAAACTCACGTGATATTTTTTTACTCTTAACATTTAATAGTCTATTCTTTAAGAATTAAAAGCAAATTATAAAACTTAATAATATTCATGCTAAAATAAAAGTGATTAAATTAATAATTAGTTGATAAATTAAAAGTATCCAATGAAATTAGGAGAGGGAAAGTTGAAATTAAATTTTCCTTGTATTAAATAATCAAACTACCCATTTAAGTAAATATTTTTAAAACTACCTATTTTGATAAATAAGTTTTCTAAGTACACCAGTTTGGGAAAAAAACTCATATTTATAAAGCTCCTTTACTTATGATGGTGTCAAAGAAACAAATTTACCCCTTAATTAACTTCACTATCCATCCATAGTGGTGGAGTGGCTTTTGTTTCACATATGTGATCAAAGGTTCAATCCCCACTTTCATCATTTATGACTTGGTATCCGGGTAAAGATCGAATACGGGTGGCGCCGGTTCGAATTTGACGGGCGGCGAGGTTTTACCGAGTTCTATAACACTGTCGTGTCTTCGGGCAGGTGGGGCTCGGGTTTCCGCGCATCGGGAGAAGGCGGGGGCTGCTGGAGGTCGAGTAGTCGATTCTTGGGCACGACGCCCCGCAAGGGTGGTTGTCACACAGTTATTCGCCGATCAAAAAAAAATTTCACTAAGCGTTATACCATATGCATAAGATTTTGTAATTATTTAATTTTTATAGGTATGCTTTCTCCAATGCTTTATAATATAGTATAGATTAACATGACCATAAACCGCTGTTTATTATGAACACACAGATTTTATATTTGTAGCCGCACGTGTGAAGCCTTACACCAAAAGTATTAAATTAATTAATTTAATATCTCCGTAGGTTACTTAGGCCTAAACTAAAAAAAACCCAATACAATACAATATAATATATAGTTATAAAATGGTATCTATTGCAAACTACATTTTAAAAATAAGGTGCACTGCACATACCTCATCCTTTTAAGAATTCAAGCTTTTCGGCTATTAAAAGAATTCAATGCCAATTAGAAAACAGTATATAAATCCCACAATGGATGTGTATTAGCTTAGCATATATTTGTAGCAAAATCCTTCATAAATCATAACAATTTTGTTCATATTTTCTACAGATCGAAAAAAAAAATGGCATTTAAAACCACGTCTTTGAACCATAATATTTCGGATGATGGCAGAAGAGAGCTCACAATCAAAGAGTTCAAGAGATGGTTGATGAGATTCGACGCTGATAAAGACGGCCGGATCAGCAAATCAGAGCTTCGGCAAATTGTTAAGGCCACCGGAGGTTGGTTTTCCGGCTTCAAAGGCAGGGAGGGAATGAAGTCTGCTGACAAGAACGGAAACGGATTTGTCGATGGAAGCGAAATCGAAAATCTAATACACTTTGCTCAGAAGGAATTGGGTGTTAGAATCATACCATACTAACTAACATATGCAGTTGTATACCAATATCTCTTTATTTTTGTGTAAATAACAAAGTTCTGAAACTTGTATGATACCATCTGTATTTTGAGTTTGCGTTAATGTTTTGTAACTCGAACGATTCTATTTCTGTACGATTCTACTTGGGTTCTACTCGAACGATGCATTGTCATGAATATCTTCAGTTAGTCGACGGACGGGGGTGGAAGTTTCCAGAAGTTCCATGAGTTATAATCCTCCTGATAACGAAACATGAAAAACAATAGACATGAACATAAAGAAAAACTATCATAAGTAATAAGTTTCGAGAAGGTGAAGAAATTAAAACCTCTTCATGCACGGATACTGGAGGGAAAATTCCGTTGACGAGAGCGTGGAGTGAAGCGTATGATTTTGAGTCGATGCAACGGTTTATAACAACCTCACCCTGCAAGGGTTTTAAACACATAGACAGTGTATTTAACTAACTTTTAAAACATAATAAAAAGTGATTAAAGGTTAATAAGAACCTTAGGATTGATGATGAAGATTTTTCCCTTGGGTATTCCTACTTTCAAGTAACTAAACTCGTCTGTGTCACGGTTTCCAAAGCCAGCATAGAAGGGGTTCCTATCGGGTGGAAAACAAGCTTTGATATCCTGGTAACCGAGCATTTAGAGTATTACGAGCCTCATTTTGTTATCAAATATAAACAAGCATATAAACTATGTGGAGGTCAAACATTGTGACTTTAATGGGACGAGTAACTAATTAATTAGAAACTAACCTCCAAGCACGCAATTTTGAATTCATGTGGAGCTCTTCTAATAACTGCAAAAGGGTGGTAAATTTCAAAGGACCACAGTAAAAATTATTTATTACATGGATCCCTCATCTGCAGTCAACTAATACAATATTACAACGTGTAAGAAACTGAGATATATTAATATGTTACCTTCACGAAAAAGAGAAGGAAAAAGCCCGTCGGGAGATATAACTACAGGCCCATCAGGCAAAGCCTTGCCGTCCTGCAAATTAATTAATAAGGGGCTAGTGAATTTGGAAACAAATTGTTAATAGAGCGAACGCCATTTAGGAAAGAGAAACTGCTCAAAGTACCTGCTTAAGGTTGAACAAGAACTGTCTAGTGATGAAGGCCTGAGAAATTGACCGAGCACTTAGATAAAGCATTTGATATCCATTTGCCTACAACATACAATCAAGAAAATGGTTATGCTTTTCATCTTTTAAAAACTTGAAAGTCGTTCCACTAATAGTCATATTATTATGTGTATAGTTAATGGTTAAACTTTACATAGGACAGGGGAAATAGCAAGAAAAAGATTAAAAAAAAAAAAAAAAAACAGCCCAGCATACATTAATCGCCGAAAACAGATGTGTTACACCGATATGTGACCAATCTCTTCCAACCAACGGCATGAATTGTCCAAGAACATCAGATCTGTAGGACATGAGCATAAGTGTTACCATATAACTCACCGTCATTTAGGCTACAAAAAAGTTCCAATTTTATCATCCAATGGTCTGTAAACTGTAGAGAGTCATTCAGAACAAAACGTTTTTAAAAGTAAAGAGCGGCGATAATCACATAAACAAATGTACATGTGGCTTTAATTGCTATACATACACGCTATAATATACATATGTTATCTTAAGTTTTTCCTATTACCGGCCCTTTCTAAATCTTCAAGAAGAACAAGGATCTTACTTGGTAATTGTTCCATCAACATCTGAGATCACAATGCGAGCATCCCAACTCCACAAATAAATTCTAGCGTCCACCTGAGATGTACGTACGTCATTATAACAACAAGCTCTAGAACATAACAATTAACAAATGAGATAAGCCAAAAATAACCGTTTGAGACCCGAGGACCGCTGTTGAAAATGTGAACGTTACTGTGTTTTGCCCTTCTGCTAGATTCAAAGATGCTAGCTGCTCAGGAGTTGGAGTAAGTTCTCGTGTATGTGTCTTATCAGACTGTGGTGAAAGCCATTCTTTTTCAGTATCTGTTTCTTCTTCCATTTCATCATCAGAAACCTTTTTACTGTCGTCAGGATCATTTTTACTCGCCAAACTTCCAAACGGCCACAAACTCCAGCTTCCGCCAGCAGCATCAACTACAAATAGATTTTCAATATAAATTTCAAATCTTGATATAACTAAAAATCTATAACTATTAACTAATATGAACTCAGATAAAGATCTTCTACCACTTGCAATGCTACCATCTTTAAAATCCTCCGATAACTTATCGCTTTGTCGTAATTCTTTCTCTATGATTGCTTTTTTGAACCTTGAAGCATCTTCCCTGAGTAAATCCCAATTCGATCTAAATCTACCAACAGGAGAGTAAAATTGTGATTCATCTTGATAATCTAGAATTGGATCATCAAACCGACAAATGTTAGGCAGGGATTTTGCCTGCCGGCCAATTTCCGCATTTGGAATTTCACGACTTTTAGGAATCTCCAAATTACTTGAACATTTTCTGAGATTTCCCTTTAACTCATCAACTTCACCATTGAAGTGTTCTTTATATGTTCCGACTCTAAGTAGATCGGGACCATACATCACAGTTGTTGACTTTCTCCCTGCTTGTTTGACTTCTTCCTCTATGTTGCTGATGTTTTGTTTTGAATCATCAAGTTCGCTAAAAATTAACTGTTCTTCCACGAACGGTTCCAATACTTGAAGCTCGCCATTTGGCTCCAACGGCAGTCTGATTTCATTTGTTTCACCAACTTCCCTTGTAAGATCATCGTCCAAATTTTGACATAACGCTACTGCAACGGAACTGCAAGGAACGTCGATGGCTACATCTTCTTGACTAGATGCACCTACTGCATGGCTTTCAGGTACAATTTTTAAAGACCCTTGGCCTGTAATCAATCCCACTTCCGGTTCACGCTCTTCAGAAACACGATTTTCATCAACGCCTTTATTAACACCATCGACATCATCTGATACAAGAGTTTCATCAACACTCATTGAAGAAGGCGCCTTGTGATCAACCCCTGAATCGTTATTTACAAAATGTTGTTCATGCAAAACGACACTCGTCTCCAATCTTCCACTAGTAACATCCCCATTATCGTTTCCTGATTCTCCACTTATCGATGAATGATTAGTTGACCACCTCGATTCCAATAAGTCTGCAGCAATCTCGGCCCTTTCCAACTGTTCCACTCTACCAACACTTGAATCGTCCTCTTCTTTCGACAAAGTATGTTCTTTAATAGACATACTCCCTAAAACATGCTCTAAAACTCTAGACCCTTTAGAGCTAGTCCTCGACAAAGCCGCACCATCGCTGACATCAGTAACCGAATCACACTGATCAAAGTCACTATCCATACTTTTCGACTTAACCAGAAGCGACGAAACCCCTTCAACCATATCCTCCAAATCCACCTCTCGTAGAAAATACGCCTCTCCTCGTGGATCCAAATACATACTAAAACCCGCATCAACCCCATTAACATTAATGTCAACAACTCTTTCTTTCGCCTTCAAAACCCCTTGAAACTTCCCAAATCTAACATACCAAGGAGACGATTTCAAGCTACCGTCTTCTTGTCGAACTACAACGATATCAACCGCCCCGCCAAACGGATGAAACGGGCCGGAAACCGTGTACACCCCTTGAGTTATATAGCTACCTAGCCTCCCTACAGCATACATCTCTCCCTAAATTATCCCAATTCACCAAAATCCCATCACCAATTCAAACAGATTATTATTATTATTATTATTATTATTATTATTATTATTATTATTATTATTATTATTATTAAACACTAGACAAATCTAAATCTTGTAACAGTTGGCCACACGAAATGTTAGAAAGATGATTCTAAACTATAGACGTTTCTATAAAAACTAAGAAAACCGCCTCTAACGAACTGTGATTGCAATCAAAGATGGATGCTTTACTACGAAATTATATCAAAATTCAAATAAATAAATAAAATAAATTACGAAGGAAGGAACGAACATGGATCAAATGGAATGAATTATTATTAATTTTATTATAATACCATACGGGTTGATGATGATTTAGGGCACAGTATACATATAATAATATTAATAATAATAAAATGACACACCGCCATTGTTTTGTCAAGAATCTTCGTTCATCTTCTATTTTTATTTTTTTTTAATTCTAGAAAATGTTGGGTTATAATTGACGTAAGATGGTCACCGAAATGGGTAAAGAAAGCGTGTTCTGTTATGTTCGAAAGGTTGGAGAAGATGGAATCGTTGTTTTATGAATTGAATCAGATATTCATCGAATAGAACAGAACATGATCGGAGGTTCGAGTTAGGTGTGAAAACATTTATGGTTAATCCTTTTGTTTTGTTTTTCTTTTTTTTTTATTTTTATAAAACATGATTTGATTTTAGCATATTCTTTTTGTATGTATTTTACTTGATTCCTTCTCTTAACGAGAGAATGAAATATGCGTTTTATGTTTTTTCATTCGTATCGACACTTCTTTAAAAAAAAAATGTATTGCAAAATGTACGTTAAAAAGGATATGATACACTTTTCGAAAACTATACTATGAATCTATGATGTAAACAATTCATATGTTAGTAAATAGTAAGCATGTTCATAAGAAACACAAAGAAGATATAATGGTCCCGAACGCCCTTTTGGCTCGGGCCGAACACATATCTTAAACACTAAACAACTAGCTGTTCATTAGAAACCACCAGCGTATGCGACAACTAATGGTAGCATGGCAGCTAGAAGGAGACAAATAGTTCCAAGCGAATGAGCGATTACCTCGTGGATTCATTCAATTTTCTTTAAACTCTGACCGAAATACACTTATTCTCCGTATAGCAATACTTATTCTCACGCCTGAGGGTGGTCACGAGAAGAACTCCCCACATATCCTTCTCGTAACGAGTCTGACGGTGTTATTAGTTTTGCAGGTCGACCTCCAAAACCGGAACTTGTGAAAATCATATTTAACCCTGTCACACATCAGATTAATCTTTAAGATTAGACTTGTGTTTCTTCAATGTCTAATTTGTAATCGGAACATTCTTCAATGGTGACTTATTAGATTTTTTTTGGTCATCATAAAATAGGATTTTTAGTACAAATTCGTGTTATACAAGAATTTATGCTGTTTATGCATCATTTTCTTAATGCGTTGCATCGATATCACAATGCAACATTATGAAGTACTAAACTGGTTTGACATGGATACACGATACATTTTAGATGCACACATGGTTACACTAATAATGTTATTATTCTCTTGCTAGGAGGTTTTGCAAATGGCGTACTAACTTGCATGATGTACATATGATCGCTTTCTTGACATACAATATAACAAGAAAACGAATGGTAGGACATGAATATCACTAACTAACATGATATGTTTGCGACACATTATGGTCAACACATAAAACCATTAATTATCCAATCTAACTAGCATACTTTCCTATCAGTTGGTGCTAGGTCACCAATACGTTGAACATGAGGTTGTGTTTTCATGTTCTCATCATATGGTAAGTTGAGAATGGCTACACGTTGTTATGATCTTAATAAGTTAGTAACTATTAACAACCTAATGCGACACTAGAAACCTACAAAGCTTGATTGTAAGTATCTAATGGAATACTCCTCGATCTAGAATATTCCTTTGTATATTAGGATGATTGCATGTAATTAATATTGTGATTATCACTTCCCTAAAATAAGGGAATGTATTTTGTATATAATCTCATTCAAATCAATGATAAGGGGCAAGCATTGATCCATAGCTTTCTACATGGTATCAAGAGCCTAAAACCATTCCTCTTTTCTTCCCAAAACCCTCGCAACCTAATTTTTTTCCGATTTCTTTTTGGCCGATCACCTTTCTTCAACAGCCATGTCTTCTTTTCACCCTGCCGTAACCATTACCAATATCAAAAACTTCATCCCCATCATTCTCAACAGCCAAACTAAACATTACAACACTTGGGCAGAATTATTTACCATCCATTGCAAAGCGTATGAGGTCTATGACCACCTTCAACCACGCATTCTTGCAGCCACCTCATCCTCATCCGAAACAGAACAAGAAATCACCAAAACTTCTCATCTTGAGTCATGGGAACGTATCGACGCCATTGTTTTACAATGGATCTACGGTACCATCACCCAAGATCTGGTACACACCATCATGATCACCAACACCACTGCCTATGATGCTTGAATTCGCCTCAAAAACCTATTTCTTGACAACCAAGCCGCCCGTATCATCGCCCTTGAAAACAAACTTTTCAATACCCGGCAAGAACAATTCCCTAATATGGCTGCATATTGTCAAACAATGAAGCTTTATTATGACCAACTTGTCAGCCTTGGTGCCAACACAACCGAAAACCAATTGGTTCTTCAGATCTTAACCGGACTCACCCCACAATATGAAAGCATCTCACTTATTCTCCAACAAACCTAACCCCTGCCTGATTTTCATAGCACCCGATCTCGAATTTGTCAGGTGGAAGATCAGAAAAACATACAAGCCAAAGCTTCTGCCCAGGCCGCTGGAACCGCGTTGCAGGTTTCCACAGATAACCGTCACCATTCAGACACTCAAGGACGCGGCCGAGCTTCTGACGCAGCTGGGTACACTGATCGTTCTCGTGGACGAAGCCGTGGACGTGGTCGGAGTTCTTTTGGTCGTGGCCGCTATCCTAATAATTATTCTGGGTCATACGGCATCCCATCCAATACAAATACTACTGCTTCTTTTTGGCCGTATTTTCCTTGGGGAGGACCACCAAATCAGTCCACACCTTGGGCTCCTTGGGCTAATGTACCACCGTGCCCTTATCCTAATCACCCAGCCCAACAGAACTCGGCCCACTCTAATGCTGCTGCTGGACAAGGCATATTGGGCTCCAAACCAGCCCACTCAAATACTGCCTAATCTTATAATGATGGCTATAGCCCGACTGACATAGCACAGGCCCTTTACAACTTGGCTTTACATCACAACGACCCGTCATGGACCATGGACACGGGTGTGTCAGGTACGATGTCTCCTCAATTTGACAGATTCTCCTCTATTTTTTAATTCTAGCGTTATACGAAATATAATTGTTGGTAATGGGAAAACCATTCCCGTTTTAGGCCAGGGTGACATTACCTTACCCCCACCCTTTCCTCCATTTAAACTTAAAAATGTCCTATATGCCCTAAACCTTGTTAAAAATTTAATTTCGGTCCGTCGTTTCACAACTGATAACCATTTATCAATAGAACTTGACCCTTATGGTTTTATTGTGAAGGATCTCCAGACCAAGAAACCTATCCTACGGTGCAATAGCTCGAGGGATCTCTACACTCTCAGCCCATCCAACATCACAAAACTTGACACTGCTTCTACTTTTGCTGCCATCTCCCAAGACATCTGGCATCAACGGCTCGGTCATCCAGGACTAGCTGCCTTACAGTCTTTAAAAACTTCTAGTTTTTATTAAATTTGGTGTTTTGCATAATCAACTTTGTTCTTCATGTATTTTTGGGAAACATACCCGTCTCCTATTTGCTACTTCTATTTCTCATACTGTTATGCCATTTGATCTTATTCACAGTGATGTTTGGACCTCTCCCATTATTAGCAATGGGGGACATTGTTACTATGTTTTGTTCCTAGACGATTACACTAATTTTCTATGGACATACCCCATTGCACATAAATCTGATGTCTTGACCATGTTTAACAAATTCACCACATTCATTCACACCCAATTTAACACCAAAATCAAACAACTCCAATGTGATAATGGACGTGAATATGCAAACCAACAATTTCATAACTATTGTAACCAACATGGCATGCATTTTCGCTTTTCTTGCCCCCACACGTCCTCACAAAATGGAAAAGCCGAGCGGAAAATCCGAACCATAAACAATCTTATGCGAACCCTCCTGGCCCATTCCTCAATGCCCAACACCTATTGGCCACACGCCCTTGAAACCGCTACCTACCTTCTAAACATCATACCCACAAAAATCCACAACTTTCAAACACCCACTTAACGCCTCTACCATTGTCTACCCACATATGACCATCTTCGTGTGTTTGGTTGTATATGCTACCCACTTATCCCTCACACCACAATTCATAAGTTGGATTTCCGCTCCACTCCATGTGTCTTCCTTGGTTACCCACCAAACCATCGTGGCTACAAGTGCCTTGACCTTAAAACCAACAAAATCACCATCAACAGACACGTCCTGTTTGACGAAACTATATTCCCTTTCGCCAAGAAAAATAAACCCTCACTTCAAAATTACACCTTCTTGGACCATCCCATACACCCGCAAATTCTGTCACAATCCAATACACCCATTGGACCCCCACCTAATCCACATATCTCGCCACAGACCACCTCCCCCACACCCGCACAATTTACACCAGGCCCGTTAAATGCAGCCCATACCTCCCCTCATACTTCTCCTACCCACTCCACATCTTCGGCCCAACACCCAATCAATCCCCACGCTACCAGCCCACACGCCTCACCACACCATTCCCCTCACCCCAGCCCACCCGTTCCCTCATCCCACTCACCTGTCACCCATTAGACCAGCCCAATCTCCGACCCACCACCTCCTCCACCCACTCGCACGATCCATACTCGTGCTATGTCGGGAATTACCAAGCCAAAACAAAATTTTAATTTATCCACCTCCACTATTGTCCCAATCCCCAAAACACCCCATGAAGCCCTGTCTAAAACGGAATGGTATAATGCCATGGCTAACGAGTTTAATGCTTTAATTAAAAACAAGACGTGGGAACTTGTCCCGAGACAAGAACATATGCATGTAATTCGCAGTATGTGGCTATTTCGTCACAAATACAGGTCTGATGGTACATTGGAACGCTACAAGGCTCGGTTGGTATGTGATGGTCATAACCAAGAGGTCGGTGTTGACTGTGGAGAGACTTTCAGTCCAGTGGTTAAACCAACCACCATACGTACAGTTTTGACCTTGGCTTTATCACAGTCCTGGTCCATTCATCAGTTAGATGTCACCAATGCGTTTTTGCATGGTAATTTATCAGAGACAATATACATGTACCAACCCATGGGATTTCGACATTAAGACTATCCTGATCATGTTTGTCGTTTCAGGAAATCTCTTTACGGTCTTAAACAGACTCCCCGTGCTTGGTACCAACGATTCACTGATTTTGTGCTATCCATTGGCTTCATCCAGAGTAAATGTGACAACTCTCTGTTCACTTATCACCACGGAGGTGACACTTCTTATCTACTTGTTTATGTGGATGACATCATCCTTACTTCATCCACTGACTCTCTTCGCTTACGACTTATGAACAGCCTCGCGGCTGAATTTGCTATGAAAGATCTTGGACCTCTCACCTACTTCTTGGGTATCCAGGTTTCACGCTCCTCTGCTGGCATGTTCTTATCCCAGCGCTCTTATGCCTTAGACATTGTCTCACGAGCTGGAATGGAATCATGTAACTCAGTTGCCACTCCTGTGGATACCAAACCAAAACTCAGTGCTACGGGTAGTATTTCGTTTGATAATCCGACTCTTTTTCGAAGTCTCGCCGGGGCATTACAGTACCTCACTTTTACCAGACCAGACCTCAGTTATGCAGTTCAACAGATTTGTATGCACATGCATGACCCAAAGGTTGACCATTGGAATGCACTAAAACGCATCATTAGATACATCAAGGGTCTTCCACGGGTCTTATTTGACGATTTTCGTTCCAGTCTCAACATCCGAAGACCTCCCGTTTCGACTGCGGGGGTGTAATGGAACACTCCTCTAGAATATTCCTTTGTATCTTTGGATGATTGTATGTAATTAATATTGTGATTATCACTTCCCTAAAATAAGGGAATGTATTTTGTATATAATCTCATTCAAATCAATGATAAGGGGCAAGCTTTGATCCATAGCTTTCTACAGTATCAAATGAATTCGTAAAAGAGGATGTAGTCGATGGAAAGTTCATAATAATCACTTTTACTTTGGGTTTATACCTTTTCAAATTAAATTAGGTTTTGTATAAACACATACAACGTGTTTCTCTCAATTTTTCCATCATATGTATACCTTTATCAATTCGAAATAGCATGCAATACAAGCCAAGTATTGTTATGCTCTCAAGGTTTCACAATGTTGTTAATTAGTAACGAATCAAGGTCACAAATCGTGCAAACGTTCTCAACTTAACAATTAACATATAGTACCAGGGTCGGTTATTAGTAGGGGTAGGGAGGTCGATAGCCCTAGGCCCGGTCTCCTCGAGGGCTTGAAGTTTTTTAAATATATATATATATATATATATATATATATATATATATATATATATATATAGGTTTAGGATCCTATACAAAGGACATATTTCGTGAGAAGTGTGAGAAGGACTAAGAATTGACATGTAGACATCATGTTTTGGATTTAGGAATGATGTTTTAGGTTGTTTTAACTTGAAAAACACCAAACACAACAATCTAAAACACAATACAATGTATTATAGTCATTAAATTTAAAAAGCAGCTAAAACACACTACTTAACGCTTAAAACACACTGCTTAATGTTCTTAGCATGGTGTTTTAAGTTTTAAGCCTAAAATACATTGTTTTCGGTTTTTAATTGTTATGTTTGGTGTTTTTATATGCAAAACAATCCAAAACATCACGACTAAGTTCAAAAAATGATGCCTAAGTATCAATTTTTAATCCTTCTCACACTTCTCACAAAAAAAACACTTTGTATAGGATCCTGACCCTATATATATATATATATATATATATATATATATATATATATATATATATATATATATATATAGGGGGAGGATAAATTGAAAACCCACTTGAGTTAAAGAAACTTTGCAAACCCAATCCTGACCATACATAGAATGTGATCTATGGATGAGATGAAAAGTCACTTTTTGTAATTTTATTTTTGGTTTATTTTTAACAAACAAAGTACATAAGGGTACTTTTGGAAAACAAATTACCATACTTTTTACTTTTCAGACTTTTTCACTTTCCTCTCTCTTTTCTCTACCCTCTATCTTCTCTCTCTCCTCTCTTTTCTAGTTTTAATAGTTAATTTTAACATTTTTTAATAGTTAATTTTAACATTTTTCTAGTTTCATATTCATATTATTTTATAACATAGCATATAAACTAAACATGGTAACTGTAACGACAATGTTATAGCTTTTGAAATTGTGTTACAACTTATACTTCTAGTATGTTACAACTTGATATGGATTCAAAGACATAAAAAAAACATTAGATTCAAAACAAATATGTTAAAGGCTAAAATGTTAAATATAAAACAATATATCAATCATAAATAAACCCCACTTTATTAGAAGTTACAATACTTCTGTAACAAAAAAAATAAAAATAAATTGTGACAAGGAATATACATTTGTGACAAAGAATAAAAAAATAATAGCATGTCCAAACTAAAAATGTTCATTGTAACAAGACAGTTAACATACGATGAACAACAACATTTGTCTTTCATAAAATAAACATACATGATAAATAAAAAAGGTTACATTATAACAAGACATGTTACATAATTTTTACAATGTTGATAATCTTCACATTGTAACAAGACGGTTAATATACGATGAACAACAACATTGTCTTTCATAAAAAAACATATATGATAAATAAACAAGATTACAATGTAACAAGACATGTTACATAATTTTTACAATGTTAAATAATCTTTACATTGTAACAAGACGGCTAACATACGATAAACAACAACATTGTCTTTCGTAAAAAAAAACATATATGATAAAATAAAAATGGTTACATTATAACAAGACAAGTTATATAAGAACAACCCACTTTATTCAATAAAAAAACACATATGTTCTATAAACCACTGCTACAACTTGGACAATGGATCTTGACTCACAAAATCGTCATTCGTAAACATCCCTGGAGCTGAAACATATTATAAAACAAATATTACCAAAAAAAACATTTTTTACTTATTTTAACACAAAAATTAAAACAAAAATAAAATTAATTTATCTATGTAACAACAAAAATTAAAACAAAAAAAATTATTCATGATGTACAGCATGTACTCCAACTTTCAAAACAAAAAGCTTTTAAAGTAACACAAAAATCCATAACATAAAAATAATTTTGTAGTTATCGTATGTTTCAACTTTTAAATCCCAACAATCTTTAAGATCCACTAAACAAAATAAACTAAAGAAAAAAAAGGTAGAATAAAACCATTCTTATTAACTAAAAAATACCCAAAAAATGTCATTTACCAGGAAAAAGTTGAAAACAGAAGGTTGTAGGGGAACACAGGCTGGGGTTGTTTGGGGTTGTCGAAGGAGGGGAAAACGGTGGTACGGAGACAATGGTAGAGGTGGTATGGTGACGATCTGTCGAGTCACCATTAAGGGTCGTCGCTGTCATTTCCTGACCTTTGGTACGGTGACCGGGTTTGAAACCCACCACTGTCTTCGTTTGTTGGTTCAGGCTAGCCGGAGCCATGGCCGGCGACTTCTTCTTCTCTCTTAGTCTCAGGTTAATCTTTATCTCTCCTCGTGCAACTTTCTTTGTTCCATTTTGAAAAGTATAACCCCCAAATCCAATAAGAAGAAGAAGAAGAAGATGTATCAAGACACAAATTACTGATGTGTTCTTGATGAGAGAGAAATAAGAAAGACAAAATGCTAAAAGATTAGAGATGTGTACTCTATTATTGTGTGTGTCAGTGGGAATAGGAGAGATAAATAACCATTGTGCCCAAAACACCCTTGCATCAAAAAACATATAAAGTGACGTGGAGGAATGTGATCCATTAGTTGAGTTTCTAAAGTTTCTTTAACTCAAGTGAGTTTCTTGTTTATAATTTCCATATATATATATATATATAGGGGAAGGTTCAATTGAGAACTCATAGTTAAGGAGAGAACTCGAGAACTCCTACTTAAATTAAAAAAAAAAATCATAACTCAAAATTTAAGTCAAAAACCAAAAATCTGGTTCGGAGCTTCACTTTCCCACGTCATCCCGGTTCAGAAAAAAAAATAAAAAATTAAAAAATAAATAAAAAAAATAAAAAATAGGCGACTTCTAATGCACCTGTGTAGTAAATGTCTGGTTAGCTTTAGGGTTTAGTTTTTGGGTTTAGTTTAGCTTTTAGGGTTAGTTTTTTTTTTAGTTTAGTTTGTAAGGTTTAGGTTTTTGGGGGTGGGGTGGGGGTGGGTAGGGTGGGTTTAGGTTTTTGGGTAGGGGGTTAGGTTTTTTGGTGGGGGTTAGGTTTTTGGTTGTGACGGGTAGGGCTTAGGTTTTTGGTAGGTGGTGGGTGGGGTGGGTTTAGGTTTTTGGGTGGGGGGTGGATGGGTGATTTAGGTTTTTGGGTAAGCGATTCAGGTTTTTTAGTGAGGGTGGGGGTGGGTGGGGTGGAATTAGGTTTTTGGGTGGGGGTAAGTTGGGGGTAGGTGGTTTAGGCTTTTGGGTTATACTACACATGTGCAGTAGCGTTTTTTAGGTGTGTTTTTTTTTTCCGAACGGGTATGACGTGGGAAAGAGAAGCTCCGAACTAGTTTTCTATTTTTTTACTTAAATTTTGAGTTATGATTTTTTTATTATATTTTTTTGTATTTAATTAGGAGTTCTCGAGTTCTCTCAATAAAATGAGTTCTCTATTGAACCATCCCCTATATATATATATATATATATATATACTAGTGGGAAAGCCCGCACGTTGTTGCGGGTGTGTAAAAGAAATCAAACGATCCATAAAGATTAAGTAAACATACATACCTAAACAAACCATAACTTGTAACAAATAAAAAATCCAGTATCTTGAAACTATTCATACATAAATAATAATAACAAGTGTTGTTCTCGAAACATTTTTTTTTTAGGATATTCAAACCAAACACTATAAATAACATTAAAACCAAACACTATTCATGGGCCTACATAAATCAATATATAGGATAATTATAATAAAGAAATCAATAACCTTAGGATGTGAAGAGCTTGTTCTTGAAAAATTACGAAAACTATAATCAGAATCTGTCAATGTATCATAGGAAAAAAAAAAAGTAAAACTAAAACAATGAATTAATAATTTTAGCAAATCAATCATAATCACAATCACCTCAAGAAACAAAACAAAACACGTTACAAGAATCTAAATCTTAATTAACTAATACTCATATAAAAATAAAAAATAAAAAATCAGTTAAGCCATAGCCCATAGTCACGTCTTCACTATTCTTGTCTTCCATATCAATTCACAGCAGTTTCCTGACGTCACCATTGTTCCCCAAATCTTATCACCATCCTATAACCCTAATAATAATAATAATAATAATAATAATAATAATAATAATAATAATAATAATAATAATCTCAATCTCCGATCAACAACGATGGTGATGAACAGCCCACTGATAGCGACGGTGGCCAACATCTCTGCCGATCTATGCCAATACATCGCTTGAAATCCTGAACGATTACCTTTTTTTTGAAAGGTAACCCGAACGATTACCTAGCCAACAAGTTCTTCATCTCATCTTCTGCTTCCCTTTCCAAAAGTTCCGTTGATTCGCTCTTTGTCCCTGGACCTTTTTCTGTTTTCCGACTAACAATTTCTATTCCTCTTCTTCATCTTCATCCTCTTCTTATTCGTTTTCGTCTAATGAAGATTCGCACTCAGATTAATTATCGATCCGATGAATCGCCTGGTTCTGTGTAATATGAAATTTACACATTCAACATTAATAAAAATATAAAACACCAAATAAAGTGATGGTATGTGAACTCACTTAAGAAGATATTAGTGAGCATCAGTACCAAATTTATAAGCAGGTATTGGATGTGTGTTGAAGACCAATCCAATAGGCGTTACTCAAGCTTGAAAGTGGCGTCAGATGCTTGGTCATTAGCCCCGTCACGGGTTTCTTGTTCTGCGATGTACAAAAGGGATAAAGAATTAGTTACATGAACCAATGGAAAAAATAACAAAAAATGTGTCCTAACTAACTTTTGTCCATCTAACATTTAGTCTGCACAACACCACTTTGTTTAATTACAAAAAGGTAGATAAGCGAAAATGGGTGGTATTGGTTGTTGTACTGTTGTTAGCATATATAATGATAAAGTTTACTTGAAACATAAAACAAAGGCAGGGGAAGAGATGTGCAACTGATGAATTATTGAATTGGGTGTTATGGGTGGCTAAGGATATAAAGAGGGTTTTGGGTTGAGTTGCATCATTCATTTGTACAATTGCTATTAAAGGTGGTACACAAGGGTATAAATGGAACAAAGAGGGTAAAACTTTGGAGATTACACTTGAGGCTTTTGGGATGCCATCTTAAAATGATGGTGAAATGACCAACTTAGCCATATCTCCTCCTTAATAAGGTAACATAGATATATATATATATATATATATATATATATATATATAGGGAAAGTATAACTAGAAAACTCCCATGAGTTAAAGAAACTCTAAAAACCCAATACAAGGCCCATATCATTCCACGTGTATTAGTCTCCTCTCTCCTAGTAGGGTATTTTAGTCCATGTAACATTTTTCTAATGTGCTTTGTGCAGGCCTTTTTGCCAGAACATTCATGAGTACATATCATTACTTTACATTCACTCTCTCTTTATATTCATATAAATCTTCTCTCTCTATTAAACAAACAAAATCAAAACAATACAGTGGACTCTTCTCACCCTATCTCTTTTTCTTTAGTCAAACAAAATCATAAAACTCATTTGAATCTTCTTTTCATCATTTTTGCTCATCTCTTCATTGCCATAAATCTGGCTGGTGTCAGATCTAAATCTTGGTGTTGTAAGCATCACAAATAAGCTCCTATTTCACCATATTCAGATTTTTAGATCCGGATCTTGAAAGTGGTGAATAGTAACGAAAAAGGAACCGGCAGTGATGAACGACGAGGTAGATGACGATGGTGCTAGTGATGACGGATGGTTGAAGGTGTAAAGGTGGACGACGAAGAGGTGTACGACGGTGATGGTTACGGTGGTTGTCGTAACAGGGTTGGTACGAGGTGGGTTGTACTTCCAGATCCGGGTAAATACCACAACAAACCGGAATGATTTAGATGCATGGTTCTGTGAATCAGGAGGAGGAACGAGGGTCTTAGTTGCCGGCGACGGAGCTCAGAGGAAGAAGCGGCCAGCCACCAAAACCCGATCTCTCTCTCCTTCTCTGTTCAAGGTGGTGCAGACGTCCGGTCGTGGTGGGTTCGAGAAGTGGTGGCCGAGTTATGGTGTGGTTAGACCCGGTTATGGTGTGGTCGAGTTATGGCTGGTTCGTTAGTTTTTTTGGTCATCTTGGTGGTGGGTTCGAGACGTCCGGTCATCTGGCTGGTTCGTGAGTAAGGCGGCGGATCTGTTCAGGAGTAAGTTTGTTTTCAGTTATAACCAGATCTTAGTTTTTTTTCAGTGGGGTTTTTTTGTAACTGTTGTAGGTTTCTAAAATATGGAGCTTTATAAACAGATCTGATGTTATGGTTGTGATGGTCAACAGAAAGTGATGGTCAAAAATTGAAGCAATTGTTAATACATTGTTAATACATTAGCCAAAACCATATAAAAATAAAATTCATCAACTGTGTTTCTTTTCTATATTTTTAATTCATTAATGTTTTTTTTATCTATGTTAAAATGATGTTACGGTTGTGATGGTCAAAAAAAGTAATGGTAAAAAAAAAACTTGTTTTGGTATAAGCAATTTTTTTTATGTATGTGTTTGGTGTTTTTTTATTATAGATTTTCTTTTTTTTTTTTTAAATCTTTTGGTTTGTTTTCAATGTGTGTGTTTGGTGTTTTTGTATTATAGATTTTTCCTTTTTTTTTTAAATCTTTGTGTTTGTAACAAGATTACAAATTTTTATTGGAATCTTGCTACATTTTTTTTATTTATTATAAAATTTTAATTATTTGTATTATTATTTGTTATTTATGTAGATAGAGTTTTTGATGAAGGCGGAGAAGAACATGAAGATGGTTTGTTACAATGAACATTTTTAGTTGGGACATGCTATTATTTTTTTTTATTCTTTGTCACAAATGTATATACCTTGTTACAAAGCATTGTAACAGAAAATGTTGCAGTAATCTTGTTACAATTTATAAACTATCACTCCTAATTGTATTTTTATGAAAGATGATATTGTTGTTCATTGCATGTAACCCGTCTTGTTATAATGTGAAAACTATTAACATTGTAAAAATTATGTAACATTTTCTTTGTTACAAATATGTAATGGTCATAGTTATAATTATATAAGTCCTAGTTATATTTATAAACTTTTCTAGTTAGACATGTAACGTGTTTGTTAAAAATGTAAAGAAGGTCTGAATAGTAACATAAGTTGTTACAGTTGAATAAGTAACACAAATTACTATAATAAAATAAAAATTTCCTAGTAACACAAATTACTATAAGTTGTTAAAGTTAACTTGGTACAGTTATATAAGTAACCCAAGTTGTTATAGCTTTTTACAAACAGTTCCACTTGTAAAAATGTAAGTTGGCTTGTTAGAGGAACAAATAGCAAAAATGATGTTACATATTTAACTTAGCTGTTACAAATGTGAAAAAAAATATAAAAGCGAAAGTAACAATGTATATCTATAACATTGTAACTACAAATAGTATTGTGTAACATTGTAGATCCGTAACTTGTAGACAGGTAATACATTAGAAATGGTTGTTTTTACAATTACATAAATACATACAATATGTTTGTAACATGAATAGTTATAATGTACCGTATTTATTATGTTTGTTACACATTTTCTACAGTTTGTAAAATATGTATTTCTTGTAGTGGGGAATAATTAAAAAATATTAAATGTCTTTGTAAGAGAGAGAAAAAGTACATTTATAAAATAAAAAGAATGAGAGAGAATGATGAGATGTTGAAAAGGTAAAAAATTGTCAGGAAAGAGAAAATATCAATTGCCACTTTTACCCTGCTTGTCCTTTTTGTTATTATTTTTATTGAAAATTATAAATTAGAAAAGCAGAAAAAACAAGGGCCATTGATCAAGATGATTGAAGGGTCAAGATGAGGTTTTCAGGGTTTCTTTAACTGGAGAGGGTTTTCAGAATATCCTCCCCCTATATATATATATATATATATATATATCTATTATATAATACTTATAATTAACGTTTTAAACAGAAATGAAAGTGTAGCTTGGTGGTTACTACGCATGCTCCCAACTTGCAACACGCATGTTCGATTATTTCTGATTCCTTTACTATAGAGGTGCACAAAAAAAAAAACCGTTTGAGGAACCGAACCGGTTTCGGATCCATATAGGAACCGGCGGTTCCCCCGTCGATCCCACATTTTTATTATTGAACCTGACCCAAACCGGTTTTTAATCAAACCAGTTCGGAAAAAAAACGGTACGAGAAACCGATATTTTTTTATTACAAATTGAAATTTTATATTACAAAATTATAAAAAAAAGTTTCTACGCATATGAATATGTACCCATACACCTTAAAAAGATCGTAAGAATTAATCAAAGTCGAACTTTACGTAAAAATAAAATTGTGTTGCCTTTTCTTAAAAAAAGTGCGCGCATAAATTGGTTCACGAATCGGAACCGAACCGAAACCGGTCAACGAAACCGGAGGAAAACCGAACCGAAACCAAATCGGCAAGGAACCGGCCCAAACACGAATCGGTTGGGAACTAGTTCGGTTTCTGGAAAAAAAAAAAAAGTGCACCTCTACTTTACTAGGCATATATTTTTAGTTTTCTTTCATGGTAGACCTATTTTTTTTGGAATTAGGCTCTACATTTAATTGGCCCATAACATGCTTGGACTTGGACCATTTTATTTCACGCTATTTCATTAATTATATGCACATCTGATATGATATCCATGTAGTAGTGTTTGAAACTTATCATTTTTTAGCTATAATTATTTTTTCATATAAAACCAAATAACAAAGTAAAGGCAGAGATGATAGGAAATGCACGTATTGTATGCTAGCTAGTTTCATTTACAGGATGATACGGGCCATTTTTTAATCGCCCTAGGCCCGAGACGGACCAATATAGTACGTATGACTAGCAATGCAACATGTAGGATGTAACATCGTTAGTAATACATATGGTGGAATTGGTAAGTGTAAATGTGTAATAGGCAGGGTCGGCCCATTAGTGTAAATAGGTGAGGCAAGGGCGCCCCCAAGATTTTGGGGTCCCAACTCCCATGTTTTTATTTGAAAGTTATAAGCTGAGCCAGGTCAAGAGGTACACACATCGGGTTTTATTTTTTTTTAGAAAACCGAAATGGAATGTAACCGGTTTGGTTTGCTACCCCAATTCTTTTCCGAACCAGTTTCAGGTTGGAACCGATTCGGTTTTAAACTGGTTTCGTCGGTTTGAAAGGTTGGTTTTGAAGACCGATTTCGGCTCGGTTAAGTTTCGGTTTCTGTTCATGAACCAATTTTACGCACACTTTTTTTTTTTTTTTATAAAAACGTAAAAAAAAATGTTTTGCCACGTAATGTTCAATTTTATTGATTCTTACAATTTACAGTTGTTCTTGAATACTTGTTATAAGACTACCGAGTGTGAGGCGTGTTCCTGGTTCGGCCAGACCCAACCTGGGTCGTCCACACCGCCCCCTTAGGGCCGGCCCATCGAAACTGTCGGCCACAAGACAAAAAGGATAGGGCTGCTAATTGGTTAATTCATTTTTTTTTAATAAAAGAGAGGGAGGTCCATCTCTCACACCCTTACTCCCGTCTATATCTTAATAAGCCTGTCCCGAAAGCTAACCTAATCTTCATACTGTAACAGAAAATTATAAACGATAATTACTCAATAATTGAGAAATGATCAAAAAGTTAAGAACACTCTTTGGTGGGCCAACTTTGGCGAATCATTTTCACCATCATTGCTCTTTTATCTTCAAACTTTAAAACTTCTGCTTCAGCCTTCATGATTAGTTTAAGATTACATTTTTTTTGGCTTTTTGTTGTAGAAACTAAAAATTGATCTTAATAAATCGATAAATAAAGCGGTTGCTAAACGTACACCCTCTCAATTTATATTAACTGAATGTACCCTATTCCTTAAGTTTCACATTAATATAATTCAAACTTTTTTATTTTTATATTACCAACTTTTAATATTTTATTATCAACTTAAAAAAAAAAGCTTTTTTTTTATGTTTTATTGATATTTTTTAATGTTTTATAAAACAATATTTTATTGTTTTAAAAGTGTTTCTTTTAACCTAAGTAAGTTTTTTTTTCTTTATTTGATATTTTTTAACGTTTTTTTTTGTTTTATTGTTTTCAAACTTTTTTTTAGTTTTCCTAAGTATGTTTTTTTTTTCTTATTTCGAATAAGGAAAACACTTTTTTTCTACACATTATTTAAATTACATTAAAACACTAGTACAAATATGCTTTGAAAATGCGGTGTAATAGATTTTAAGATGGTGTGGAACAACAGCATCAATAGATATCGCATCAACAAAACACATATTTTATGATGGGGTTCCATGGACCACCCCCATTAAATTCTACAACCCCACCAACAAAGAGTTCTCCACTCCACTAGTATGGTGACACCTGGAGGTAGTGAACCGCATCACCAAAGATTTCATATTTTAATTTAAAATTTCCTGGAAATCTAATTTTTTTTTTCCTTCCAGTTTATGCTGCCAAATACACTTCCAGTTTTCTTAACAAATACACACATATATATTATATAGCAAAAGTCATAAATAACATACCAAAAAACAACTAATATTAAACGTGTTTTACAAAAAAACATAGGCGTTTTTCAAATGAAACACAGACGTATACAATACATGTTCTCCGAGTGAAACACAAAAAAGTTTGCAACCCAAAAATTGTTGACCCGTCCACTTCATACACTTTGCAGCCTAAACCGAACTCTTCAAACCTTGTAACCCGTTCCGTAGAAATTGCCTAACAAAAACTAATGCGACATTAACAAAACTAGAGTATTTCAGCAACGCGCGTTGCGCATTATAAAAACTCGAATTCAAGATGCAACATCGGCCACGAATTCAATAATGTGACATTAACCATTTTGGCGGCGTGTCGTCACACCGCCAGCGAAAACAAACATGAATCTAATGAACCATGACAGTTGATAACGATAACGATATTAACAACACAATCATAGCAAACATGAAGTCTTAAAAAGTGTACATAACATTCTGAAAATAGGCAATCCTAAAACTAATGTGTCCATCTTACATGTTTCAAATACAAATAGTCCAGAAATCAAGTACTGTAACAAACATCTTTTCTTATGTGTATTGATGTAGAACTAATGTCCAATGTGTTTCTGATGTAGTTAACTACAAGTAGGTATGTTTGAATCGACCAAAACAGGAGATCCTCCTCCAAGATAATCGCCCATTAATAGATGTCTAAACATATTTATACTACATACAAATCTATAAATGAGTTTTTATTTGACATGTTAGAGATAAATTAACTATTAGAGGGTAAATTTTGGGCTAACCTTGAGAGGCTTTTGACGTTGACCATTTCAGACCATTAAACGCGTTGTGAATCAATTCTAGCGTCAACCTTAAAACTAATTCTTCAATTTCTTATTGCGGATGCTTCCCATCTTCTTTCCACAACTAAAAACAAACAAATGAAAGGTGAGATTCTAAATCCATATAATTTAGCATATGAATATATACAAAGCTTACTTCTTTAAAAATATCATATTGAATATTGTCAACAAACTCTTGCATATGTTTTATCACCATATACCCACACTCCCAAGTGCCTTCTTGTTGCTTGCCCTGCATTAAGTTCACAATTAATTATATTCACTAAATCATTTTAAACACTATAAAATATTGATCACACACCTTTACCATTTCGCACTTAATACATTTGAAGTTCAGCATACATCTGTTTACAACAAGTGCAACAAAACTTTGATATATCCAACCAATATAGGGAAAATCAAATCCATTATGTATTTTGTTTTATAACTTTCATTAATGTCATAACTAATTAAAGATAGATGTAACAATTTCAACCCAGACTTGATTTTAGGAATAACTTTAACTTTAACATGTCAAACAAGTGAAATAAACAAAGTTTTAAAAACATAAAAATCTACTTGGTTTCTGTGGTAACTTTATGAACCAAAGTGGCTATCAAACTGACAGTGCTACCAATACTACATGTAGAACGATCAAGTTTTCAAAACAATACAAACTGGTATAAAAGCAAACAGTGAAATAAATTGAACGAGTCAAAGGAATTGGAAGTTCGCTCAAAATTCTAAAAGCCAACCTACTTATGTTACCTCCTCTAACTAAAAACATGTAAATACTCACCAGCTACACTAACTAAAAACATATAAATACTCACTAGCTACACTAACTAAAAACATATAAATACTCACCAGCTACACTAACTAAAAACATATAAATACTCACTAGCTACACTAACTAAAAACATGTAAATACTCACCAGCTACACTAACTAAAAACATATAAATACTCACCAGCTACACTAACTAAAAACATATAAATACTCACTAGCTACACTAACTAAAAACATGTAAATACTCACCAGCTACACTAACTAAAAACATATAAATACTCACCAGCTACACTAACTAAAAACATATAAATACTCACTAGCTACAGGGAAGCATTCGTCGTCCAGCAAACACGTGAAGTGATGACTTTAAACGTTTCGCACATGAGATCATCGAGGAAAACAACTCCATCCAATTATCCTATAAATCCCAGATAGAAAACAAAATTAAAAGCTAACCCATTATTTATTTTCAAACCAGAAAAAAAAAAAAAAAAAACACGAATCTAACATGAACAAGCTATAATGACATGCTACATCAAGAAAAGTATCAACCGTAGTCGCCTTCCCTACCAACATCATCATCATCAACCGGCCACACAATCACCACGACCACCTATAACTGGCTGCACGACCACCATTGACCACCAAGGTCAAACGAACCACAACCAAAACAACCTCCACCGTGGCCGCCACCACATACGACCGTCACCACCAACCCACAACCATAAACAGGACCAACCACCTCTAACCTAACCCTCGCCGTCAACCATCTACCTGCCGAACGAAACCACCACCGGCCGTTACCCTTGCCGTAACCACCACTGAACCACGACCACAGCCCTACACCTTGAGCCAAGCCAGCGCTGCCACCATCGTATCGAGGCCCTCGCCCCATACCCGTCCCTTTTACATGCATCGCCCCCACCAGAGATGGTGGTGGCCGGCCGTCGGCCTGAGAGAGAGGGAAGAGAGAGATAAAGGCCGGGAGAGAGTGAGATCGTGTGAGGGAGAGAGTAATCTAGAGAGAGTGACTGAGTTTTAGGGTTTTCTTTGGGGTTGGTGGCCGCAAATGAGGAAGAGGGAGGGTTAGGATGGTTTTATAGTAAGGGTTTAGTGGGTTGGTGAGTGTACTGCGTATACGAACCCGTTTGAACGTCTCGTGCTTCGGTTTTATTTTAGGCTTGATAACTTAACATAAAAACTAATCGGTTGTGCTCGTAAAGATTCAAAATGTTGCGTTCTTAGTCGTTTATCCCGCCGATTTCACATTCGATTGCTTCAATATCAAATACATGTCGTAAAACTGAAGTTTAAGAGAACGAAACATTAAAAGACAAGTGAATGGAATACTAGAGAAAGTAACCCTTCGTTGTCTGTGATCTTCGCCTAATATGATCCATTAAGACATGTATGATCTACTATTAACCATTGTGAACCAATAAGGCCCAATATCATCTATTAAAACATGTATGATCTATTATTTCCCGTTGTGATCCTATAAGGCCCATTATGATCCATTAAGATATGTGTGATGTGTAATGGCTTAATGTGATCTAATAAGGCCTAATATAGTCCATTAAGACATATATGATATACTATTATTAATTGTAATTCGTTAAGGCCCAATTTGACCCGTTAAGACATGAATAATCTAGTATTTCCTACTGTGATCCTGCAAGGCCCATTATGATCCATTAAGACATATGTGATTTACAATTGCCTGTTGTGATCCAATAAAGCTCAATATAGTCCATTAAGACATATGTGATATACTATTATTTATTGTGATTCATTAAAGCCAAATATGGTTCGTTAAGACATATATGATCAACTATCGTCCATTATGATGTACTAATGCCTATTATTATCCATTGACGCCCACTATTGTGACACCCGGCATATTTGGCTTAAACATTTTAGTAACATCTAAGTCTACCTTAGCGAGAAACGTTTATAAACTGACTTAACTGGGTTAGTTGAGTCGGGTCAAGTTAGGATTGTCCAGGGTTCAATGATCTGGAGGATCATTGGGAGTCATTTTGGGAATACACTAGTACCGGGTTCCGTTGTTGGTGACATTACATGAACTAATTAAGCATATGTGTAGATTATGGGTCGTGTGGTGGATTATATACATAGATGTGTTTAAATGATGTGTAAATGATTATTCGTGCCTAAATATGTTAAACATAGACTAAGGTTGCATGCTCATATGTTAAGATGTGTTAGAATGCGTTAAACACGACAAACTGGAAAACTAGATAAACATGGTATCTGGTTCGACCACTTCGAGTGGTCGAAGGAGGAGATTTGTTTGGTTCGACCCTTTGTAAATGGGCGAACCTGGGATGTGGAATTGAAAGAATTCCCTTCGACCAGGACAGGGCTCATTCGACCCTGTGGAAGGGTCGAAGGAGGCTACCTTCGACCACATATATATATATATATATAACTATATATTTTAATAAATGCCAAAATGAATATCATGCTTTCGGTTAAAATAACTAATATATATATATATATATATATATATATTTAAATTGAAAGAACTCAACTTTTATATTAGATTCAAAAATTTAGAAAATACATGGACTAGATTTGGCAATTTGTTAAAAGATAAAGGTGACGGTTGTCACATCGGTTAAACATTTAAACACGCTTTAAAAACATACTTGGTTACGATCTGGACAATCGGGGACTAGATAACCTTATGGTTATTAGTCGGAACACTTATGTGAACATTTTGATAGATCTCCGGTAGAGGCCCAATATGATTCATTAAGACAAAGATGATCTACTACTATCCATTGTGATCCATTAAGGCCCAATATGATTCATTAAATATATATGTAAATGGTTACAATGAATAAATATAAAATACTTAAATCATATAAAAACACTCAAAGACATAGATAACAAATAGTATACACTAATTTTTAGCACAAGATAACAATTTAGATGGATAATTAGATATACATATTTAAAAAGATATATAGCAAATTATATTGGGTATTTAATCGAGTAAATGGGTATAGTTTATCGGGTAATCGGGTCGGGTAAACGGGTATATCATCAGATCCCATACCCGTCCCAAACCCATGAAAAAAATAAAACTAATCCCATACCTGGACCCATAGCCAATTACCCGACCCAAACCCGTCCCAAATGTGCCGGGTTTCGGGTTTACCCATCGGGTTCGGGTTTTATTACCATCCCTACATTTAGGGGTTGTTTGGTAGTCTCTTAATGGCCATTTAAAGGCTACCTCTTAATGGTCTATAACCTCAGAATGGTTAAGAGGTAACCCTAAGTCTGAATGGTTAAGAGATAACCATTAAAATGGTACATCTTAACCATTCATACTTAAGATTATATCTTAACCATCAAAAGACTATGAATCATTCAGATGTAACCTGTTAATGACCATTCAGAGACTATCAAACAACCGTTAGTCAAAAAAAGATTTTGATTATAAAAAAATAAAAAATAAATTCTTGATCTACAGGGACAAAAATTTCCGGTATTTATCTTAGCCAAATTTCCCTACATCCCACAAAATTTCCCTCCATCCCAAAATTTCCCTCCATCCTACCAAATTTCCCTCCATCTACTTCCCACCAAATTTCCCTACATCCCATCAAAGCCTGTAGGACCGCACCATCAAAAACAACCAATACCATCATTAAATGGATGGTACATTTGTAGCACAAATAAATAAAACCAACACCATCAATAAATCACCTTTGTTTTATTGGTGCTGTTAAATTTATACCCCCACCAATAAATAGAAACCCATAGCACCAACAAATCAGTTGTGTACTAGTGAAAGCTTTTGCAAATGATTTTTGGTAAGAGTTTTTAACATTTTTTTTAAAGATCTTATCTTTTATTAATGAAGAATGGTTAGCTAATATTTAGTTGCCATTGGGGTTGGTGGTCCAATGGTAAGGCAAAGCCTTTTAATACACTAAAAAAGTGTGAGTTCTTGAGTTCAAGTCTCACAAGGAACAAGAAATTCGCCTTTAAAAAAAAGCAAATATTTAGTTTGAACAACACATTTCATTCTTTTCTCAATTGACCTTAAATGATGCAATTAAATCAAATAAAAAAGTTTGTATATACCAATTAAAAGAGGTTAAATACTTGCAGTTTCATAATTTCAAAATAGTTGTATGATTACAATGAACACGTTGACATAGAAAATAATCTAAAATCAATAATTGATTAGGTTCTATAAATAGAGATTTTTGAAGTTTTCGTATTAGTTTCACCACTCCTAACTTTTAAATGTATTAAAAAAGTTTGTATATACTAATTAAAAGAGGTTAAATCCTTGCAGTTTCATAATTTCAAAATAGTTGTATGATTATAATGAACACGTTGACATTGAAAATAATTTAAAATCAATAATTGATTAGGTTTTATAAATAGATATTTTTGAAGTTTTGGCATTAGTTTCACCACTCCTAACTTTTTAATGTATTAAAAAAATGAGGATTTTTAAAAAGGTGAAATTTGACAAATTTAAACTGGTATTTTAAAAAAGGAGTATAAAAAGTAGAAAGAGATGGTGCATTTAGCCAACCCCTAAATAAAAAAAAAGTATTTACATATTTATTTTTAATAAAACTTTTATCTATAATATAATTAAGTAGCATATTTATAATAACTTATTTATATCAAATTAACTATTACCTGGCATAAATCATCATAAATAGTTACTAATTGCAATTAATTCATGTTTTCCAACAGGTTGTTTTAGACCATGTATAATTGGTATCATAGAAGCATGAATGAGCTTAATAACGCACCTTACACCGTCCCTGTAGGCGTTTTATAAGGGTATGAAGAGGGAGTGTGACATTTCTAGTATAACGCCAAAAGAAAAGAAAAAAAAGGCGAAAAATATGACTGCGTTCCTAGATTGTATCAAATTAATAATGCTTATGTCAAATTTAACAAAGTTATTAGACTATGTGGTGTGGTGGAGGCAAGGTTAGAGAAGCCTTGCCGCCACGTCATTAAAAAGTGGGTCCCACATGGTTTTAGACATTTTGAGGACTACCCAAGGGTGTGGGGGTAGTCCTCCACTCCTATTGATTCACCCTTTTATTTATTTAATTCTAAATTATAAATAATATATAATTAAAATATAAATGAATTAAACTTAAGGGGGCTTAGTGAAAATATTAATAGTCATTTGTACATTACTTAAAAGTTTAGGGGGTAAACTGAAAATTGGCAATAAGAGTGTATTCACTTCATCTTCAACATTCGACTCTGAGTAAAATCTGTTGTCCCTTTCTTTTTTGTTTTTTTTTTCTTTTGTTTTAATGGGAGGGGAAACAAGGGATATTGGAGAGGGGTCCCACACAAAGCAAACAATCAATCACATTGGCTCGTCCGAATCGTCCAAGTTTGGCCGTTTTGGCCAGAGGAGGCACGACGGGGGGCGGGGGGTGTTGGCCGGGCCAAGCCGGTATCGACGACCCAAGGCCAACCCCACACCGCATAGTCTTACAACTGAAATAATTATAAATGTTTCTTTTGAGGTATTAACCATTATGGATTATTGTGTTCGTGGTTTGTATGAAATTAATAATGTTATGTCAAATTTAACAAAGTCATTACAACTAGAATAATTGTAAATGCTTCTTAGACCATGTGTAGTGGTAAGTAGAAAAACATAAGGCCACTGATTCTGATTGGTCCACGTAGCAGCTGAGTCAGCATGGGCTTAAAGTGAAAAAGGGGTGTAGTGGTATGGGGAAAAAGATAAGGCCCCTGTTTCTGATTGATTGTTTATTTTGTTGTTTTTTTTAATTAATTAACTCAAAATAATTAAAATAAAAGACAAATAAATATAAAAAAAATACAAATAATATTAAAAACACACAACTAATATTAAAAAAAAGTTACAACTAATATTAAAAAAAAAGTTACAAATAATATTAAAGCACACTGCTAATATTAATTTAAACATTACATATTCCTAAATTACTTATTTAAACACTAGATAATCCTAAACTACTTATTTAAACATTACATAAGTAATCCTAATTTTCTCCCCTATGGAGAGTAATTATACTAGTCCTCGAGTGTGTACTCCGACGGGGACAGGGAACGATCGCTATCGCGACCATTGGATCTCGCATCCGAGCGGATCCAACAGTACTCACGAGGAAGGGAATAATAGTAGTAGCGTTCCTTTTCCTAAGCAACCCTTAGTGCTTCATACTCCTCTTCAGTGGGCTCCCGGGGAGGAGGGCTTGGGGTGGGGTTGGGGTTGGGGTTGGGGCTTGGTTGGTTCTCCACAAACAGTAGCCGACACATTCCCCTAACAGTCATAACATAATCTACAAACCACACAATCTCCTCTTCAATGAAATCAGCATCTGGGTGTGGGGGAGTGTATCCTGGGAGTGGAGGAATGGAGGGGACGAGGTTGGAGACACGTTGAGTAGGAGGAGGAGAAGAAAACACTTGTTGAGGAGGAGAAGAAAACACTTGTTGATGAGGAGAAGAAAACACTGGTGCACGACGTCTCCTGCGAGCGTATCGCCGGAGATTGGACGGTTCGGCAAGATCATTTGGATATCCACCACCCATAACTGGTTTGTAGTGTGTTTGTTTGTGTTTTGAAGTAGTGTTTTTTTGTTTGATTAATATATATTTGATGGGTTTGTGTTGTAGTGTGTGTTTTGTAGTGTGTATATGTATATATATAGTTTTAGAAAATTTAACCGTTGCCTTTAAAAGAATTTTGAACGTTTGGATTTAAATTAAATGGACCGTTTGTAATTTTTTTTATACGTTGATGAGGCCACGTGTTGAGAGATGATTGGATGGATCAAGTTTGTTCAAGCGTTATGATAATAACGCCGGCCCTCATTTTTCGTAAATCGCTCCCCCCCTCCCGTAACGGTGTGGGGGGCGCTATCTTCCATTTTCACGCCTAATCGCACTTCCACTACAGGGGGTTTTATGAGGCATTAACCATTGCGGATTATTGCGTTCCTAGTTTGTATCAAATTAATAATGTTGTGTCAAATTTAACAAAGTTATTACTACTTGAATTTTTTTTTTTTTTGAACGGCCAACGAATCAATTTCCGAGCACTCTCGGGCACCCTTTTGGCGAATCAGGTACTCAAGAGTACCCGGGCCACCAATTGCCACCAATTCCCTGGAAAACCCGACCACTCACTCGCCCGAAGGCACCACAGTGAAATAATTGGTAAAACCGATCGGGATCAGAACTCGAACCCAAGCCTCCCATAGGAAACTTTAGGCCCTCAACCAACTAGGCTACAAGTGTTGGACTATTACTACTTGAAATAATTGTACAGATATGGATATAGATTACTCAAAAGAACCTTTTAAAATATATAATTAAACCCTTGGGTTTGGTTGTGGGGGAGATTT
The DNA here is from genome assembly GCA_028751855.1 of Ambrosia trifida. NCBI lineage: Eukaryota > Viridiplantae > Streptophyta > Magnoliopsida > Asterales > Asteraceae > Ambrosia > Ambrosia trifida. The sequence continues at coordinate 106,406,607 of CM054124.1, read as the reverse complement.
TGAGATTGTTGTCATAAAGTTTGTGATCTACAACTGCACGCACATATATTATGATATAAAAATCATAGGATCATCAAAGGCGAAAAGACAATTTTCCTTAACAGAAAGGATCCTAAGTTAATTATACGGCCTGGGCCTCAAGAAAGAGACGCCTCTGGTCAAGTTATTGCACACAAGTTAATAATGATTCATTGTTTAAACATTTAATCTTTGTGGACAAAGGAAACATGTAAATTTGTTTTTTTTTTTTAAAGAAAAAAAATATAAACAAATGCATATTATTATTCACATTAATTTGGAAATGATGTATCAGTCTATATTAATTAATTCAACGCTTTTAATTACAAACATAAAAGACAGTTGATTAATTAAAATATTGATATCAAATGAATTCAAAATCATGAATTCATTTGTTTATAATTCATTGCATCCTAGTGAATAAAAAACAAACGTTTTCTGTTGACAATATGGAGAACAAATTGTGGCTATCAGTATACATGGAATTTTATCAAAATGTAATGAGAAGTGTATAAAGCCGGCCAAGATGGAAAAAAGAGTAAATAATTTCCCAATTGCAATAATGAAACTATGAGAAATTATAAAGAGATAACACTAAAAAAAAGGATAAAATTTGTTTTATTTTCTTGATAATAACATTTTAATTTGACCAGAAATATGAAAATGATTTCAAATAATATAGTGGCTCCACAAACACATGACGTTAGTCGTTTATTGGTAATACAGCAAATTGCATTTTTCAAACAAGAAAATTTGGGTCCTCCACCTCCCATGGACATATAGGTTTTTTTTTTTTTTTTGAACGGCCATGGATATATAGGTTGAAGCCACACTTTGAATTTTGGTATATTGTGAATGAAAATAATATTGCATTACCATATAATATCATATACACTAGAAGTTCATATAATTAAAATATATTGTTAACTTTAAAAAATGACATACATGGGTACTGCCTTTTAACAGTATCTTTAGCAGCCAACACAAATCCCAGAAACCTTTTTTTTTTAATCCAATTTAATATTGAAACTGATTTGTTTTATTGTTTATGTTCATGTATACAACCAGAACAAATATATAATGATACGTTTTAAATTATAAAATCACTTATACATAAATATATAACAAGATTACTATATACATCAATTAACAAGAATATTGATCATTATACTGTGAAAATTGAATAAAAAGAGCCAAGTTTTTTTTTTTTTTGTTTTTTTTGTTTTTTGAATATGTATGTAGTTTTAACCTTGAACTTTATCTTCAATGGCAATGGAATTCTTACAATGAGCAATAGCAGCTTGAATGGCAGCTTGTAACTCTTCCATGGTGCTATCACTAGTTGTGCTTATGGCAGGACTTGCAGTTCCTGAAGCAAGAAGTATCCCACTATTGGTTGGAGATGTCCTCATGGACACTGGAGCTGAATACTTCCCTCTTTTCCTGTCACTTCTATTCATCTCCAAAGGCAGACTAGTTCTAGAGCTCACCAAGTTCCCAGAGAACGAATGCGGCTGCTGGTTAAACTCGGTATTCGGTCGTTTCGCCTTTGTAAATGACATAAAAGGCCTCACCATTTTCATGTAACGTTTGATGAGTTGAGCCACTTCTTGTTTGAGCTTTTTCTTGGAGGAGTTGTGTCTTTCTTGGTCTTGATTATTATCATGGTCTACTTCTTTTTCATCAAGTGAACCTTTTTTCCATTTGGGTCGGCTAAAGATTGAGAAAGATTTGGACTTTGGTCTTGTTTGAGTGACATTGTTGTTGGGTAGATTGAATTCGGAGAAGGTGTTTCGATGATGGTAGTGAAAACTAGTGTTTCCAATATGGTTATTGTGGTCTTTTAGAATGTTATTCGTGGGGAGGGTAAAACTGTCCATTGAGTTTGTTGAAGAGCGAGGGGATACCGGGAGATGAGAGAGGAGATGAAGAGGGAGGAGGTGGCCATGGAAGAAGATGTCATCGGCTGGAGATAGGTCAATGGCGGTCAGCGGTTCTGGTGGTGGTGTGATGCTATGGTGGTGATGGTGGTGGTTGTGGTAGTCATTTTTATTATTAATGTGAGTGGTGTGGTATTTGTGACTATCTTGTGTGGATTTTGATGGTGGATTAGGGTTGAGGGAAATGGTGAATGAGAATTCATGGGTGGGAGATGTAGATGAGGACGGTGGCGATGCGGTGGCTGGTGGTGGTGTAGATGGAGTTTGGATGGTTTCTTGTAGTAGTGTTGTTTGTTCTAGTTTCTTTATGTAGTTTTGATCATTTTGTAGGTTATGATCTCTCATGTTTACAACTTCCATGCTTATACTTTTAGTGTTGATCGATTGATGATCACTTACACTAAAAAGATGTGTGTGTGTGTGTGTGTGTGAGAGAGAGAGAGAGAGAGAGAGAGAGGTGTTGGCAGAGAGAATGAGAAAAAGTATAGTTAGGTGCAGAATACTTCAGTCTTTTGTCCATATAAGAAAGGTTGTGGTGGATTGAAGACCATGAGACAGAAGGATCTAATCAAAATTGATTTTTCAGAAATATTGTTTCCTTTTCAATTTTACAGCTATAACAACAAAAAAAATAAAAAAATAAAAAAATATAAAAAAATAAAAAAGAAAGAAAATTTCATGAAAATTATGAAAGAATAATTCTGTTTTTTTAGTTTACATACAAAAACCAGAATCTTACTAATTTACACTATGAGTAAATGAGATTTGAGAATTGAGATTCTTATAATTATCTTGCTAGTAGACATTTGTAGATAATGAGCAATAACTAATGTCATTACAAAACTTTAAACACATGATTTTATAGAAAATAGTTAAAAGAATGTAACATTTTCATTATAAAATAGATAATTCTTTAAGTTAACTCATTTTCAGTAAAAATTTTATTCAATCTTTTATACAATCTTCAATATTTTTATATAATTTCTTCTTCTTCTAAAACCCCTTCTAGAACCAAGAATCATTTCATTCTAACAGCCCTTTTTTTTTTTTCCAAAACCGTCAATTCAACTCAAACCAACAAACAAGAAATTAGGCACAAACACGACATGCAATGATTAATTAATATTATCTATTATGTTAAATGGATCACTTCAAAGGGAATGAAATTTGTATCATACATTTCATAGTATTTGCATATGTCTTGTACGACTAGAAAATTAGGCCCTAAAGTATAAGCATACATAATTTACTCTAGACCTACACAATGTATTATTACGTCTACCAAATTAGCAAACACATTTAAGCAGAAAAAGAGTATTATCTTGAATTCACTTTACAAAGCACGTTGGGCTTGTGTCCTTTTGTTTATGCTTGATATATCTTAGAGTTCACAATTAATCTCTTGATGTTGTTAGCCTGTTAATTACACTAATAAGTTACATATTAGGAATGGTTCACAACTTCACATTGTGAGGAAAAAAAAAAAAGACTAAATCGACCCTTTGGTATAATACAACTAGGGGTGTTCAAAAAATCTGAAATCCGAAAAAATCTGAAATCCGATCCGAAATCCAAACCGAAAACACCGATCCAAATTCTTATTCGGATGGATCCGATCCGAATCCGAATTACTTATTGGGATTTCAGATCGGATTCGGATTTCACAATTAAATTATTCAGGTTATTCGGATTATTCAGATAACCGAATAACCCAAATAAGCTTCAATTGCGTTTTAATAAGGTAATGACCAATTTTTTGAAACTTAGTTCAACTCATGAGGCATGAGGCAATACTAAACCATAATTCTTCAACATCGTCCATCCATATGGACTAGTTAGTGTCACGTTTCGCGATGCTTGATTTCATGTTCAATACTATGTTTTAAAGTTTGATTTTATGTTTAAATTTATGTTTTGAAGACTATATTTTGAAGTTTGAACTTTGTATTTGTGTTTAAGATTAATCTCTATTTCCGCTTTTGTATGTTTATTGAATTCAAATTAATAAAATGTTAGGTACCATAAATTAGGAAAAATATAAAAAAATTGAAAAATTGTTGTTTAGTTTAATTTGGATTATTCAGATATCCGTTCGGATTATTCGGATCGGATCGGACTCGGATAGGCTCCTAAAATTTCAAAATCCGAATAACCCATTATCCGATCCGATGAACACCCCTAAGGGGTTGTTTGGTAGCCTCTTAATGAGGCTCTTAACCATTCAGCGTTGAATAATTCAGCATTCAGCACGTTTGTTTCAGCTTTTTAATGGTTTAGTCTGAATCATTAAGATTTGAGATGTTGCTGAACCATTAAGCACTGAACTATTAAGCACTGAACTATGTTGAACCTTAATGAAGCTCCCCTACCAACGTGGGATAAGAAAACTAACCATTAAGAGGTCCAACTTAATGATTCAGCGCTTAACCATTCAGACCTCTTAATGATTCAACACTTAATCAACCAAACAACCCCTAAATACAACAACACATTAATACTTATAAAATATTTCACTCAAACAACTAAGAAACAAACTTGATCAATTCGTAATCGTAGATTGCCCCTCCCATCTGCCTCTGTTCAAGTGATTGGCAATCGCCACTGGCCTTGCGACGGTGTTGCCATGCCTCTTATGTCTGACCGTCTAGCTCTGAATCAGTGAATCGGATCTAGACTTTGAGTGTTCAGTGATTTGCCCCTAGCAACTATAACTCTCGAGTCCCGAATCCTTAGTCGTTGAATGTCGATGGTTTTTTTTTATTTGTCGCTAACTAGTTGTTTTTAAATGTGGGCAAAAGTCTTAGGTAATGGACTTGCATAATTAGGTTAGTTTTTTTTTTAATAAAAGGTTAATGGTTTTTAAGCTTTGCAGATTTTTAATACAATTTTATATATAAAACTAGGTTATATCCCGAGATAGACACTTCTAATATGATGTGAGAAAATATTTGTTACGATGTAACATATAAATTAATATACTATAATATGAGAAAATAACAATTTTAATCACACGAATAAGAATGAGAATGCATAGGATATGGTACAGACTACAGAGATAGAAGTAACCATTGCAGAGCATGATTGAGGCGGTGATATTAAATTTGTAGTTTTTTTATCAATAAAATATTAAATGATTTTTAATAAGCAGAAACATAAAAAATAATTAGTTAACAAAATAAATATTAAATAAATAAAAGATGTACATGAAATTATAATTTAATAATATTATTTCATATGAGAGAAAAATAAGATAATCATAAGATTTTTATTTATTAAATAGTAAGTAATAATAGAGATAAAGATAAAAACATATAAATTAATAAATATTGGGATATCAATAACCTAATTTTTTTTTTTTTTGCTGTAATTTAAGGGTGAGGATCACCTCACTAAGTGTCATGTGCCTGGTGTAGTCGCACTTATTGCACCCTCTCGAACTTGGTCCCTGATGACCTTTCATGCAGAATTTTATTTTGCCACACTTCTCATCGTAGACAAACCCTTCATAAAATTCCTTGAGGTCGTGTCTTATGTGATCAAATTTTAAGTTAGAGCGGGTATAACCATATAAATTTTCATCAGTCATCACCCTTATCGTCGTGATCATCATCATCATAGTCCTTATCATCGTCATCATCCTCGTCTTCGTAGCTCATCATCTTCCTCCTCATCATCGGCGTCTTCATCATCATCATCTAGCCTTTTGTTATTGCTCCAGAACTTTCTTGCACTTGAGGATTCGAATGGGGCGTTGTAGGCCTTTGCTTTGTTTATATTTTTTTTTCTTTTTCATTTTTCCAAACACAACACAGATGTCATGAAAACATATATATCAAAAAGAAACATAAGTACATAGTAATAAATAAATAATCTATATCTATACTATTATATAATAGGTTCTAAACAAGTAAATAGTCATTTGACATTTATTTACAAGGGCAAAGTTGTACTCTTATTAAATTGTTAAGACACATTTAATAAAACATTTAAATCTCTATTGATTCATATTAATTGAAACACCAATTCACTTCATTTCTACAACATTATATAAATTTATTTGAAACTAAAAGAGCAACTGAAGCGTTTAATATAATCCATTGAATTTATAAAAGAAAACTGTATAGGCCAATTCTTCAAAGACCCTCCTGCATATCGACAAGAATAAAAAACGGATGAAACGGCCGCCATTGAAACTGACCACTCAGATTCGACACAATTATTACAATTGAGTCATCATTGAACCCATTTGATTAGCAATTCGTAACTAATCGAAAACAACTGGGTTTAAAACCCACAACCCGCACTTTCAAACAACCTTCGTACCTCTCAGCTCTCTCTCTCTCTCTCTCTCTCTCTCTCTCTCTCTCTCTCTCTCTCTCTCTCTCTCTCTCTCTCTCTCTCTCTCTCTACCATTTTTGACCGAAATTCGGCAAGACAAAACCTACCATAACAGCCTCCCACCATACCTTAAGTCACCATGGTCATCGAAAAATACAGTCTACGATGGCAGTCGAAGGTGTAGCAGCGCCCGGTTTAGATCGTGGACCATGGCTCACATCAGTCTGATCCAATGGACATGATCGCTTTTGCAGGGGATCGGCCGAGAGCGTCTGGTTTACAATTCGACTAGAAGACGGTAGCTAGAAACCTAACTTGGCTTTGGTGCTTTTTAAAAATAAACCCTTATAGATAAATGTTTATAATATAATTAACGCTATATTAATCTAACGTATTGGTTTATGGCGATTTGAGCTAAAAGATGCTAATTAATTTTGGGGATGCCATGCTCTTACAACTTTTAAAAACATGATGTTTAATAAAGTCCAAGCATATTGTTTCGGTGTGCTTATTTTTATCTATATCTCAGTTTAATTTTGACTGAAAACCGAGTTGTGATTAGTATTAGAAATTTAGAGTGCTACATATATTTATGTTCCCACCGCATAAGACGAGTTTCCACTAGTTAGTAAAATAATTAAGAACCGCTCGTATAAATAGTGACCATGTTAGATACTGTGTTATAAAATGACCTATTTTACTTTCTTTAAAATAAAGAACACGCACCTTTTTGCTGTGACAACGAGTAACCTATGACTTTGATCGATTTAAGTTCTTGTCAAGGAATCCCAATCCAGACATAAAATACAAGATTTAAGATAAGAATCTTTGTCACAAGTTTCTAGTATTCAACTTCTATTTTTGCACGAAACCCATTTTGAGAGGATTGTAAATCTTGTTTTTATTCTATTTTTCAATTTTATTCTTCAAAAGCTGCACAAGGTTTCGAGTAGTCCAACACACAACCACGAATCTATTGTTTTTATCTATATAAATTAATGATTTAGTTACAATATGTTGTATTATAAACTCAGGGTTAGGATTAAATACAAAGTAAAAAAAAAATAGGAAGTCGTAGGAATGGTATCAAGCGGAGTCTGATTGAACTTATTCAAGCAACATTAAAACTGTCTCATCGAACATTTAAAAAGTAACTAATAAACATTTTTGAAAATTAGATATGTAAAAGATAACATGTTAGGATCAGAATCCATCTAGTCCTTTGAAAAGCTTTAAATGTCATATTTATGAAAAGCTCATATTGAAATGAATCAAAATGAGGTGTGAAGCGCTAAAAGACCAATACCCTAAGTGAAGGAATGATTATGATTGAATCCTTGATCTACTCTTCTCATTTACATTAATTTATAATACAATGTGATTTACAATATTAGGAAACATACCATAGTTACAATAATCATACTATAATTGCATATCAATCAATGTTGTACTCTATTACTCCCCCGCAGTCGAAGCCGGAAGAGACCGAATGCTTAGATGATATGCGTGTGTGAACACTGTGAGTGGTGTAAAGATATGCATGCTTAGTCGATTTGATGTTAACCATTGCTTTTGATTTCTATATTTCCAAGTGCTTGTCGGTTTGAAATCTTTGATGATGTCTTTTGACAAACCAGCTAGCCATCTGATTTATTAACTTTCCGGTTCGCTACTCGTGTTGCCATTGGGAGTGTTGAGTTTTCTATTGCGTAGGGACAAGCAATGTTTAAGTGTGGGGATGTTTGATATGCGTCAATTTATACATATAAAAGCCCCAATTTAACTCCCATCTATATATGTTTTTGGCCTTATACATGATGAATTGGTACTTATTTGGTATCTTTATGATTACAAGTCTTAAACGGTGTCCATGAAGCAAACCGGATAAAAAACGGACAGTTTCTTCACATTCTGCACAATCTGCAGGTGTTGGCACTCCCGTGCGCCCTGCTGGCACTCCCGTGCAGACCAGATTGGCACTCCCGTGCACCAGCCCGTGCGAGATCTGACAGTTCTATAAAACAGAGCAGAACGTCATTTTTAGGGTATTGGGTGATTTTTGGGCGATTTTCTAGGCATGTAAGCTGCTGTGAAGCCGATTAACAAGCTTAGGAAGCAATCCAAGTCCATTAACGTCATCCAATCCATCATAACCTTGCTTGTTTATGGTTTGATTCTTGACCTAATATTATATCAAATCTGATTTTGAAGCTTTGTTATGTTGTTATGATTAGTATTTGTAAACCTACGGGTAAAAACAATACTTAGCTTGTTCTTATTTATCGTTTGTATGTTGTTTTGTTTGAATGAATCATTAAGCTTTATGTTCATGTTGAATCTTCATGATTTGTATGTAAACTCTCCTGTTGTTGTTGTAGTCTCGTTTGATATTGTTGTGCCTTGGAGGATTAACAAAGTATACGTTAGATATGGTTAAAAACTCCTAGTTTATGCTTTGTTAACAAAGTTAATAACTTGTTAGTAACTTTGTGCCATGAAACTGTAATCGGGTATTGGTTTACTAAAAGGTAGTTTCAATAATAACCGAGAGTATTGACTTGCACGTAAAATAGCTTTAATCGGCTAAATGGTGTTATTGCGCGTCTTTGACATGATTAATGATCTTTGTTTAGAGATTTTGGTTGAAATCGCTTTCTTAGTAGATTTATGTTCAAAGCGTGCAAGATGAGATTGATTGTGTATGAATCTAGTTTATGCTCGTTGTTGTGGCTATATTGTGTTTATCAGTGTAGCTTTCTCAATTGAGTGAGGTTGAGGACTCCCGAAAGGTGATACTAACTTATATTTAAGGATTTACATGAGTGCATATCAATTGCTCGCTAATGAACAAGTTTAGGTGGTTACCATGTGTTATCGTGGTAGCCTTTCCGAAGAGTTGTCATGTTAGGATTCCCGAAAGGGATACTAATTGTCCGAAAATAGGAATATTGATTTAAGTGTTTGGTTCTATTCAAACTTAGTTACATGCTTAGGTTGTATGAAAACAAGTCTTTATATATCTATTTTTCTATTTGGAGTCTTATATATATATATATATATATATATATATATATATATATATATATATATATTTGCTATGCTTAGTTTAAATTAGATTAAATTAGTTAAAACAAACATTCACTATCTTTTCTTACCGGTAAATCAGTGAAAACGGTTCAGTACAATCGCTCCGCGCGCGTCCATGGATCGATACTTGGTTCTTATCTATGCTTTACTACATATGTGACAGGGTGTGATTGCCCTTTAATGTGTGTTCTAATGTTAAGATTAAAATCATTTTTACAAATTTAAAACACGAGTTGCGCGAGCATATTTTATGTATGCTCAGAGCACACCATTAGACTGGATCAAAAGTCTTCGAAGAGGACCCGAGGAAGACCCTTGGTAAAGATTTCAGCAACTTGATAGCAAGTAGGGACGTGCAGAATACGGACTTGACCGCGTTGGACCTGTTCTCGCACGAAGTGGACGTCAAGCTCAATGTGTTTGGTGCGCTGATGCTGAACGGGATTCCCCGATAAATAAATCGCACTAACGTTGTCACAGTAGATCATAGTTGTTGTGGTCTATGCAGCTCAAGAAGAAGATTACGGAGTCAGCAGATTTCAGCAACTACATTGGCGACCCCGCGGTACTCTACCTCGGCATTGGAACAAGTGACAGTGGGCTGGCGTTTGAAGGACCAAGAGATGAGGTTATCCCCGAAGCAAACACAGTACCCACTCGTAGAGCGTCTAGTTTCTGGGCAACCGGCCCAGTCTACGTCAGTGTATGCGATAAGTTAAGGGTCCTTGTGAGAGTATAATGTAAGCCCGAATGATAAGGTATCATGTATGTAGCGGATGATGCGTTTGAGAGCTGCCCAGTGACCTGTCCTAGGCGCATGCATGTACATGCAGACCTGCTGACCTGCATAACTAATGTCAGGTCGAGTAAATGTAAGATACTGAAGAGCCCCCGCTAGGCTCCTGTAGAGAGTGGGGTTGTCGAAGAGCTCGCCTGACTGAGAGGACAGTTTAGAGGCTGTGTCAACCGGAGTAGCTACTTATTTGCATGAGGACATACCTGCACGCTCAATAATATCTGTGGCATAAATTTTCTGAGATAAAAACATGCTTCCTTATTGCCTAGTAACGGAGATTCCAAGGAAGAAGCTCAACGGGCCCAAGTCTTTCATTGCAAATTCTTTGGAGAGGTGAGTCATGAGTTGCTCACGTAAGGCAGGTGTAGAAGTGACCAAAATAATGTCATCCACGTATAGTAAGAGAAACGAAGTGTTACCTTGGTCGTTAAAAATAAATAAAGATACATCACACCCACTGTGACGAAAACCCAAGGAGAGGACATAATCGGTGAACCGTTGGTACCAAGCACGTGGGGCCTGTTTTAAGCCATAAAGGGATCTCTTTAGGCGACAAACATGATCTGTAAATTGCATGTTCCTGAATCTCATGGGTTGATACATATAAACCGTTTCAGCCAGGTTGTCGTGGAGGAAAGCATTTGTAACATCCAATTGGTGAACTTGCCAAGATTTAGATAAAGCAATAGAAAGAACAATCCTGATAGTCGAGGGTTTAACCACGGGAATGAAAGTTTCACCACAGTCTATCCCAACCTGTTGAGAGCGGCCATCACAAACTAGTCGGGCCTTGTACCGCTAAAGTGTGCCATCAGATTTAAATTTGTGTTAGAAGATCCACATACACCGGATAATGTTCATGCCAGGTTGTTTCAGGACTAACTCCCATGTATTATTCTTAATAAGAGCATGAAACTCATTGGTCATGGCATTTCGCCATTCCGATGAGGACAAGGCCATGGTGGGGTTTTTTTGGGATGGGAGTGATAATGGTGGCAGCGAGGTTAAATGGTTGTTTCGGTTTAAAGATACCGTCCAAGGCACAAGTACGCATGGTGTGGGGAGGTTGGGTAGGCGGGTGTGTTGGCGAAGCGTGTAACATTGCGTATATATATATATATATATATATATATATATATATATATATTTCATCACTTTAATTATGTTAAACTTCTCGACTAGCCACGTCTAAATCATACTTATTTCAAAACGCTTTAATAATAATAATAATACAATATGTTTTTGTTAAAAAAAAAATAAAACTGATTTCTACAGCCCACCAGACAAGCCAGTCCAAACACCCGGCCCAGATCTGAGCCCAACAACCAGACCGGCCCACTAGTCCTCCAGCCCACTACCCCTTTCCCTCATCTCCTTTTTGTAAAAAAAATGGCCTCTGCTGGGACTCGAACCCGGGCAAAGAGCCGGCCAAGCCCCACACACACACACACGTTAACACCACCTGGGCTACACCCCTTAGTTGGTTTAAACCCAACTTAATATATATAAAAGCCCACCCTCTTTTTTTGTCTTGTCTGCTTCAATGTGCAGCAACAGGAACGAAGGTTGACCAAGAAAATAAAAAGCTTCCATTTTGACCAACCTGATTAGCTTAATTCACGCGTGTTTGAACTAAGTTGACATGGTATCTTAATCTTCGGTCCATTACACGTCAAACGTACGATTAATTATCATCAATTCATACCCATTTATACGTTTGACGCGTCAAACATTAAACTCGAGGTCAAAGTTGCCAAATCGAACACCTAGGCTTAAACACTATAAATTGAACAATGTTGGACCTTTACAACTCGCCATTACATGATACAATGATAGATCTATTGGACTGACAATCCCACCCGGATACGTGCCTCCTACAAAGGTAGCGTGGGTGTTTGTTATCGCATAACATATTCGAGTGAACCATGAGCGTATGGGATGTACCACATTATAACAGTCACAAGGGTTGATTATGCACTCGATTTACTCCTAGTATGTTTTCACATATGGACTAGACTTGCCATGACACTTGAATTGTACAAGCTTTATTCGATTATCAAAACCTATGTAATTCTCACCAACTTTTGTTGACCCAAAAATATTTTCAAAATTAACATGTTTCAGGAAGCTGAGGCTTGAGTATGCATGAGGAATTATCATGAAGTTTTTGTTTGAAGTTATTTGAAGTAGTTGCTTTATTTGATATCATGTATTTGGATTTCTAGACATCATTTCATTTTGGATATTTATGTTATGAATAAATTATTTAAAATTTTAATTTATACCATGTGCTACTGAAACAATCATCAATACGTGACATCCCGATGTTTCCGCCATCGGTTGGGGTGTTACAGAAGGTGTAGAGATCAACGCTGTTGTCGCACTGAACTATAGGAGCCCGGGTCCTGTAGTCCTTCACAAGAAAACCAAATGGGTCAAATTCAACAGAAACACAATTATCACTTGTGAATTGACGTACAGAAATTAGTTTTCGAATGAGTTTTGGTGCACAAAGGACACGGTTTAGGGTAAAGGGTGGGTAGGGTGGTTTGAATGTTTGAGGGCCATTTCCTAAAACCGGAATACGTGTACCATCACCAACAATAATATTTTCATTCATGCTAGTATTAAAAATAGACTGGAAGTTACCTTAGTTGGGATCCATGCTGATGGTGGCCCTAGTGTCCATCACCCATTGTGAGTAATCTGGCGGGTTAAGAGACATAGTGTATAATGCCTGTTGGATATCGGTAGGAGAGTATGAGGCATGGTTGGCATGGTTGGGGCGAGCGCCAAGTATCCCTTGAGAGGGGTGTGACGCGACCGAGGGTGTAGTGGTGGGATAAGGGCATGGTGGTGTGGGTGCGGACCATTGTAGCCATTGGTTTTGAGGTGGTGGTGGAGGTTGTGGTGACCAAGTGGGGTTGGGTAGGGTCCAAGTGTAGGTAGTAGGTGAAGTCCACTAACCAAAAGGTTGAGTCTCGCGTCCGCGTGGCCAAGAGGTTCAACCGCGGCCGCGCCCTCTGGACCATCCGCCGTCCGCGGTAGGTGGAGGTCTGATCGGTGATGGGTGGTGGAGTGGGAGATTGGGCGGAGGATTGGCTAGTGGTAGAGGTGGTGAGCGCGTGAGACGCCTTTTAGGATGCATAGAGAGCACACTCAGCCTTCTTGTTTTCAACCCGGCAAAGTTGAGAACGAACCTCATAGAAAGATGGGGTAGGTTCTTTTTATTGTAGGATGGTGGAGATGCCCCCGTAGGCGTCTGTGAGACCTGCGAGGAGGTGAAGGACCAGTCGCTTATTGTCAAGGGGAGCCCCGATATTGGCGAGTTGGTCAGCGAGGGTTTTCATGGCTTGGCAGTAGTTAGACATGTTGGGGAAGTTTTCGAGGCGGGTAGTGGCAAACTTTTGCATGAGTTGGATGGCACGGGCACTTTTATTATCATGGAAAAGGCCCTCTAGGGGTGGTCCAAGCATCATATGCGGTACTACCGGGAATAAAAATGGTTTTGAGAAGATCATTGGAGATAGTACCATAGATCTATTGAAGGACAATGGCATCAAGTCTAACGCAAAGATCATTCTTGGGGTCGATGGTGGCAGGGTTGCGGGGAGAAAGGTGGTCAAGAACCTGGAAAGCCCGACAGTGGATACGAAAAAGTTCGCACCATAGGGCGTATGGGCCGGTATCGCTTTCCAGGACAACAGGGATAAAGTTTTTGATACTGGACACAGTGATAGCGGGATGAAGTTTTTCGGTGACTGGTGGTGGCTTGGGGACGGGTTCTGTGACGACAGTGTCGTCGTGTGGGGTTTGGTCAGCCATGGAGGGAGAGGGAGGAGATGAGTGAAGGAAGAGGAGAGGGTTTGGAGGAGTCGGCGACTGCAGTCAGCAGCGGCAGTGAAGAGCAAAGGGGCGGCAGAAGGCGGTTGGGTTTAGGGTATTACAATGATACCATGAAGGAATGATTATGATTGAATCATTGATCTCATCTTCTCATTTACATTAATTTATAATACAATGTGATTTACAATATTAGGAAACATACCATAGTTACAATAATCATACTATAATTACATATCAATCAATCTTGTACTCTATTACTAAGCTAATGATAAATATATAACTCAGAGATATATAATCAGATCTGGCATACATACCCTCATATAAAGACCAAGATCATTAACATAAACTTATCAAAAGATCAATACTTGTCCTACAATCATACACATCATAAGATTAGTAGTAAACTACTAAGATAAATGACACTTTCACAAATAAAAACATTCAAACTTAACAAGTACTACAATTCATCCCACCTAACCGGATAATCAAAGATAAACAACTAAAATTCACTGAACACATGATTTAGAATAAATGAACATAAACTAAAAGCATCAAACTCAGGAAGAATCGCAAATACGATCTCCTGCATGTTAGATATTCGATCCCTACACTCCTTTGCTCTTCAATCTTGTTGCACAACTCCAAACAGCCTCTTTTTCACTTCTACAATCGCCAAAATCCATCCTCTAAGGTTCCACCGTCACATTCTATATATAGGTGTTTTATAAAAGTAAAAAACTCTAGTGGGGCCCATGCATTACGGGTTGCCTCAGTTAATGCATGAGATCCACTAGGGTTTTGACTTCTCTTTTGGCGCCACTTATATTTTCTTGTCGTCTACCCGTACAGTCTCCAGGACCTACAAAACACAAGAGCGCAAACAATTAAATTATTCTAGGTGAATTTGCAATAAACAACTTTAAATATAGGGATTTAATGCACACATTGAATTATATGTGGTCTTTCAACACATCAAGGAACGACCATTTCATCTTCTTTCTTTGAGAGTATGCAAAGCAAATAATGTTTCGCTAATGATGCTGGAATTTTAATAAGATAACTGGTTACATCTAGGGTCTGTTTGGTATGAGGTAATGGAATGGAGAGAGAATGGAATGGACGAGATAAAGGAATGGATCATTACTATTCAATGTCTTGTTTGTTTGTCATGTGGGAATGAAACAAAACATTACTTTGTGTTGTTGGATAGGCAAGAAAAAACAAAGGAACAAAATCGGTGGAGAGTGGTTGTGGTGGGTGGTGGTCGGTAGCGGTGATGGTCGGTAGCGGTGATGGTCGGTGGTGATATGTGGCGGTAGAGGCGACGGTGGGTGGCAGCGGCGGTGGTAGCGATGATACAAGGTGGAGGTGGATGGTCGTGATGGTGGGTGGGCGACGGTGGTGAGTAGTGGCAGTGGTGGGTGGTGGTTGGTGGCGGTAGCATGGTGGTGGGTGGTGATGGCGATGGTGGGTGGTGGCGACGACGGTGGTGGGTGGTGGCAAGGATGGCAATGGGTGGAGGTGAATTGAGATGATGGTGGGTGGGTGACGATGGTGAGTAGTGACTGTGATGGGTGGTGGTGGGCGGCGGTGGTAGTGGTGGGTAAAGGAAATTGTGGTGAGTGACGGTGGCATGTGGTGGAGGCGGTGGTGGGTGGTTGATGGTGGTGGGCGGCGGTGGTGGGTGGGTGACGGTAGTGGGAGGTATAGCGGGTGGTGGCGGTGGTTGGTGGCGACGACGATGACAGTGGTGAGTGGTGATAGCGGTGGTGGGTAGTGGCAGCGGCAACGGTGGTGGGTGGTGATGATGGTGGTAGGTGATAGTGTTGTTAGTAAAGGGTGAATGAGGATGGAATGAAAAAAAAAACATGGGGGGTGAATGAAATGGTTTTGAGGGAATTGAATGACTTATAGAATGAGTGATTCCATTCCTTTAACCAACCAAATACGCTATTGTTCATTACCTCGTAATGATCCATTTCATTTCATCATACCAAACGCTACCCTAGTCTAAGGAAGGTTGCATTGTAGTCCAAAGACAGGCCAAATAGGTTGATTTGAAAGCTTGTTAGTTCCTAATTAGCCCTTGTATATTCCTCGCTTATGTAACATTGAGAGTGCTTCAAGATGTGCGTCAAATGTTGAAGGTAAGGCCTTATACGTAAAGCCAAATACATATTGTGCCTACCTCAATCGAGTGTACTTCTTCATATAGATATTGATTCTGCCTTCTCCTTTCTCGAAAGGCTTAGACATATTTGGGGCGAATCCCCTACCCATGTGGTTTTTTCATTGGTGATGCACATGAATTGTATGTATCTATCTATCTATGTATATATTTATACATATAATAAACCAAAGCATTTTTGATGACATGTCATAATATTATATAATCTCTTTTTTAAGAGATGCCACATAGGATGTAATGTGGCAACTCTAGAACAATTAAAAAAATAAATAAATATGGTTTAAATATGATTTAAGATAATCTATTAAATACATAATCTACTAAATGTAAATATTAAAACTTTATTATATTCTCTCTTATGTTTCCTATCATAGCTTTTAAACATTAATATATTTTATATACGAAATTTTTTAAAGAAAAAAATTACACCAAATTAACGAGCGTTTTATTATCTTTCCAACGAGTACCATGGTGCTATATAAAAACGGAGAAAAAAAAACGACTATTTTTTGTAACCCGAAAGGTATTGTGTCAGGTTTGGAATTAGTTTTTTTTTTTTTAAAAATTGGGGGTTTGGGTCGTACATGAGATTAGGTGATACCCGACCCAATTACCCTTTTTTTATATTAGAATATGCTAACTTATGGCAGAGATTTGTTTAAAATAATAATAATAATAATAATAATAATAATAATAATAACAATAATAATAATATTCACTTTACTTAGATTTCTCAACCCGTGACGCTCCCGAGGTATAAGCTAGTACATATAATAAACCAAAGCCATTTTAATGACATGGCACTTAAAGATGGTATTCTCTTCATTGAGTGTGTCATGTGTCATCCCATGTGATAAGGGCTTTATTTTAGGAAAATAATAATTTAAAATTAAAAAACAAAATTAGATTTTTATCTCTAATGTTTCCTCACATAACTTTTAAACGTTAATATCTTTTATATACGAGATTTTTTAAAGAAAAAAATTTCACAAAATTAACGAGCGTTTTATTATTTTTCCAACGGGTACCATAGTGCTATATAAAAAACGGAAAAAAACGACTATTTTTTATGTGGTTTTGTTCGTACAGGAAAAAAACACAAAGTGTTTAGGTTATTCATTAATCATGTATAGGCAAGTCATTAGTTATGTTCAAACCAGTAAATATGAATTTTATTTACAACATGTGTTAGCATTGGAGTTGTACATTGTTTTAGGTTAGGTTTTTATATTAGAGTTATACATTGTTTAAGGTTATGCACTAACATTTGAGATACATTGTTAATTGGTTTAGGTTAAGTGCTACCCGAAGCTTTCCTGCATGTAACTGTAAAACGCATTAGTCTATTTCAAATGTAAAATTGATATTTAAAATTAGATTTCTCAACCCGGGACGCTCCCGGGATATAATCTAGTGATGACTATCTATACTATATATATATACTATATATAAAGCATGAGGGAGGGATGACCACAAAAGTTAAGAAAATACAAGTATTTATGCTTATGGTACAATAGTAAATAAGGCTATTTTAAGGGCAAAGTTGTCTTTTCTATACTCTTTATTTTAGGGGCAAAGTTGTCTTTTCTACACTCTTTAATCTATATTACTTTGGTATTTATTAAAATTAAGTTGAGTTTGAAACTTAAAGAGGAGTTCAAAAGTTGAAGTTGTTTCTCTTGAAAACCAAAGGTTAAATATGTCATTTTTATAAGTACAAATATTACCATTCGAAAAACCAAATGTATAGCCAAATTCATGTAAACGTGCAACTGAAATAATATTATGAAATAATACTATTAGTCAAACTTTGTACAAACTAATAATTGTTTCAATTAAAATACATTACCTTTGGTGGTAACATAACGGTATAATTAACGTATAAAAATTTAATAGAACTTGTAAGACACCTTAGGATCAGGATAATAACTAGAAACAATATTTACATTCAACTTATAATAAAAGCACACACTATAGGCCTACCGTGTCAACTATAGTGTTGGATCATCAAAATCTACGTATACAAATTTAATAATATAATGTACCTTAGGAGTTAGGATCAAGAAATAATAATAGGATAAACACGGAGTATGCACCTCAAACGTATTAGTACATCCTACCAAACATTTCAAACAACACGGAGTATACACCTCAAACGTTGTCTATCGGGAGGTGTTACGCGATGAATGATCGGCTTGTGAGTGACAACATAAGAAATTCTTATGCATTTTGTCTTTTACCCGTTACATTATAAATAAAGCTAATAGATTTTATTACTTTACACACTTTGGTTACTTTTATAACGTTATATAAACACACTCGGTTTAACTTGTAAACGGTCTATTGAATCGAGTTTCCAAATATTTGATTTAAAGTAGTTACTTATTCCTACGTCTCACCGGATTATAAGCTATACAGCTAAACTTATACTTGTAAATTGTTCACCCCGCCATAACGCGCGGGTTCCGTACTAGTATATGAAAATAGATGAGCTTGTTTCAAGCAAAACTTTTATCATCGATAGAAAGAAGTCCTAGAAATCTAAATTACTTTCTACTTGAATATGCTAACATGAACTTCATGTTCGCAAATTAAATTTCCAATTGTATACGATGCTTATTGTAATATATTATATATCCTTTTGTTTTTTTAATGTTAGGCCAAAAAAATATCATTAAAAACGCTGGCAAGAAACTAAAAACAACGAGAACAAACCAAAAACAAAATGTTTAGAAAACCAAACAGACTTGATAACCAACAAACGTAGGCAAGATTATCTATGTCGAACATACACCATTGGCATTTCCCCCGGTTAATAGCACGAAGGTTGGCTCTTGATAGCAATATATTCGCTCATAGAATTAAAAGTGAACGCTTCCATTGATTTCATGGGACATGAAAGCAATCAAAAGTCATGCATAATTGATTGATTGGACGAAAAACGTTGTTATTAAGACATGTAAGTTGGATACGCGGTCACCTTTGGTTGACGTGTCAAACATTATCTCATTATTTGATGTTAAAGTTTTATTGAATGATTGTACCCATATAATTTTGGGGGTTGTTCAAAAAAATATATATAATTTAGGGGGAAATGTGCTAAAAAGGTTTATGTAATAGTGTTTTATAATGCTTACTCGCATTATTTATTAATTTCTTATATTTGTTATAGGGTCCGGTTATTTGCACATCTAGGGTTTTTATTTGCACAATCCCTCCACGGGTCGTCGAGGCCTGGACAGCCCGTGGAGGGCCAAAAAGGCAAAAGGACGGGTCGTCCAGGCCCAGACGGCCCGTCTAAAGGCAAAAGGACGGGCTGTCCAGGCCCAGACGGCCCGTCTAATGGTTTAAATCCAATCCAATCATTGGTAATCATTGGCAATGATTAGGTGATGATTATTTGGTTTTTTTAAAAGTGTAGTGTGGATGTTTAAAATGGGTTTGAATGTTTGGTTGTTATAGATGTTTGGTTTTTTATAAATGTTTGGTTTTTTATAAATGTTTTTTTTTATTTGTATAATATGATCTTTTTTATATAATTGTGTATATGAATATGAACGAATGTCGTTTATGTTGCCGAACTAAACAAAACCAAAATACGAACAATAAACCATAAATAAGCATAAATATTCCAAAAATTTACATAAACTATGAGTTCAATAAACATCTATAAAAACCAAACATTCAAAACGAACAATAAAGCATAAATAAGCATAAATATTCCAAAAATTTACATAAACTATGAGTTCAAAATGTACAACCAAAGAAATATAACCCACCCGTCTAACCCGACCCACCCGGCTGATCCGACCCACCCGGCTGACTGGTGGACGCCCCACCATGATGACTGCTAGACGCCCAATCTGGAAGTGGACGCGGCTCCAAACCAGCTGCTCGTCGTCTCTCATTCTCGCTCTCTAACAGCCACCGCATGTCACCCCGCATCGACGCCATGTCACCCCGCATCGACCCCAACTGATCCAGGATCTGCTGAAGTACCTGGGTCGTGCTATCATGCAACCTGACAGCATGATAAACGCGGGCAGGACGCTGTAGCTCATCAACGGGGGGGTCTGGCATCTCTACATCCACCGGTGGGTCGCCGTCGGCAACGTGTGGCATCTGGACCTCAGGGGCAATCGGCCCATCGAGATGTCTGAGCGGCTCTGGCACAAAATGCTCGCCACGGTCGCCAGGAGGTCCGAAGGCACGCTGGTAATAAGCGTGTGGGTTGCTGCGAGGGACCCGTGCTGCCACCTTCATCTGCGTCATAGTCCTAATATTTAACGGCCTGAAATGCAAAACAACAATAATAATATTAAATAATAATATATAAAATTAAATAATAATAATAAATAATAATAATAATAATAATAATAATATTAAATTATAATATATAATAATAATAATATTACCTGGCCATCATCGGACGAGGTAACGTGTTCTCCTCAGCATGCGTCCACAATTCGCCCGGGCAAAGACGCAACGCGATGGCGGTGACTATCCCACCAATCGGAATCTCCCCCGCCGGGTGCCTATGAGGGTAGGTCGCGATGTACTCGGCAAAGCACCTGTGTAGCGCAACCGGCCTACCCCTCAAGATGCAGTAGAGGTAGAAAAGGTCAATCTGCTGGACCCTCTCGTTACAGTTACACCGTCCGGCAATCGACCAGCTAACCAAACGGTGTATGTAACGGATCAGAGGGTCCCGGATGTTGCTGGACCTATCCATCCTGCACAGAATAATAATAACATTATAAAAATTTCGGCAGAGTTTCCTCTGTTTTTGTACGAACCAGACAACACAAGTCGTCTACAAAAATCCAAAAACAAACAACCTAAACTAACTAAAATACAATAGTAATTAACTAAGTGAACTAAATAACAATAATAATAACGAACTGAACTAAATGAAAACAATAACAATAATAATACCTCTCGCCGCCGTCCTCCCCATACTTTCGACCACCGATAGTGGGCCACCAGGCCATCAGCATGTCGTCTGGCAAGGTCGTCAAGGCCGTGGTGTACATATCCTGGACAAGCTCCTCCTCTCTGTACCAGCAGCAAGTAGTAGCCCACTGGTCCATCGTATATGCGTAGAGCTGTCCGAATAATCGGAACTGTACCTCAGGCTCAGGCTCGCCGTCAGGACCTACTGGAGGCTCAACACCTGCTGGATGCGGCGTGTAGCGGAATGTCGAGATGAACTCGATCGTCAGTGGCCGATACGACTCATGGTCGAGGTCAGCTAACATCCGCCCCCAAGGGCTGTCGTCTGGGATCCACTCCTCAAACCTCTCCACTCCACCGATCGCGAGTAATGCGGACCAGTCAACACTGCGCGATCCGTGTATCGGACGCAGCTCCATCTGACCCCAGCGCGCGATCTCGTAGTCGTCGTTATCGTGCCTGTAGGGCCACTCTCTCAAGTCGCCACCTGCAAGAGG
The DNA here is from genome assembly GCA_028751855.1 of Ambrosia trifida. Lineage (NCBI taxonomy): Eukaryota > Viridiplantae > Streptophyta > Magnoliopsida > Asterales > Asteraceae > Ambrosia > Ambrosia trifida. The sequence goes on along the minus strand of CM054124.1, from coordinate 106,384,944 downwards.
ATTCCCGTCCGCAGGCTGGTTACGGCGTCTTCGGTTGTTTCTGTTTGCCATATCTGCAAAACAAAAACAAAACACTTTAGGCGCGCGTTTATATTAAAAAGGAACTAAACAAAACACAAGAACAATAACACTTTAGGCGCGCGTTTGTGTTTAGGCGCCTAAACCTAAACGCGCGCCTTTATGTTTAGGCGCGCGTTTGTGTTTAGGCGCCTAAACATAAAGGCGCGCGTTTATGTTTAGGCGCCTAAACCTAAACGCGCGCCTAAACATAAAGGCGCGCGTTTAGGTTTAGGCGCCTAAACACAAACGCGCGCCTAAACATAAAGGCGCGCGTTTATGTTTAGGCGCCTAAACCTAAACGCGCGCCTAAACATAAAGGCGCGCGTTTAGGTTTAGGCGCCTAAACACAAACGCGCGCGCGTTTAGGTTTAGGCGCCTAACGCGCACAAATGCAAACCAACCACCACCCAACCACCACTGACCACCACTGCCCCACCACCCAACCACCACCCAACCACCACAGCCCCTCCACCCAACCACCACAGCCCCACTGCCCCACCACCCAACCACCACCCAACCACCACCACCCTATCCCCTACCACCACCACCACCACCACCCTATCCCCTACCACCACCCAACCACCACCCAACCACCACAGCCCCTCCACCCAACCACCACAGCCCCACTGCCCCACCACCCAACCACCACCCAACCACCACCACCCTATCCCCTACCACCACCACCACCACCACCCTATCCCCTACCACCACCACCACCACCCTATCCCCTACCAACCACCAACCACCACTGCCCCACCACCCAACCTCCACCCAACCACCACAGACCCTCCACCAACCACCAACAACCACAGCCCAACCACCCAACCACAACCTTAAAAAAAAAAAAAAAAAAAACCCTAAAACTAATAATAACAATAATAATAACAATAATAATAACAATAATAAAAAGATACCTGATGGTGGTTGTTGTAGGAGAGAGATAGAGGGTTAGAGAGAGAGGGAGACGGTGGTGGTGGTGGTAGGGTCACTGTGGCTTGCAGAGGGTTAGAGAGAAAGGGGGCAGAGGGTTGGATGGTGGTTGTGGTGTCGTCGATCAGTGGTGGATGGTGGTTGTGGTGGAGGAGACGGTGGTGGATGGTGGTGGTTGGGAGGAGGCAGAGGGTTAGAGAGAGAGGGAGAAGAGAGACGAGAGGGAAAGGGTAATGGGGACGAGGGGCAATCAGATCTGATAATGATCTGATTTAAAATTTTTGCAACGGGCCGTCGAGGCCTTGACGGACCGTCTAAGGCCAATTTTTGTCTTGGGACGGGTCGTTGAGGCCTGGACGGTCCTAAAATAATTTTTTTTTTTAATTTAAAAAACAGAAGCTTCTCATGGAAGCTTTGTGTTGGGACGGGCAGTCTAGGCCTAGACGGGCCGTCTAAAAACCAAAGGACGGGCAGTCTAGGCCTAGACGGGCCGTCTAAAAACCAATTTTTTGCCATAGACGGCCCATTAAGGCCTAGACGACCCTAATTTTTTTTATTTTTTTTTTAAATTTTTAGTGTATTTTGTATATTTTAAGCTTGGTATTTGTATTTTTTATAAAAAAAAGGGAGTATATTTTTATAATAAGTATAAATGAACACATACAACAAATTTTTCCGTTCGTCCGGTCCGGTTACATACGATAAGCTAAGTTAAGTCGAAGTATTGAGGTGATCGAACATCAACCCTTTGTATACGGTCGTCATATACCGTCTCCCACTCACTTGCCTCTTCATATCGCCACTTACGCCATGCTGGATTCAGTTTTGGCATTGGGGCGCCTTCTGCCAACTCAATCTTGATGAAATGATTTTTGTTAACAAAAGCAAACGATACGAACGCATGTTCTTCAACGGTGTGTGGACCATCGAACATAGGGAAGTACGTCTCACTTTGATCATACGGAGAGAGAAATTGAACAACCACCTTAAATTTCTGAGCAATCAGTAATCCTGAGGCGGGCATCTCCATCCATTGGTCGTGCGTGGCTGGTCCCACTCCAGTGTGATCGAATGAGTTGGAGACTCTGTCGTAAGTATCGTAATCCACTTCGTTTAAAATTAGCCTCCACCGGTCTTCATTCTCGACGATCTCCTCCTTAAGCTGTTTGCGGATGAAGTACCACATATCCTGTTGCCACCCTAAGCACACAGCTACGGATCGAAAGCCACAGTGACCGTCTCCATGGACATCCCGAATGTCTGTAATGTATCTATGATATGCAGGTGGAAGCCATTTCTTAAACCTTTCGATCTCCAGTTTGTACCTGTACCCATCAAAAAGTGAGATTTAATATGTGTATAAATATGTATGCATGTGTGAATTTATATATTAGTAGTTTGTACCTCTCCCTTTCCAACAGTGGAAAATCTTCATCGTAAACAATCGGTTTGTCCCTTGATTGTTTACCTCTTCTAGAAGGCTTTTTGCCCTACGTGCAAAAAATTATATAACAACAACAAGAACAACAACAACAACAACAACAATAATAATAATAATAATAATAATAATAATAATAATACGAACCGCAGCCTTATCTTCCTTTTTTTCCTTTTCACTTGTTGTTGGCCGACCCCGAGTATCGGTTTGTACCTCAGGAGGTTTATGTTTAGTCATAATCGGATTCAACACCTCCTTCATCTTCTGCAACATGCTTTTTTTCACTTGCACCGGTTGCGACCTTAGCTGCTCAGCGAATGCATTCATTTGGTGCTGAAAGTCAAACTCGGGATTCTCAGCTACTTCTGGCATAAAGTCAAGTCGTGTCCAGAAGACGTCGATATCAGCCAGTGACACTCGTGTATCTGATATATATATTCAATCACAACAACAACAAATCAATAATTTTATAAAAATTTGGCAGAGTTTCCTCTGTTTTTGTACGAACCAGACAACACAAGTCGTCTACAAAACGCTTCAAACATTTATAATAAGTCTAAAAAATGTTGTTACCTTTCGTATCAAACAATTGCAATTGACAGGAACAAGGCAATCCATAAGTCTTATTGAGTCGGTGTTCACAAGACCTCTTTTGTTCCATATAATAATTTATCTTGTTGACCCCTCCGAGCATCAAATTAAGCGCTAGATGGGAAACCCTACCGATTACGTCTTGAAACAACGGTAGATCATGTTTCCACATTCTTGTTGATCGGCTTTGTTCGAAGGAGTGCTTTATCGCTACGCGCCGTGATTCCATAACTTTGTCTATTTGCATCACAAGCGCGTGGAGCGAGCTGTTCGGGCCTTTTATGTACCTCTTAATAAGAGCATGCTGACTCTCGACCCTGTTGGTCGTAGTCTGACCGAACGTAAGGTTTTCATTTGCCCATGCTTCCACAAACATTTCTTTATAATCTCGGAGCCAAACTGACTCCATGTAGTCATAAACCTCTGTAAAAAACAGAATAGTGATGTCAATACAGAAAATATGTACGCTTGTAAAGCAAAATAAAAAATAAAATATATACCCGTTCGATCCTGCCCCCAAAGTCGTCTGTAGAGCGCTTCAAGATTGAATTCGTAAGCCTCTTTGTCAGGAGATTTACACAGTCGACCAAAATACTGCAAAAATATTTCCCATTCTTCTTTTGGAAATCCTGCTTTATGATATTTTGCAATATTTCGTTGAATATGATACCTGCAAAACAACAACAATAATATTAATAATAATAATAATAATAATAATAATAATAATAATAATAATAATAATAATAATAATAATATTTCGTTGAATATGACACCTGCAAAGCAATTTCGTAGCATCCGGGAAAACTGAAGCACATGCACTCATCAGAGCCAGATCTCTATCTGTAACAATTACACGTGGCTCCATACTCCCCTCCAGCAAATCTTTGAGCCTCTCAAGCACCCATGTGTAGTTACTCGTTTTCTCTTTAACGATAAATGCATGGGCGATACAAAACGACTGGTTTGTCGACGTCATACCCACAATTTGAACAAACGGGATTCTGTACTCGTTCGTTTTGTAGGTGGCGTCGATCAGCATCACATGTGGAAAGGCACGCCAGAGATTGTACGAGACCCGGTGTGAAAAGAAAATATTCTCAACAGCATCTGTCTCTGGATTCTGCTTGGTGAAATAAGTAAATTTCTTTTCAACCAGGATACTCTCGAGTATCTGCATAACAATAATAATAACAATATTTAATATTTAACAACAACAAAATTAATAATAGTCTATGACAATAATAGTAATTAATAATAATACCTGCATTGGGGTTTTATCGCCGTAAATTCTATGTTTAATCTTGCTCACTGTATTGTGTATGTCTCTTAGAATACATTTATTATTCGGGTTTTGTGCTCTGATGGCCAAATGTATGTTTGCCGGTTCCAGGCCTTGAAAATAAAGTGTTTCCACCATTTCTTCTTCCTGTGGTGTCAGCCGCCTAGCAAAAGCGTGACCCTCAACATGTACAAAAGGGTCGTGGTTATGATTCGCGTGTTTAACCTCCAACTTCCAACCCTCTTTGCGTAGCCTCCCTATTAACATAAATGGACAGTTAATCTTTTTGCTACCCGTAGACCTTACTGTGGCTGTAGTATGGTATTCGCCAGCACGGTCGCATCTCAGGTCTATCCTAATTTTTCTTGCATTATTTCCACTGCCTTTTGAAACAGAACGTCCTGTCACTAGGACGTAACCGCTAGCAAGGGCTCTATCGTAAGCCCATTGTTTCATCTCTTCAACAGACCCGAATACCTGAAAATTTACACAACAGTCTAGTCTAAATTCATACTACTCTAAATACCTGAAAATATATACTACTGTAAAGATATACTAGTCTAAATTCATACTAGTCTAAATACCTGAAAATATATACTACTGTAAAGATATACTAGTGTAAATAAATAAACGCACCTGCTCGGTTTCATACGAAACATCCGGGTTAGGTTCAACTTTTATGTTAGCATCTTCCTGGTTGTCATCATTAGCACGATTCCCGCGCGAATGGTAACTCCCGTACGTGTACTGCGGGTAGCTTGGTGGCACGAAAAAAGACTCCTGTTCCTCTACATATTCCTCGTTGAGATCGGGCAGCATGTTCCCGTCATTACCACGAACCCCGGATTTAACCTCATCTTCACCAACTTGAACCTCGGGTTCATACCCTACGCTTTCAGAGACGTAAGACTCGTTCTCAGACAGGTCAACGGTTGAAAAGCTGTGTAAATATGTCATCGTGAGACCGGGAAGTCGAAATGGGTCGAGGGTTTTGGTGGTGGTGATGTTTTAAAGTTTGGTTCAAATGGGGAAGAAGCTGATCGTGTAATGGTTATATCAGGAAATGTCGACGGGCCGTCGAGGCCTCGATGGGCCGTCTAGGGATTAAATGCCCTAACCTAACACGTTTCAACGGGCCGTCGGGGCCTGGACGGCCCGTCCTTAAGCACCTTTTTCAGACTTTTCAGTCTGAACTGCCTGCTTTTGCAGGAGTTCAGACTGATCACCTCGTACCTCGTACTTTTACGGGCCGTCTGGGCCTCGACGGCCCGTCGGTTTTGTCTTTTCTGTAAACAAACGGCCCGTCAAGGCCTGGACGCCCCGTCCTGAAACCCTAATTTTTCTTAACGGCCCATCTAGGCCTCGACGACCCGTCCTAAGGTTGTTTAGGGTTTTTTGTTGGTTGTGTAGATAGTATCACCCTTGTTATATTGGTCTCCTGAAAGTATACCTAAATAGTGCAATAACTTAGAAATTTGGTTAATGTTGATTCCAGTTTGGTAATTGTATTTTTTTTCCTGATACTTTTGTCAGTTTAGTTAAAAGAGAGAATTATTTTCATATTTGCAAAAGTTCTTTAATTTCCGCAGTTTAATGCGACGCAACAGGTTAAGTTTTGGTTTTTTTTCGTATAAAGTTCTGGAGATTTGATTCTTTTCACGGTTTGACGAGACATAGCGTATGGGTTGACTTACTAGTTTTAACATAATTCGTAATCAAACACGAACAATTTGTATTCTTATACCCACTAACTACATATGAATATAAAAGACATGAATACACATGTGTGATGTGTGAAACTTTTTACAAAATAAGTATTTTATCACATGCAACTCTTAGTAAATTTAATTTTTCTCTTTTACTTTTCTTAGCTTTTTTGTAAGTTACAATAATAGTTTGCATCCTAATTAAACTAGTGTTTTAATCGGCCGCGCGTTGCGGCGGCATCAATCAGATTTGGAAAATATATTGCGCTTTAAATCCCAGGGAACATACTAACCTACATATTTGCCATAGCAAAATATACTTGGATGATCTTAACAAAATCAATTGTATCGCTCCTTTTTAAACTGTGGCTGAACACACTCCTTTTAAACTGGTGTCATTGCAAACTGAGACGTCTAATCGAACCTAACAGTCACTAATAAAAAGAAAATGAGCCAAACTATGGAGCTATAAAATGTGGGACTAACGTACGGATACAGAGGGTTACCGAATAACCTATTCGCTCATTATGGAGCTATAACTGTGACAACAGAAGAACCAACATGTTCGCTCATTATTGTAAACGATTTCACAATCACATCAGCCAAAAATGATAACTAATTGATCGAATTCGCTACAACATACAATTAATCCAACACTTCATACGTTGTCAACTATTGATTATGATAAGAATTCCCTAGCTAAATCATGTTGCATAATCACATATATCCGAAAACAGTCACTGCTATGGAGGAGGAGCTCACAGCTTTACAATTAGGTTAAAATTACATTACCTGCATGTCAGTCAGATACGTGTTATCTCTGTCTCATATGTCTATTAGTATCTGAACCTGGTCTGATCTCTATCTGACAATTTTCTAACATTGATCTGATCTGGTTCTGACATTCAGTTGACCTGTCTGAACTTCATCTGACCCTTTTCTGATGTTCGTCTGACATTATCTGACGTCTGTCTGACCCTTTTCTGACGTCAAAATTACATTACCTGCATGTCAGTCAGATACGTGTTATCTTTGTCTCATATGTCTATTAGTATTTGAACCTGTTCTAATCTCTATCTGACAATTTTCTGACTTTGATCTGATCTGGTTCTGACATTAAGTTGACCTGTCTGAACTTCATCTGACCCTTTTCTGACGTTCACCAGTGTGTACATTTATGTTACTACTATAATAATATATTTTTACATTCATATGTGGCATATTATTGATATACCGTTCGGTATCGGTATTGTTGGGATCGGTATAAAAAGTTTTTGAATAAAATAATAGTATATAATATAATATATATTAATTAGGGATGAGCATACAAGGCCGAATACCGATCCCATCCCGTCCCGATACCGTACCGAACCGAGTGGTTTCGGAATCGGTATCTGTACCCATATTTATGGATTTTCAGTTTCGGTGGTATCGGTATTTTAAGGTAAAATACCGATACCATACCGGTACCGTACCGTTCGGTATTGGTATTGTTGAGATCGGTATAATATATTAATAGTATATAATATAATATAATATATTAATAATATATAATATAATAAAGTTTTTAAATAAAATAATAATGGTTTCGGTGGTATCGGTATTTTAAGGTAAAATACCGATACCATACCGGTACCGTACCGTTCGATATCGTTATTGTCGAGATCGGTATAATATATTAATGGTATATAATATAATATAATATAATATAATAATAATATATAATATAATAAAGTTTTTAAATAAAATAATAATATAAATAAAATATTAATATAAATACTATTCATTTTGAAGTACTATTTATTAAGTTGGTTTATTAATATATTAAATAAAATATTAATATAAGTACTATTCATTTTGAAGTACTATTCATTAAGTTGGTTTATTAATATATAGTAATAACTAGCTAATTACCCCGGGAGGGTCCCGGGGTTAAAAAATCTAATTTTACGTGATAACCTATTACAAATGGCTCAAGTTAACTAACCACAAAATCTCTCAATCATTACATGTTCATAGTATTCTAATCAGTAATAACTCATATTCCCTAATCTAAAACCTAATCAGTAATCATCTAAAAAATCACTTATGTAAGCTGCAACTATTTAAAAACTCATCACATCTCTCTAATTTCTCACATTCTAATAGCTCTTATAATTCCTAACATAATCAACTAAACAAACACTTAAGTTGGAAGTTGTAACCATTGCATCTCATTATGCCACGTGGCATAATCAAGAGATGGTTGAGGCCACAATTGAACGCCACGTCAGCAACTATCAATTCTTCACGGGAGCGTTCCGGGGTTGAAAAATATAACCATTCTAATAATACTAATACCAATAGTAATAATTATTACTCTTGTAATTAAATAAATAAAAAAATAACCTTGCTATAAGGTGACACCATGTGTTGCAGTGTTGCGCGATTCTTTCTCCTATCTTCTCTTGATGAAGTATATCTAGTAAAATTCCAATGATAACATGGCGATTGGGCTGATTTTCAACATCGTAGATAAGAACATGGTTTAAAAGAAAAAACATGATTAATAAATAACATGAACACTTTGTGTGTTTTTTTTCCTGTATGAACGAAACCCCACAAAAAAATAGTCGATTTTTTCTCTGTTTTTTATATAGCACTATGGTACTCGTTGGAAAGATAATAAAATGCTCGTTAATTTGGTGTAATTTTTTTCTTTAAAAAATCTCGTATATAAAAGATATAAACGTTTAAAAATTATGGGAGGAAACATGAGAGAGAAAATTTTAAATTTATTTTTAAATTATTTTTTCCTAAAATAACTCAATTTAATTTTAGTAATTGAGAATTTTTAATTAAAAAAGGAAATAATTTAAAAACAATAAAATCTTGCAATTATGATGCCACGTGGCAGTTTCATGGAGAGATTGAAGGCACCATTGCACGCCACGTCAGCAATGTTCAATTCTTTTATATATATTAATTAATAGATTGTGTAGAGGCTCATTATCTAAAAACAAGTTGAGAGCTGAGATATAGGACGATATCAAAACTGGCGAGGGTGAGATATATGTGGACCATGTGGTGTAATAAAATTGTCATTTATCAAATCGGATAGAACCTTAACACACAATTACAAAAATGACTGAAAAGCATAAAGTACGTATTATTTAGTGTCAATTTTCAAAAAAATAATAAGATATTTACTTCATTAAATTTAATAAATTATCTATGCTAGATATATAACTAGTTTATCCCCGAGAACTTTTCGAGATAGACAAATCTAATATAAAATGATAAAATGTGTGTACCATACTACCATAAAAGAAATATGTCTTTTTTGAGGGTTTTTTTTTTTTTTTAAAAATCAACACTCGATAACTTATAAAACATACTTCTAGTTCTATATGTGCACCTCTTACTAGAGTGAAGTTTATGTACAACTTTGTTACTTTCTCAAAACATGTCAAAGCTACGATGTGAACCTGAAAAAAAAACTACCAAATTGGTATCAAATGATACCTCATGATGATGATACACGATTTTGATGTACAAAATGAGCATACGTGAAAGAATAACATACATGCTCAATCCTTATGATATACAGTCGATCATTCTAGGTGAGTAGGTGACACCGAATAAAATAATCAATAGGTAAGCAATGAAGATCCATTTTAAAGATAAATAAAAATGATCTAACTGCTATCGACTAAAAAGATTGTAGGATGGTAACTTTTCATGTCTCCCGACTATTACGTACTCATAGATAATTTAAGTATTTATTTCAATAAAATCACCACATGTCGGTCGATTTCAAAGTACATACATTAAAAACGATCTAAGAGGCGTGCATGGTAAGGTGATTAATTATCACTTATCAACTAAAAATTTACCTGGTGTCTAAGAATCATATGCTACATCTAACTTGCTCAACAACTTTTGTAATCAATGTTCCTATCAACACCAATCAAAATACAAAAAAGTTCTTACCAAACTTAGTATATTTGTGAATATGTATATGTAGTTAGCGGGTTCTTATATATAATAGTAAGTTCAAAAACATATATACTATCTTAACATGATTAGTGATTTGTCTAGACATGATTAATGTGAACACATTGTGTTTTTTTTTTTTTTTTTGTATGAACAAAAACCACTAAAAAGTTAATTTCTTTTCGTTTTTTACATAGCACTATGGTACTTGTTGGAAATATAATAAAATGCTCGTTAAAATTGGTGTAATTTGAAAAAAAAAATGTCGTATATAAAAGTTATTAACGTTTAAAAATCATGGAGGAAAGTGCATATGCCATGCACATGAGAGAGAAAGATTTTGGAGGGAATCAAGGGAGAAGATGACCTCACCAAGGTCCAAGTGCCATATGTCACACTTTTTTTTTATTAGATATATAGATATAGATAGATGAATTGGGGAAGTATTTAGAGAAAACCCTCCTTTTTCAGTAAACTCCCAGAAAACCCTACTTCTCGAGCTTTTTTTTTTGAAAAAATTAGGGCATGTAATATACATGTTTTTAAGTGTTTTAAGCCAAAAAAAAAATCAAAAAAGCGCCGAGCGGTTTTTTTTTTAAATAAAATAAGTTGTGCATCATAACATATGTTAGCTTATTTTTGCACTGGTAACATATGTTATGATGAAAAAATATTTATTTTTTTTAAAAAAACCCTTCGGCGCTTTTTTGATATTTTTTGGCTCAAAACACTTAAAAACATGTATATTACATGCCCTAATTTTTTTTAAAAAAAAAAAAAAAAAAAGCTTGGAAAGTAGGTTTTTTTAAGGGTTTTCTAGAGTTTCCTCAAATTTTTAGGGTTTTCTACAGAACCTTACCCTAATGAATTTTATATGGATATTTATCCAAATTAACCTAACCGAAACCAACCAATTCATATATTCTTAACTTTTATATATCAATTTAATATATTTATATCTCTATCTCATGTATTTCCAAGCAAAAATTTTAGCCAAATTTTAGTTTTGGTTATTAACAAAGACTAACTGAATCAAACTAAAAAGTGACAAATGTTACATAATAAACTGAACCAATTAACTGATTAGTTACTAAGACTGATTAACCAATGACTTTGGTTTTGGTTGAGACTAATAATGGATCTGAACCAAACAATACACACCCTTAAATGTAGGGGTGTTCAGAAAAACCGCAAACCAAATAAAAACCGAAAACCGAACCGTAAACGTAACCGGAAAAACCAATCCGAACAACAAATTTGGTGTTTGGTTTGGTTTTAACCGAAACCGAATTGCTTATTCGGTGTTTGGTTTGGTTTTTGGTTCTACATTTTTTTTTTTTGGTTTATTTGGATAACCGAATAAACCGGTAAAATAATTAATTATTAAATAAAAATAATAATATTTAATAACTCATATATAATATATAAGTCCAAATTATTAAACCCAACCCAAAATAAATAAAGCCCACCAATTTGTAGAGGTAATAATTTGAGTATAAACTAGTAAAGTAGGGTTCATTTTACTTCTAATTTTTATAATGTTTCTGTTTGCGTGGTTTGATTTTTTGGTTTATATTTATTGCAAACTTTCTTTTCGGATTTTGGAACATAAAGGTATATAAGTTAGAGAAAAAAAACTTCGTTTCAATTTGGTTTGTTTGGTTTTAAACCGAAACCGAACCGAATTCAATTTGGTTTAATTTGGTTTGGTTTTCATATTCCCAATTTGGTTTGGTTTGTTTTTTATTTGAGGTACAAAATTTTGAAAACCGAATAAACCAAATCGAATAAACCAAATAAAACGTAAACCGAACCGATGTACACCCCTACTTAAATATGTCTTTCTTCCTTGTTGCATCATGCAAACACACTGGTAATTACCATAACTATGTAGAGCCAATTACTATATAAGGAAAAACAATAAAGTAGCTATGATTTTTGTTTAAAAAATAGAAAAGCATTACGGTTTGGGGTGTGGGAGACGGGGAGCCTAGGTGGCACCTCCCCAGTCGGGGAACACCACCCCGCCTAATTTTCGGTGAAACCGGGGATTCCTCTCTATAAGACTATATGAATTTACTGAATGAATAATCACCATGTACATTGTCCTATTTATAATACATCCATAGGCATGATCTAAGGGATTACAATTGACTAGCCAAAGACATAGCTACAAGTAAATGTTGTTTGACTAGAATTATTGACTAGAATTATAATTGCTATTACACCCCTGCAGTCGAATCGGGAGGCTGACGAACGTTGAGACTGGAGCGAAAGTCACCGAACAGTATGCGTGGTAAGCCTTTGGTGAAGATATCGGCAACCTGGTAGCGAGAAGGCACGTGTAGGACTCGAACACACCCCCGTTGTACTTGCTCACTGTAACATTACGCATTTAAAAACTTGTACGTTACACCATCGACATTAATAAAACGTCAAGTTTCGTTATTCTAGTGTGCATTAATTATTTTTGTCGCGTTTGTGGAACCCTAAAACTATATATATTATAATTATTGCATGTTTTAACCTTGAATAATATCAAAAAAAATATGTGCCTTGGCCAGGGATCGAACCCATGACCAAGGCCGGATCAAGCACAAATACAACACACATGCACCAGCTGGGCTGGGACACTACTTTGTTCAAAACCAGTCCCGCGAAATCTTATACCATGCTTGAAACCCTCACAGTTGACTGAAAAGTCAACTGTGATGGGCAACTTGCTGTAATCGACCACATTAACGCGTGATTAATCCAATTTTAGTAACTATGCACAATTATCGGCCATCAACAACTAAGCACTGCATCAATTACAAGTCAATTGTCCCTCAATTTGCCTCTTTTACACGTTCGACATTAAACCCGTAGTCAAACTTACCAATTGAACAAACCATCGATCACCTATATAAATTGGACTTCTGCGAAGCATCACAACTCGCTCACAACTCTCTCTCAACCCCCAATTCTCTCTGATATACTCTGGTTATTACGATTGAGCTCGTCGTTTGACTTTTGCTTGACCCGACGATTATAATCAAATTCATCACTGTGAGTTATTTTTCTTGTGTGGGTTTCATTAATCGGCGATCAAACAACCATAGCCCCAACATTAATCGGGCTCATGTTGTCTGAATCGTCCAATTGCAATTTCTAGGGCTCGTTCGTGTATAATTGGGGATAAACTGATCTGCACGTGTGTATTTATATTAAACAGACGAGTTTCATCACAACCACTGGCCTAGGCCAAGTGGTTGTGACCAAGGCTTACACAACAGTCACCCGGGTTCGAGTCCCGGCTCTGACTGCCTTTTTCGTTTCTTTTTCTTTTTAAACAACAAATACATATATATATATATTATGTTTAAAACTTATAAATTCATTTTTAAATATCAAAACTATTATATAAATTCTAAAAAATTTACATTTACTAAATCTGAGTTAAAAGTGTTATTCACAATTTTTATTTTTCAAAAATTCATTTATTTAATATTTATTATAATTAAATCAATTTTATACAATTATATTTATAAAAATCCATTAAAATATCAAAACAATTTTATTAAATTCTCCAAAAATTATCCTGACTTTTTATAAAGTTAAACTTTACTGAAATAATTTTTAATTCAGTAAAATCATTTATTTTATATTTTTTAATCAATTTTTGTTAGATTTAATCATAATTAAATCATAATAAATCCAATTTTCATCATTTTTGCACCAAAATTTTATACAAATTATTTTTAATTAGTTAGAACAGAAATACGATTTTTAAAATAGAAATTCTTTAATTTTAGTATTTTTGAATATTAAAGTTAAATATTGACAATTTATAATAAATAGATTTAAAAATCTATTTTAAAAGAAATAATTTTATAAAAATTATTTTTATACTTCAAATGCATTATTGTGAACATTCTATATTCAAATGTCATAAAAATATATTTTTCATTTAATTATCATATCTCCCTTATTTAATTAACATTTTATTTTTAAAATCAACAATTGGTTATCCCCAAATCGAAACCCTAGGATATACTTATAAACTAGTTAGACTTAGACTTATTTGTTGCCTTATACATAGGGTAACACTTGGCAAACTATTTGGGCTACTCTTATACTATATCTCATTACCAAAAACTATACCAAGGTGAGTTTACGTAATCCTGTTTATGCGATTCTTTATACTTGCAACAATTTTAAGCAATTCAACATATATGTCTAGAAGTAAACTTTATTGCCTCATGTATTAGTCAACAGTTTCAACGAGTTTCAACGAGTTTCAACATTTACATAATCATTAGCTATGGCCAAGCCGGCGATACTCAATAATAGATCTATTGGATTGACAACCCCACCCGGATACGTGTACCTCCTACATAGGTCACGTGGGTGATTGTTATCGTTCAACATATTACTAAGGTGAACCGTAGATGACGGGATGGACCTAAACTAGTCGGAGGTTTGATTATGTCAACATATTATACTATGCATGTAGACTTAAATTTACGATAGACGTACGAATTGCTAGACTTTTATACTTAAACTATATGCTTAACATGGATTATGTATTCTCACCAACTTCTAGTTGACCCCCCCCCCCCATTTTTACAACTCAACAGGTGATAATGATGCTTGAAGATTAGAGTACTTATGAAGAAATAAGGAGTCTATGCATGCTTGATTCTTGTGTGATGTATTAGATTTCCACATTCAAACTCTTATGTATTTCAATTTTTGGATATTTACAATTTAATATTTATTTCAATTAAAATTTGATTACCATGTGCTACTGTATACTCATCAATACGTGACACCTCGATGTTTCCGCCATCGGTTGGGGTGTTACAGATTGGTATCAGAGCCTTGGTTATAGGGAATTAGGTTATTAGAAATAATCTAGACTATAACCTTAGGGACTAAAACAGTACTTGCTTCTCCTACTTGTAACCCTAATTGCTTCCCTAATCCTATCCTTATCCTATGCCCTACAACCCTAAACCTACATGTGACTACTCTTAATTGTCTGCTGCAATCCTGATCCACCATTAGATTTATAGGACAAAATCCTCAGGTTTAACCTGAACCCCCTTGAGATCTCGTCGAAGTTCTAGATTTTAATAACGAACACGTGCAATCTGGAAGGGTGAACGCCTGTATTCTGAGTCTTCTGTCTAGGCTGGCATTGCGCATATATCCCAATCAGACGAGGGACCCGGATGCCTACCTGGGAATTCTCGGGATGAGTGTTCACTTATAGGCTAAAGCATGTCTTCATATGTTATTAGAATTTAGAATCTTTGATAAGTCAACGTTTTCGTTTATTCGTTTTAATTAATGAATAAATGATTACATTCCTTATATAAACTCTCATTCATTTCATTGTGTCTATTACAGATCATGCCTCCTCGTCGCAGCACTCGCAACAGCACTGGTGAGAACCACGATGAAGGTAGTGACAACCATGGTCATGACCAAGGTCCTGGTCACAACACCAATGGGGTCGATGCTCAACTGGCTGCGATCATTTCTCAACAAATGGCGCAGCAAATCGCAACTCTGGTTCCCAATTTACTTGCTCAGGTCATCCAATTGAACGGCAACGGGAATGGTCACAACAATGGGAACGGAAATGGCAATGGCAATGGTAATGGACCCCAAGCTTGCACCCTTAAGCATTTCAACTCTTGTAACCCTCCAAAGTTCAGCGGTGAAGAAGGAGCTACTGGACTTCTCCAATGGTTTGAGGGTATTGAAAATACCTTCATCAACAGTGAGTGCCCCAATAATTTCAAGGTTCGTTACGCCATGAGTGTTCTCCATAAACGAGCACTCACATGGTGGAATGAAGAAAAGCGTACTCGTGGGGCTGAGGTTGCTCTTGCTATGACATGGGACCAAGTCAAAGAGATCATGAAAGAGGAGTTCTGTCCTCGCAATGAGGTTAAAAAGCTTGAGGATGAGTTCCACACCTTAGCTCAAGATAGTGGGGAAAACCTCGCCTACAACACCCGCTTTCATGAGCTTAGCTTATTGTTGCCTCACAAGGTTACTCCTCTGTCGGTAGCCATCGAGAAGTACATCGGTGGTCTGCCCATGCAAATCCAGGACACCGTTTGGGGTAGAAATCCTGCAACTCTTGAAGAGGCCAAACGTCTAGCGGCCACTCTTACGGATAATCACGTGAAGAACGGTACTCTCTTCCGCAAGGGCACTAAGAAGGCGGTTGCTAAAGACACTCCACAGCCTGCAATTGAAGTCAAGCCTGAGACCTCAAGCAACAAAAAGCGCAAGGCTAGAAACTATATGATTGCTGCTACTCCACCTGCTACCCAAAATCCAGCCAAGAAACCCTATGGTGGAACACACCCTCTTTGCAACACCTGCCAGTTCCATCATCTTCCTGGTAGACCATGCCGCCAGTGTAATAACTGTAAACGGTATGGACACTACACCAATGCCTGTCAAGCCCCTGCTGCCCAAAACAACCAAAACAACCAAAACAACCAAAACAACCCTGCCAGAAACAACCCTGCTCCCAACCAACAAAACAACAGGCCTACTCGTGGTCAATGCTACGAATGTGGCAGCCCCGATCACTACATCAACAACTGCCCTAATCGTAACCAGAACCAAAACCGAAACCAAAACCAAAACCAGAACCGCAACCAAAACCAAGGTGCTCGAGGTCGCGCCTACAATCTCAACGCTAATCAGGCTCGTGACAACAACGAAGTGGTGAATGGTACGTTTCTCATTAATAACCACTATGCATCCATATTATTTGATTCAGGAGCTGATAAGTCATTCGTGTCACTGAAGTTTGAACCTTTACTTAACTTACCCCACACTAATCTAGAGGAACCTTTAGTGGTAGAAGTAGCTAACGGGAAGTCTATTTCGATCGGTTCTATTATTCGTAGCTGCTTGTTGAATCTCGATGATCATACCTTCCCTATCGATCTCATCCCCATGCATCTTGGTAGTTTTGATGTTATAGTAGGCATGGACTGGTTGTCAACTCATCGTGCCGAAATTCTGTGCTTCGAGAAAGTCATACGCATTCCGCTCGAATCTGGTGAGATTTTGAAGATTTACGGTGAGAAACCCTGTGGTGAGCTTAAGCTTATGTCTTGTACTACTGCCCAAAAGTACTTACGAAAGGGGTATACAGCCTTCTTAGCTAACGTGATAGAGAAGAAGGACAAAGGCAAAAGTATCCAAGACATTCCTATTATTCGAGACTATCCTGAAGTTTTTCCAGAGGATTTACCTGGTTTGCCTCCTGCTCGACAAGTGGAGTTTCGTATTGATCTTGTTCCTGGTGCTAATCCTATTGCTAAAGCTCCTTATCGTCTTGCACCCTCTGAGATGCAAGAACTTGCTAGTCAATTACAGGAACTTTCTGATAAAGGGTTCATTCGCCCTAGTTCTTCTCCATGGGGAGCCCCTGTCTTATTCGTTAAAAAGAAGGATGGTTCTCTTCGGATGTGTATTGACTACCGTGAACTCAACAAACTCACCATCAAGAATCGTTATCCACTTCCTAGGATTGACGATCTCTTCGATCAACTTCAAGGAGCAACCCACTTCTCGAAGATTGATCTCCGTTCTGGTTATCATCAGCTTAGAGTCCATGATGAAGATATTCCCAAGACAGCTTTTCGCACTCGCTACGGTCACTATGAATTCATGGTTATGCCTTTTGGGTTGACCAATGCTCCCGCAGTATTTATGGATTTGATGAATCGGGTTTGTAGACCCTATCTCGACAAATTCGTGATCGTTTTCATCGATGATATTTTGATTTACTCTAAATCAAAATCCGATCACGAGCAACATCTTCACTCTATCTTGAGTCTCCTAAAGAAAGAACAACTGTACGCCAAGTTCTCAAAATGCGAATTTTGGCTTAAGGAAGTTCAATTTTTGGGACATGTCATTGATATGAACGGAATTCATGTTGATCCTGCAAAAATCGAAGCTGTGAAGAATTGGAGTGTTCCTACCACTCCAACTGAAGTCCGTTCTTTTCTTGGGTTGGCTGGTTATTATCGTCGATTCATCGCCAATTTCTCCAAGATCGCTGTTCCTCTCACTACCTTAACTCACAAGGGTAAACCCTATGAGTGGGGACCTAAGCAAGAGGAAGCATTTGAAACTCTTAAGCTGAAACTTTGTGAAGCTCCTGTCTTATCTCTACCTGATGGTAATGATGATTTCGTGGTCTACTGTGATGCATCGAACCAAGGTCTTGGTTGTGTTCTCATGCAACGACGAAAGGTTATTGCTTATGCGTCTCGACAACTCAAGACTCACGAGAAAAACTATACCACCCATGATCTTGAATTGGGCGCTGTTGTCTTTGCACTCAAGATTTGGAGACATTATCTTTATGGGACCAAATGTGTGGTGTTCACGGACCACAAAAGTCTCCAACATGTCTTCGATCAAAAGAATCTTAACATGAGGCAACGACGTTGGGTTGAATTACTTAACGACTATGATTGCGAAATTCGCTACCATCCTGGTAAAGCGAATGTTGTGGCTGACGCACTTAGTCGTAAAGAGCGTGTCAAACTCCAATGTGCTAGAATTCGTACTGATCTTCAAGATCGCATTCTCCAGGCTCAACACACCTCAGTCACCCAAGGTAACATGTACGATGAAATGTCTTGTGGTGCTGAGACTCAACTTGAAACCAAACCCGATGGTCTCCTTTATTTCCTTAACCGACTGTGGATTCCCGACCGTGATGATCTTCGTACTTTTCTCATGAACGAGGCTCATAAGTCTCGTTATTCTATTCACCCTGGAGCTGACAAGATGTACCAAGATCTTCGTTATTCTTATTGGTGGCCTGGTATGAAGAAGGATATTGCCCTTTTCGTTGCCAAATGCCTCACTTGTTCCAAGGTCAAGGCTGAACATCAACGACCATCTGGTATGCTTGAACAACCAGAGATTCCTGTCTGGAAATGGGAGAGCATAGCTATGGATTTCATTACCAAACTCCCTCGCACACCCAAAGGTTTTGACAGTATTTGGGTAATCGTCGATCGTTTGACCAAGTCAGCTCACTTCCTACCTATTCGTGAGAAGTATTCTGTGGAAAGGTTGGCAAGGATGTACGTAAGTGAAATCGTATGTCGTCACGGTATACCTTTGGACATTATTTCTGATCGCGATGGTCGTTTCACCTCTCACTTTTGGGGATCTCTACAAGATGCTTTGGGTACTAATTTGAACCTGAGCACTGCTTATCACCCTCAGACGGATGGTCAGACTGAACGAACCATCCAGACACTTGAGGACATGCTCAGGGCATGTGTCATCGATTTTGGTGGCGCATGGGATTCTCATCTTCCTTTGGTTGAGTTTTCATACAACAACAGTTATCACGCCAGCATTAACATGGCTCCTTTTGAGGCACTCTATGGTCGGAAATGTCGTTCTCCTGTCTGTTGGATTGAGGTTGGTGAAGCTCGTATTACTGGACCCGAACTAATCCAGGAAACCACAGACAAAATCCAGCTTATTCAGGATAATCTTCTCAAGGCTAGAAGTCGCCAAAAGAGTTATGCTGATAAACGTCGTAAACCCTTGGAATTTCAAGTTGGGGACCTTGTACTACTTAAGGTATCCCCTTGGAAAGGAGTAATTCGTTTCGGTAGAAAGGGAAAGCTAGCTCCTCGATACGTAGGCCCCTTCAAAATTCTTGACAGAGTTGGAAAGGTGGCTTACAAACTTGATCTTCCACCTGAGCTAAGCAATGTTCACCCGACCTTCCATGTCTCGAATCTCAAGAAATGCTTAGCGGATGAGAACCTTCATGTTCCTCTTGAGGATGTGCAAATTGATGAAAGCATGCACATTATCGAGAAACCCGTCGAGATTGTTGATACTGGAGTCAAGAAACTCAAGCGCAGTCGTATTCCGATCGTTAAGGTTCGTTGGGAATCTAAACGAGGCCCAGAGTTCACTTGGGAACGTAAAGACCAGATGAAGTCGAAGTATCCACATCTTTTTCCACCAGACTCTCCAACTCCAACTTCGGGACGAAGTTCCTAAAAGTAGGGGAGACTGTAACATTACGCATTTAAAAACTTGTACGTTACACCATCGACATTAATAAAACGTCAAGTTTCGTTATTCTAGTGTGCATTAATTATTTTTGTCGCGTTTGTGGAACCCTAAAACTATATATATTATAATTATTGCATGTTTTAACCTTGAATAATATCAAAAAAAATATGTGCCTTGGCCAGGGATCGAACCCATGACCAAGGCCGGATCAAGCACAAATACAACACACATGCACCAGCTGGGCTGGGACACTACTTTGTTCAAAACCAGTCCCGCGAAATCTTATACCATGCTTGAAACCCTCACAGTTGACTGAAAAGTCAACTGTGATGGGCAACTTGCTGTAATCGACCACATTAACGCGTGATTAATCCAATTTTAGTAACTATGCACAATTATCGGCCATCAACAACTAAGCACTGCATCAATTACAAGTCAATTGTCCCTCAATTTGCCTCTTTTACACGTTCGACATTAAACCCGTAGTCAAACTTACCAATTGAACAAACCATCGATCACCTATATAAATTGGACTTCTGCGAAGCATCACAACTCGCTCACAACTCTCTCTCAACCCCCAATTCTCTCTGATATACTTTGGTTATTACGATTGAGCTCGTCGTTTGACTTTTGCTTGACCCGACGATTATAATCAAATTCATCACTGTGAGTTATTTTTCTTGTGTGGGTTTCATTAATCGGCGATCAAACAACCATAGCCCCAACATTAATCGGGCTCATGTTGTCTGAATCGTCCAATTGCAATTTCTAGGGCTCGTTCGTGTATAATTGGGGATAAACTGATCTGCACGTGTGTATTTATATTAAACAGACGAGTTTCATCACAACCACTGGCCTAGGCCAAGTGGTTGTGACCAAGGCTTACACAACAGTCACCCGGGTTCGAGTCCCGGCTCTGACTGCCTTTTTCGTTTCTTTTTCTTTTTAAACAACAAATACATATATATATATATTATGTTTAAAACTTATAAATTCATTTTTAAATATCAAAACTATTATATAAATTCTAAAAAATTTACATTTACTAAATCTGAGTTAAAAGTGTTATTCACAATTTTTATTTTTCAAAAATTCATTTATTTAATATTTATTATAATTAAATCAATTTTATACAATTATATTTATAAAAATCCATTAAAATATCAAAACAATTTTATTAAATTCTCCAAAAATTATCCTGACTTTTTATAAAGTTAAACTTTACTGAAATAATTTTTAATTCAGTAAAATCATTTATTTTATATTTTTTAATCAATTTTTGTTAGATTTAATCATAATTAAATCATAATAAATCCAATTTTCATCATTTTTGCACCAAAATTGTATACAAATTATTTTTAATTAGTTAGAACAGAAATACGATTTTTAAAATAGAAATTCTTTAATTTTAGTATTTTTGAATATTAAAGTTAAATATTGACAATTTATAATAAATAGATTTAAAAATCTATTTTAAAAGAAATAATTTTATAAAAATTATTTTTATACTTCAAATGCATTATTGTGAACATTCTATATTCAAATGTCATAAAAATATATTTTTCATTTAATTATCATATCTCCCTTATTTAATTAACATTTTATTTTTAAAATCAACAATTGGTTATCCCCAAATCGAAACCCTAGGATATACTTATAAACTAGTTAGACTTAGACTTATTTGTTGCCTTATACATAGGGTAACACTTGGCAAACTATTTGGGCTACTCTTATACTATATCTCATTACCAAAAACTATACCAAGGTGAGTTTACGTAATCCTGTTTATGCGATTCTTTATACTTGCAACAATTTTAAGCAATTCAACATATATGTCTAGAAGTAAACTTTATTGCCTCATGTATTAGTCAACAGTTTCAACGAGTTTCAACGAGTTTCAACATTTACATAATCATTAGCTATGGCCAAGCCGGCGATACTCAATAATAGATCTATTGGATTGACAACCCCACCCGGATACGTGTACCTCCTACATAGGTCACGTGGGTGATTGTTATCGTTCAACATATTACTAAGGTGAACCGTAGATGACGGGATGGACCTAAACTAGTCGGAGGTTTGATTATGTCAACATATTATACTATGCATGTAGACTTAAATTTACGATAGACGTACGAATTGCTAGACTTTTATACTTAAACTATATGCTTAACATGGATTATGTATTCTCACCAACTTCTAGTTGACCCCTCCCCCCCCCATTTTTACAACTCAACAGGTGATAATGATGCTTGAAGATTAGAGTACTTATGAAGAAATAAGGAGTCTATGCATGCTTGATTCTTGTGTGATGTATTAGATTTCCACATTCAAACTCTTATGTATTTCAATTTTTGGATATTTACAATTTAATATTTATTTCAATTAAAATTTGATTACCATGTGCTACTGTATACTCATCAATACGTGACACCTCGATGTTTCCGCCATCGGTTGGGGTGTTACACTCCCTGACAAAGTGAATATCCAGTTCAATGTGTTTCGTCCGCTGGTGTTGAACTGGGTTACCCGAAAGATAAATGGCGCTGACATTGTCACAGTACACGAGGGTAGCTTTGAGAAGAGGCTGATTTAATTCTAGCATCAGGTTACGAAGCCAACATATTTCAGAGACAACATTGGCAACTCCTCGGTATTCGGCTTCCGCACTGGAGCGTGAGACTGTCGGTTGTCGTTTGGATGACCAGGAAAGAAGGTTGTCACCAAGGTAGACACAGTAACCGGAGGTGGACCGACGGGTGTCAGGACAGCCGGCCCAGTCGGCGTCTATATAGGCACGCAGAGAAGTATTCGGGGCAGGGGTAAGATGAAGCCCGTGGTCGGACGTGCCCTGCAAATAGCGAATGATCCTCTTGAGAGCATTCCAATGATCGTCGGTGGGTGAGTGCATATGCGTGCAGATTTGTTGCACTGCATATGATATATCGGGCCGCGTGAATGTAAGGTACTGTAATGCACCTGCCAAACTGCGGTAAGTAGTGGGATCATGAAATGGTGCGGAGGAGGTTGCACCAAGCTTTGAACTGGTGTCAACTGGAGTAGCCACTGGTTTGCAGGAATCCATGGATGCTCGGTGGATGATGTCATTGGTATACGCTTGCTGAGATAAGAACATGGTGTCATCTGTACGCTTGACGGAGATGCCCAAAAAATGAGATAGCGAGCCCAAATCTTTCATAGCAAACTCACTGGACAATGATGTCATAATACGACGGCGAAGGGTATCCGATGATGTAGTAAGAATAATGTCATCCACATAAATAAGAAGATAAGCAGTGTCTTGACCATGATGATAAATAAATAATGAAGTGTCAGACTTGCTTTGTGTAAACCCCTGCAATAAGACAAAGTCAGTAAAACGTTGGTACCAGGCTCGTGCAGCCTGTTTCAGACCATAGAGGGACTTCTTCAATTTGCACACGTGACTAGGGAAACGGGAGTCCCGAAACCCCATGGGTTGATGCATAAAGACTGTTTCCTCCAAGTTTCCGTGAAGGAAGGCATTTGTGACATCAAGCTGGTTGATGGCCCAAGAGCGAGAGAGCGCCAAAGTAAGTATGAGCCGAATCGTTGCCGGTTTGACAACCGGGCTGAAGGTGTCTCCACAGTCAATACCCACCTGTTGACTGCGACCATCACAAACTAACCGAGCTTTGTATCGTTCCAAGCTGCCATCAGAACGAAACTTGTGTTTAAATAACCACATACACCGTATAATATTCATGTCTGGTTGCCTTGGTACTAACTCCCAAGTCTCATTTTTAATAAGTGCACTAAATTCATTTGTCATGGCAGTAAGCCATTCGGGCGTGGTCAGGGCAATCTGAGGGGACTTGGGAATAGGTACAATGGTAGTGGTGTGGAGGTTAAAGTGGTGTTTTGGTTTAGATATACCGTCCATGGCGCAAGTGCGCATAGTACGAGCCGGTGGTTGTGGGTCAGAGGTGGTTGTGTGCTGGGTTGCTGGTTCAGAGGTGGTAGTGGGTTGTGGGTTTGACGGTTGGGAAGGAGGGGATGAGCTAGGTTGATGGGATTGAGTATGGGCTGGAGATGTGGGCTGGATAGGAGAAGAGGATTGGGCCAGGGGAGGCACGGTAGGAGGGTAGCTGGTAGATGGGCCAGGTGTGGGCCTAGGACGTCTCGAGTAGGTAATAGGTGGTGGGGAGTTGGGCTGTGGGGGAGCCGAAGGAGTGTGTTGGGTTGGCTGGGTCATGGGTGGTGAGTCTGGTGTGGGCCGTAGGTGATCCCAAAGTAGCAGATGAGGACCGCTATCAAGGAAGTCATAGGATGTGGGTTGTGTGGGGAGAGTAGTGGAAAAAGGGAATATTGTCTCTTCGAATTGAACATTTCGAGAGACAAATGTGGAATTTGTGGTGAGGTCTAGGCATCGGTAGCCACGGTGGTTGGGTGGGTAACCAAGGAAGACACAAGGTTTGGAGCGATTGGCAAGTTTGTGAATGGTGGTGGAGGGTATGAGAGGGTAGCATAGGCACCCGAACACACGAAGGTGTTCATAGGTGGGATCACACTTGTAGAGATGGGAGGTGGGAGATAGAAATTTGGTGTGTTTGTTGGGAATGATGTTGAGGAGGTACGTGGCGGTTTCAAGGGCGTGATGCCAAAAGGATGGTGGCAAGGAGGATTGGGCAAGCAGAGAGCGTATCATATTATTTATTGTTCTAATTTTACGCTCCGCGTTACCATTTTGGGAAGACGTGTATGGGCAGGAGAAGCGAAAATGCATTCCCTGGAGATGACAGAAATTGTGAAACAACTTATTGTCATATTCCTTGCCGTTATCACATTGAAATTGTTTTATTTTGCCACCAAACTGGGTGGTGATGTAATTGTTAAAAATAGTGAAAATGGAAAATACACTAGATTTGTTTGTTAAGGGAAAAGTCCAAAGAAAATTTGTAAAGTCATCCAAAAACAATACATAATAACGGTGACCCCCGGTGCTAGGCACGGGGGATGTCCAAAGGTCACTGTGAATTATATCAAAAGGTAAATGAGTACGATTACATGAATCAAAAAATGGCATGCGGACACTTTTGCCAAAAACGCACGCTTGACACAAAGTTTTGTCATGTTTATTACGTGTACTAGACACAGATAAAGGTAAAGAATGCAATGTAGATGAGCTCGGGTGCCCAAGGCGTTGATGCCAACGGTCTTGAGTGACAGCGACAAAAGCAGTGGAGGTTAATTTAGTGGGAAGTGGTGCTGTCAATGGGTAGAGATCACCCGAGCTATTGCATCGAAGGAGGTGCTCCTTGGTCTTGAGATCCTTCACAGTAAAACCGAAGGGGTCGAATTCAATGGATAATAAGTTATCAGTGGTAAGTTTTCGGACTGAAATAAGGTTTTTAACAAGTTGTGGGGCATAAAGGACATTGTTTAGTTTAAAAGGCGGGAAGGGCGGTGGAAGGGTTATGTTGCCTTGACCAGTCACGGGAATAGTCATACCGTTACCCACGACAATAAACTTGTTAGTGCAAGTATTAAAAGAAGACGGGAAGTTATTACCTTGGGGGTTTTTCATGTGGCCAGAAGCCCCGGTATCCATGAATCCTTGCGGGTCCTGTTGAGAGAGGGACAAGGCATAGAGAGCCTGTTGAGTGATATCCATGAAGAAAGAAGAGGAGGTGGGTTCGAAGAAAGAAGAGGAAGGTGGCGGAATTGGTCAAGGAGCCAGGAACTCTCTTGATACCATATAAGAGTATATGAATTTACTGAATGAATAATCACCATGTACATTGTCCTATTTATAATACATCCATAGGCATGATCTAAGGGATTACAATTGACTAGCCTAAGACATAGCTACAAGTAAATGTTGTTTGACTAGAATTATTGACTAGAATTATAATTGCTATTACGTCCTTCCCGACCTCTTCTCTCGCTCTCTCTTCTACACAGTGGTGATAACGTGACGATCGGTAGTGTCGGTACCACACCCATCTAACCTTAAAGCTAACCAACTGAATGACTTTACACCAAATCAGTCACTCGATGTTTCATTGTACCTAGTTCCCATCTTTTCCTCGCTTGTACTTTCGTTTAAAATGGCCTAACAATTAATTCCTCATTTACAAAGATATCAGTCAAAACATCCATATATAAAATAGGCTCAAGAGAATAAATGTTTATATTTAGTTGATGGACAAAACAAAATGTGTGCATATGGTTGCACGGTGTGGGAGGGTGGTCTAAATAGGGCTGGCATAACAGGTTACACGAACCTGTTAAGACACGAACCTGTTAAGACACGAACACGAAACTTGTAAACACGAACACGACACGAAATCTAATCGTGTTATTTTTTTCAAACACGAACACGAACCTGTGTATAACAGGTTAACACGATAATACACGACAAGACACGATAAGGAACACCTACTAAAATAAGTTAACACGATAGGACACGACAATACATGATAAGACACGATAACACACAATAAGACACGACAAGACATGATAAGAAACACGATAAGGCACGACAAGACCTGTTAAGACACGTACACGATAAGACACGAACACGAAACAGGTAAACACGAACACGACACGAAAATAAACAGGTCTTAACGTGTTGACCTGTTATAGACACGAAACCTGTTAAGGCCAAACACGAAACCTGTTAAAATCGTGTAGGTTCGTATCAGGTTATCGTGTTCGTGTCTAAATTGCCAGCCCTAGGTCTAAAGCCCCCTCCACGCCACCAATGTTTTAAAACCGGTTTTTAAATCATGTTGCAATGGGTTAAAAATGGTACAATTTGTTGAACCGGGTCGTACCTGGCAGTTCAATCGGGTTGACTAATCAACTTTATAATTTCTTAAATTATAACATAAACTTAAAAAATAATCCAATTGTGCATAATTACATATTGGAAAAATAATCCAAAAGTTAACCCATAATAAAAAAAAATCCAAAAGATATATGGTAGATGAAGATGGAAATCTGAAACGAATGATAGTGTGATGGAAATCTAGAACAAGTCATGAACGATGGAGTGATGAAGCAGCTTTAAATTTTGATCAATGGGGATGGAATATTTAAAGTCGCTAGATTAAAACTAGGAGTAACATGGAGCTTGGCTAATAAAAAGTAACATCCAATCAAAAACTAACCTGGGTCTGTACCAGTACAACAACTCAAACCTATATACCGTATTTTACCGACAGCACAAAGTCGATGTCATTTTCCATATTGACATGTGTGTTTTGTACCGGTAGGTATTTACAGGTTTTTAAAACGTTTCCTGGCACGCACACCACCCCGGGTCTAGCGTGGAGACTGATGTGGGGCGAGACCCATGGAAATTGCCAACGACGTGGAGAAATTACCTCAGTACTCGACTAAATGGACGAACGTACTACTTGCGAGTGACTCATCTAAGCGGACGAAAACAAGCTAATCTTCTACTCGTTCGCTTGCGAGGGATGCTTGTAACGAGATTAATCAAAGCGATGATAATGTCGAGCTTGAAGCAACCCGCCTACCCGGTAGAGATAAATCAAAGAAGAGGGCATCAAAATCATCTAGTGGGGTGTGGATTATACCGAACATTTATCCGACCCAAATGAACGTATTGGTACGTTCAATGACATTCAACAACAAAAGCTCAATGAAAGAAGAAACGTTCGGGCTATTTTTGGAGAAAAATGATTCCAAAAAAGGAGAAAGAAATGGCTAAAGAAAGACGAGGTGATTTGAAATTTCTCACTATGAATATCGATCACCACAAAGGTCCTGATTGACAAATGTATGAAGAAATGAAACAACAAATAAGGCAAAAATATAATTATTAGTATACTATTTTTTTATTTTATGTAATGTTGTTTTATTAATACAAATGCTTTTTATTGAGCTGCACAATGCTCTGTTGTACTTTTAACATCCTCTTTTCATTATCATGATAATCCTTCACATTACGTCTTGTGGTATACTTAAACCATTCGAACTTCACTTAGATGTCATATCATTCATTTTTTTCATTTCACTTCACCTTAAAGAAATGGTTTAATCTCATTAACTTCACCTAGGATGTTAACACAACCCCTTTAATACCCCTTAACACAAGGGGGAAGTGGTATATAACACAAGTTAACATGTCATGTCAACTTTATCGCCCAAGATATTATAGTACCCCCCTTGACCTTATGTGATTAAATTGTTGCATTTACCAATATATATTATTAGCTAGGATTGGACCCAAAACTTATTGGTTAGAAGTAGAAAGCCTTAACCATTGAGCCATTTTTAATTTTATCTTGTGGTTCTGTATACATATTATCTATGGGTTCATTCAAAATTTTTAAATAAGCTTTCTACTAAAATTTTAAAATTTAGTATGTTCACGTGAACCCGTTTATCTGTAGGTAGATCCGCCCCTGTAAATGAGATATTTGAGCAATATTTATCTGATTCCGTTAATCAAGGAATTTAAGATCGTCTGGCAGTGGCGTATCCAGAACGGATTTCCAGGGGGTTCCTTTCGTAGATTTTCACTAATTTTTCGAAATTTTCCATTATTTTTTTCAATTTTTTCCAAACCGAGAAACCTTCTAAAAGCCCCTAGATCCACCCCTGGTCTAGAGCTTTGAATAATTGGTTTTACTTTCTGTTGCCGTATCAGAAGAAAAAAAAAAAAAAAAAACCCACCATGTGTATGCCAAGTCACTATGAAAGTCATTTTACAGGTAATCACAAGTACTAAAATGCAAGCACCTAACTTAAAAACTTTAGTTGTCATATATGTTCAATAAAAAAACAGAGAAACATTTTTCAAAAGGTTATATTTTAGATTAGAAGCTACAATTTTTGTAGAAATATTTCTTGATTATTTCAAAATGATGTAAAACAAGAAAATAGAGGTTTAAACTTATACACCAGGTTCCAAAGAAGAGCCAAATATCACTAATTGCTTTAAATATTGTAATATATCAAAAATTGGATATTAAATAATTATGCAAGTTCTATAAGATTTTATGTTTCTGCCTTTTAAAGACACGGAAAACTATAACTATATGTCACACAAACACTTTGAAATCTTTAACATAAAAGGAATAAACAGTACTGCAGGAAAGCAAAGAAGTGACATGTGTTGGTCAAAAGAAAAGAAGGAATTTAATGGGGTCCAAGGCCATATGCATATGCTTGCAGTCGCCCCACTTCATGTGATGAAATGTATCTAATAAGAAATTGTAGCCTGAAACAAGTTGACCATCGTTTTAATTTTAGTAAACCAATTGTATGGTGGTACATGCTTTTAGTCCACAAAAGCATACACACTCGTATATCTTTATACCACATGTATTCATCATATTGTCAATATCAACATCAAAGTTCAATAACTTTATATGTCTGGATTTGGAGCAAAAATCAAGAAACATATATTCGTTTTGGCTACCATATATCAGATACTTATAACTTTGTTAAAAAGATTTAAAAGACTTGTATGGCGATATCATTTAGACAAAGTATGATATCATTTGTGTCATAATCTAGCGGTTATATAAGCACGTATTTGTAAAAGAAAGAACAAGAGACATGTTACATTTGGGTAAGATGCATCCTAGGGTGTGTGTAGTAAAAGAAAGAACAAGAGACATGTTACATTTGGGTAAGATGCATAGTGTGTATAGTAAAAGAAAGAACAAGAGACATGTTACATTTGGGTAAGATGCATAGGCCGGGTGTGTGTAGTAAAAGAAAGAACAAGAGACATGTTACATTTGGGTAAGATGCATAGGGTGTGTGTGGTAAAAGAAAGAACAAGAGACATGTTACATTTGGGTAAGATGCATAGTGTGTATAGTAAAAGAAAGAACAAGAGACATGTTACATTTGGGTAAGATGCATAGGCCGGGTGTGTGTAGTAAAAGAAAGAACAAGAGACATGTTACATTTGGGTAAGATGCATAGTGTGTATAGTAAAAGAAAGAACAAGAGACATGTTACATTTGGGTAAGATGCATAGTGTGGGGCTACACACACGTGTGGTAAGTGGTCCTTTTGAGTTCATGCAGAGGAAGTTTTGTTTGGTAGAGCTAAAGTCAACATCACATACAATCATAGAGACATTATTTTGGGGTTCTTCCATCATCTCCTTCATTTACACCACTCAATTTAATTCTTTTATATATTATAATCAAGTTAGGGACACTTAACAATAATTGTGTGAAGATGGCGACTTAGTAGATCACCGAGTCTATAAAAATCTAAAAGACGGATTTCTTAGCAATATTTTTTCGAATACATGAGGGTTCAAACACATCTTGTATACATGAGGGTTCAAACATAAAGCATGAACACTTTCTTCTAGCAAATAGCTAGGATTAGGCCTGTAAATGAACCGAACGAACACGAACACAGACGTGTTCGTGTTTGTTCATTTAACTTTAACCGAACACGAACAAGAACACATAATCGAACACATTTTTGTGTTCGTGTTCGTTCATTAAGAAATTTGTCGTGTTCGTGTTCGTTTATGTTCATTCATTTAAAACTTAAACAAACTGTTCATTAACATAAACGAACACAAGTGATCAATATAAATGAACACAAATGAACATAAACGAACACAAACAAAAACAAGTTAATAATGATTCATCACGATGCAACCAAAACCAAATGACGGGGATGAGACATACGGCAGCGCTATGGTCTGTGGAGACGGGGATGAGGGAGATGGCGATGCTGTTGAGGCCGGAGAGTGGAGGCGGGTCTGTGGAGGTGGTCAACCGGAAGTAGAAGAAGGTAGGGCTGTGGAGTGTGGAGAAGAAAGGAGGTGTGCCTGTGAAGTATAGATAGCGTCTGATGAGTGATATGGTTAGATTATTATGTTTAGGGTTAAATTTTTAGAACATATGAATTAAGATACTTAACAAAAAGAAATAAATAATAAAAATAAAGTTAAGTTTAATTAAGCGAATATAAACGAACAAAAATAAATAAACGAACATAAACGAATGTTCATGAACATAAATGAACGAACAAAGCGTGTGTACATGTTCGTTCGTTTAATTAAACGAACAAAAAATTGTGTTCATGTTCGTTCATTTATTTAAATAAACGAACACAAACGAACTTCCGGCCGAACAGTTCACGAACAGTTCATGAACGTTTGGTTCGTTTACAGGCCTAGCTAGGATTAATATTTCTATGTGCAAATTAGTAATCATGATAAAATATGCGGTGGCGGAGCAACATACACGATAACGGTGCTCCCAACACCATTTAAATTTTAGCATTATATATAACGTGTGATAGAAAAAATTCGAGTGACACCATTGATTTTTTACAAGCAACACTATTGTTTTTTTACGAGTGACACTGTTGCTATTTTTTCTAAACATTTTAATAATAAAAAAACTTATAGTTTATAAATGGTAAGCCCAATTACTTAATTTTTAATGATAAACTTGAAATCATTCAGAGACCCATATTTTTTTAGTTTTTTTTTAACCTAACAAGTCAATAAACATAATAGGCCCATATCCATTAAATATATAAAATTGGTAAACCTAAATTAAAAAAAGTACATGACTATCTTTTGTCACCCACCAACGGAGGAGGCTTTGTGGAGAAGAGCAATAGTTAAAAGTTTTAGGCTTTGAGGAGCAAAGGACCAATATAAGTTTGGAAATAATGTTTGATTGATGTAAGTTCTAGTGTGTTTTGTATAGATTTTGTTGAAATTAATTCATGACTTAGCAGATTAGGTGTTTTACAGGTCCTCATTTATTGTCAAGGACTCAAGAACTAGGGGGCTGTTTGGTTCACCTTTTAATGGTTTATTAAGAGGGAACCTCTTATTCGGACAGAGGTTAGAGCTGTTTGGTTGCAAAAATCCCACTCTCTTAAAGGTTCAGTTAAGTCTGCCCATTACATCAACCTATCAATGCTGAATAAAAAAAAGACCTCTTCACCCTCACCCTCATTCACAGCTTCCCTTTCTCTTTCCCTTTCCCTTAACCAAAACCCTACCCTTTCACCTCTCATCTCCCTCTCTCCACCCACTACCTCCCGCCGCCCCTCCTCCTCCAGCCGGCCCTCTTCCCTCTCTTCCACCCACCTCCCGCCGCCCTGCTCCTCCCTCAAAACTTTTCTCTTCATTTGCATCCAACGTAGGGGCGGAAGGAGCCTCTATACAATCAGCATCCTCATCAAGTTCCATGAGAGGACTGAAAATAGAATAAAAAAGACACGAAAACTTTTAGAGAGGAATCATTTGAAATAATTAAAAAAATGAAGAGTAATTCAGGTAAAAGGCAAGGAAGAGTGACCGAGATGTGGATTTTTTGTTGATGGAAAGTTCAGAAAACTTTGATTGGGTGCCTTGTATAAGATCGAAGGTGGGGTGTGTGGTGTTTTTGTGTGGGTTGAAAAAGAAAGAAGTCAAGAACTGAAAAAACAATGAGAGAGAGAGAGGGAGCAGTGGGTGTGGGTGTGATATTTATGATTTTAATTGATTTATTATATTTTTATCAAAAAGAATTTAAGGGATAAAATAGTAATTTTGTAAAGTTCTTCAGAGGCTTAACCAAACAACTACTATTACTGATTCAGCACTTACTGATTCAGCACTTGCCAAACAGCCCCTAAGATATGTTGCAAAGAAATGATTATCAAAGAATCAATAACTATATAACATGAGTAAAGGTTAGGTAACCATTGAGGTGCTAATGTGTATGAGTGCCTTAAGCCCGGATGATAATATTAGTGCATTTGATGTTCCAAAGATACTAAGGTTGGCGGAGATGTACCCGTATGATTTTAATTGTGAAGAAAAAGATGATCTTATGCATGAGCTCGACATCTACATTAATAACATAAGAGGCGACAAAATGTTTGGCTACGTGAAAGATATATCTAATCTTGCAAAAATGATGATGGAAATAAAGAAACATGTTGAATATCTGTTGGTCTATCGTTTATTGAAATTAGCATTAGTTCTACCGGTTGCAATGGCAAGTGTTGGGAGTTGTTTTTCTTATATGAAGCATGTGAAGACGGATTTGCGTAATCGGATGGGTGATGATTATTGGAATGATGCTTGCATTTGTTATATTGAAAAAGAGTTTTTGGCAAAAGTTATGGTTGAAGACGTTATGAATCATTTCAAAATATGAAAACTCGTAGGGAGCAACTATAAAATGTTTTTTTTTATATTTTAAATGACTTTGTATTTCTATTGTGTGTTATCTCAATGATATTATACTTTTATTATGACATCGATTTTTATTGTGTGATTTAACCCGGCCCGATTCAAAAATAGTGACACCGTGTTATTATAAATCTGGATATTGAAAAAACTGACACCATAAGAAAACACTCCTGGCTCTGCCACTAAAAATATGTATGAACACAAAACTGAAAATATGTATGAACACAAAAGTATGATTCAAGTTTTGTACAATACTAATCATGTATATGTATATCTATATGATTAATAATTTATGAAAAGAGAGAAGAGAATGAGGAAAGTATGGTTAGTGGTTTGTCTTTACTAGGCAAATCATGTTAGCTAGCTTTTTTCCTTCATGAGATGACCCCATTGATCCCTTTATTTCCTTTTGATATAGAGAATAATGGATAAAAGAAATTGAGTGGTGAATGGCAAACGCATAAAAGAGAAAAGTTTGTTCAATAAAAGTCATAATCCTTGCCTTGTGGAATGATGGTGAAGTTTTTGTTTTATACCATGTTTGCTTCCTTTCTTTCCTCACAATATTTCTCTCTCTCTCTCTCTCTCTCTCTCTCTCTCTCTCTCTCTCTCTCTCTCTCGATCTCGACAGTGCCTTTAGATATATAGTATGCAATCTAATCCATAGAAACAGACGGAATATTTCCTCGATTTTGTACTGTATTATGTCGTCTATATTTGATCGTATACCTTGTTAATTATACATATTGAAGGACCTGTATTTATATCAGAAAATATTGATGAAAAGCATACATAATAATAATTTCTAAACGGTTTTACAACTAGGAGTGACGAGATAATATAAGCTTGTTCCATATCAACGACTCTATTTCAAATTATGTCTGCTATTAATTTGGTTGGGTTATGAGAAATACTAAGCTCCATGTAGAGATGTAAAAAAAGCGATTTGGGGGGGGGGGGGGGGGGGACCGGAAAAAAAGACCGAATCGTTTTTTTACTCTGGGTCGGCCCCGACCTGAAATCCCGGGTTGTATACCGATTCAGCGCATTCCACTTTGAAAACCGGTTTGGAAAAAATCCATTTTTTATCGTTTAAAAAAAATGGTTTGGAGTTAGTGTTTGGTTAGTTTGGGGGTGACGTAACAAACAAAGTGCAAAGTTTGGAGTATTGATAGTCAAAATGATAGTTAGGATTGATATCTAACAACGAACAATAGTTTGGAATATTTTTTTTTGAAACTTGACTTTCATTAAAACAAAAAGCACGGGGGCGCGTCCTCAAAACAAGGACCGCCGACCCGAAGCTTATAACATGTACATAGGGAAATTACACCAATCCTCCCAAAGGAGGTTTTGAAACTTAGACCTATGTCTTAACCATAAAAACGCTACCGACTTGACGTTACCAATCACCATAGGAACCTTGGCTTCGATACCTTTGAAAGTTTTTTCATTTCTCGCTTTCCAGATAATCCAGATTGTGATCACCACGATGCCTTGCAGGATCCGTTTCGCCCATTTAGTATTCCCTATGGCTTTATAATGAAGGAGCACGTCACTTATAGAGGAAGAAAACAGGGTAGGACATCGACACCACTTCCAAATACCCTCCCAAACTACCGCAGCGAATCCGCAACCAGAAAAAATATGAACCGTTGTCTCGTCTTCAGATTCACATAATCTGCAGAGTTTGTTGTCGATGTTGATGTTTCTCAAAGCCAAAGCGTCAACAGTCGCAATTCTACCCATTTCCGCTCGCCACGCCAGAATGTTACATTTAAGCGGAACCCACGCAATCCATTTGTACTTAAAATAATTACTATGATTCCGATTCTGCATCAGCGCCTTCTTAATACCTGCAGTTGACAGCAGTTCTGCTCCATTCCAGGTCCATTTATCCTTTCTATCAGCTAAGCGAACTTGAGACAGCATCTCAGACAAGCTGCTCCACTCCTGAACTTCAACAGCAGTAAAGAGGGCCGAGAAATCTACCGGATGCCATCCATCATACTCCCAGAAGTCGCTAACCCATCCTTTTTTGTTACTAGATCTCGCGAATAGCAAAGGAAAAGCGTTGAATAGGGGACTGTCAAGCAGCCAGTTATCCAACCAAAAACGGACAGTTTTGTCGTTTCCTATAACCACACGGAATAGGTCCAAAAAGTTCCTATCACCACATTTAAGACGTTCACTGTTCTTAACAATAGCTGCCCAATTCCCTTGAGCATTCGCGATTAAGGGAATGCCAGACCACCGTTTTCTAGAATTATGACAACCGTCTATCACTGTCTTCCACAATGCATAGTTCTCCACTCGAAACCTCCAAACCCATTTAGCTAAAAGAGCATCATTAACGTCTTTCAATCTAGCTATGCCCAGCCCCCCTTCGTCTTTTGGCCTCGTAATTCTCTCCCAAGAAACCCAATGGAGTTTCTTAATATCGCTCGATCCTGACCACATAAATCTTTTCATGAGACTCTCCAACTTGTCAATCACACCCACCGGAGCTTTATATAAAGAAAAATAATAAACGGGGAGGCTTTCCAAAACAGATTTTATCAAAGTAACACGACCGCCAATAGAGAGAACCTTGGCTTTCCATGAAGACAATTTGTTAAGAAAAATATCAATTATCTTTCTCCAATTATTAATTCTGTTCATGTTGGCTCCGACCAGAATACCCAAATAATCAAAAGGGATAGACCCTTCGCGACAACCAAGCACAGCGGCCATGTCAACTAGCTCTTCCTTTGTCGTGCCAATACCATAAAGACTCGATTTGTGGATGTTAATTTTTAGACCCGAGCATAAATAGAAACATCGAAGAATACGAGATGTCTACTATTACCATTTACCAATATACTACTACTATTACATCGAAGAATACGAGTCGCTAACTCCTGAACTTCAATTTTATATTAGTAATATTACTATTACCATTTACCAATATACTACTACTATTACATAATTCAAAGCTTGAATGTATTTAATTATTCTTTATTTATCAATTTAATTGTATTTATCAATTTAATACTCATATAGAAAGACAACTTTGCCTCCTTACTAGCTTCATCAAGTTAGATTATAAGAATAAAAGGTTATAATTAGTTAAATTTTATTAGAATCTTTCTCAAATACATTATAAAATAGTAAAGATATTAATTCTCAAATTATTGCACTAAAGTTATACTTGGTGCTTTTTCAATATTTTTTTTAGTTTTTTTTTAAATGTTTTTTACTTTTAACTCCTGTTCTTTTCATATTTTATAATTTTTTTCAAAAAACTTTTTTTTTTATTTTTTAATTCAAACACTTTTCCACTTTCAACTCCGGCCCCTTATACTTTTCATCTTATACAAATTTTACATATATTTATCGTTTCTGTATAAATTTTACTCATTAAGACGCTCCAATGTGCGTATGTGATTCAATTGTTTTACATCTATTTTTCCGATTTGACGGCCATGTCGCAACATGTGGGTCCTAAGTCAACTTAGTTATTCTTTTCTATGTTTTACAGTTTGGTTTTTTGTGCGTTAACACGCCGTAACGGGCGTGCGTCGTTCAACGTTTTTAGCTTTGCATTTCGTTCAGTTTAACAGTCTCACCACAAAGCGCGAAACGTAAATACTAGAGCCTGAAACTGACCATTACCCATTAGGTTTTTTCTAAGCTTTCAGGCCTCCTCCGCAATGCAATGGTTTTCATACTAGTTTTCTTTTAAACGCATTCTATTCGGAGGGGATATATGTTGTGCGTAAAACTATATGCCCTATAAAGACAACTAATATGTTAAAAGAGTGTCAAGCACCAATGAATCTCGTTCTACTTACTCACAAAGACCAACCTTAAAAGCAGTTTTCTTGATCAACTGGAACGCCACGGTTGATCAATGCCTTTGAGCTGTGGACTCAGACAAACTGGGTGAGCAAAATATGATAGTTGTGATGTATTGTCGAAGGGATACTCTCGTTGGCAGATGGCGCAAAATGGTTGGATCTAAGCAGGATGTATGATTGGAAAATAGTAGGGCACTATTAACTGAAAAGCATATATGCATGGATCTTGATTCTTGAAGCTCCAAAGATGCAATGTACACAACATAAAAGGCAGACATCAGTTGTCTAATTTGACTGGTTAATTATTTTCCAACAAGGGTACGGAATAAGTACCCCTTCACAAAACGGGTTCCATTACTTCATTATGTACATTTCAATATTCGTGGATCAATTAATATGCATTCTTTAAATTTATAAAATACCATATTTTCATAACTAATTAATCATGCTTTAAAAACATTATATATGATGTATTAAAAACTTGTATTTAAAAAAAAAGTATTTATTTATATTGCATTTTATATGAGACATAATATATGAAATTTCTCGATTATTTGATGCAAAACTTGAGGCAATTTGTTAACTCTGATTTTTGTTTTGATATAGAACATATGATCTAAACACCTAAGGTGTAGATATGATTTGCTGTAGAAAATCAACTCTCTATACATGGCTCTTTGCTGACTGAGTTGAAGAAAATTCTTATCCTTAAAGTATAAAATTGGAAAAATTACAGAAATCGTCCTTTATGTTTGCATCGTTTTTCAATGGATGTCCTTTAACTTCAAAATTGACGAGAATCGTCCTTTATGTTGTAAAATCTTGCAGCTTTCATCCTTTAGCACTAACCCAGTTAGTTTTCATGGTTAAT
Source organism: Ambrosia trifida (assembly GCA_028751855.1). NCBI lineage: Eukaryota > Viridiplantae > Streptophyta > Magnoliopsida > Asterales > Asteraceae > Ambrosia > Ambrosia trifida. The sequence continues at coordinate 106,346,977 of CM054124.1, read as the reverse complement.
TCTGACTAGATTGGACCCACATAAGGGTAAATTGGTCTTTTCACCCACTAATCAAATATTATATATATATATATATATATATATATATATATATATATATATATACAATTAGCAACTTAAGTCACCTCTAAGAGTCACCACCCTTCATCATTACTTGGCACCGTTTCACAAATTAATTAGTTGGGTCACCTCTAAGAGTCACCACCATTCATCATCACTTGGCACCGTTTCACAAATTAATTAGTTGGGTCACCTCTAAGAGCCACCACCCTTCATGATCACTTGGCACCGTTTCACAAATTAGTTAGTTGGGTAACCTTTAAGAGTCACCACCCTTCATCATCACTTGGCACCATTTCACAAATTAATTAGTTGGGTCACCTCTAAGAGTCACCACCCTTCATGATCACTTGGCACCGTTTCACAAATTAATTAGTTGGATCACCTCTAAGAGTCACCACCCTTTAAGATCACTTGACACCGTTTCACAAATTAGTTAGTTGGGTAACCCTTAAGAGTCACCACCCTTCCCCATCAGTTGGTACCGTTTCACAAATTAGTTAGTTAAGTCACCTCTAAGAGTCACCACCGTTCCTCATCACTTGACACATTTTCACAAATTAATTAGTTAGTTAAGTCACCTCTAAGAGTTACCACCGTTCCTCACCACTTGATACATTTTCACAAATTAATTATCAACATTAATCTACTCTAAGAGTCATCACTCTTTCCTACAATTAGCAACTTGGGCAACTTCTAAGAGTCACCATCCTTCCTATCCCTTCCCACCGTTTCACAAATTATTACACATACAATTTGCAACACCGTAGCACAAAAAAAAACAATACATATCATAAAGCATCGGTTTTGACTTGCAAGGTTTTTTTTCTTATTTCCAAATCCATTTGATTTTAATAACCCGCTCCAATATCTTTCTTTTCCACATCTCATTTTCAACAACACAATTTATGATTGTTTGCAACCGTTTCCAAATTCATCTTTATGATGATACTAAAACATTCATAATCAAGATCCCGCCGCAACGCGCGGGCGAGCGCAACTCGTTAAATATATAAAACAATAAGAATTTTCTAAAATTAAAATATTTTATAAAAACAAAAACCATTAACTCTCTTCTCTTTCTCTCCCATCTTCAGGTCCATCTATCCACTTTTCTTACACCACCAGCCACCACCCAACCTCCGATAACCACCACCACCCAACCTTCGGCAACCACCACAGCCCCATCTTTGACCTGCAGCCACGATCTTCACTCAAGAAACCCCCAAATCCAAAAATCCCATAACCCAACCACAATCTTCACCCAAAAACATTGATACCCATCGTCCCTCTCTCCCTGCCTTTTTTCCATCACCACCATCCGACCACCACCCCAACCTTAATAAACGATCTTTGACACAAAACAAAATTAACCTATGAAAATCAAAACACAAAACATTGATACCGCACTTGACCCACGTTAACAAAAACAGATCCTACTCATTCAAATCGCACCCAAACTCAGATCTGAGCACACCCACCTGTTTCTGGATCCAAATCGCACTAATATCTAAAAATCCGCACTAACATTTGCAAAATCACGCGTTAAAAATTTCCGAATTTAAAACTTTAACGAACCCACTTGTAAAACCAGTCAATTATACTAGAAATTGGAACCTTGTATAGATTCATACTTCATAATCGATCAATTCTGTGCAAAAACATATAAAAAAAATCCACTAAATCGTTCACAATTTGAAGAACAAGAACAACCCAGTTGGAACTTTAATTTGTCGATTACACCTCTAAAACAAACAAGTAACTATCAAGTTATATATGGTTTTGATCAGAATTTGATGTTCTATAATAGCCCTATGATTTCGTTAATTACCGTGGTCGAATTCGTGGGTTGGGTTTGATCAAAACTACAAGGGTTAAAAGTGTAAAGTTAGAAAATAAAGTTAACCAACTTTTTTAACTTAGTTAGGCTAAAGGACATAGAGTGTTACAAATTGAGAAAATAAAGGACAGAATGAGTGCAAATGAAAGACAAGGGACAGAATGTGCAATTTGAATAATAAATAAAGGACAATCTGTGTAATTTTGTCTAAAAATTACATGAAGACAGTGGATAGGCGGGTTGTGGCGGATCCAAGATTTTTTTCAAGGGGTGCGATCAGGGGCATTGTCAAAACTATCAAGGGGTGCGATCAGAATTTTCACCTATAAAATACACTAATTTTTTTCAAGGTGTGCGGCCGCACACCTTGGCTTGTACTTGGCTACGCCCCTGTAGGCGGGCAACAAGCTACGCCACTACCTTTTTCTCAAATTTTTTTATCAACTATGTAACGCCACATTTTAACACTTAGGAATATATTTGTTGAGAAAAAAAAAAAAAAAAAGACAACTAACAAGTACAAAGAAAAGACAATTCCTAGAATGCCCCTGAAATCAGAGTTTTCAATACTTACTAACCGCTATTTGGTGACCCGTTTGCTAAAAGCCTACAAAACGAAGAGTTGTCAACATAGACTTATTCTATACTGGTGACCCGTTTGTTCCTCGGTGACACAATCAAACAAAAACCGTAACCTAATTCAACTTGTATAACAATAATAGGTTGACTTTTACAAACCTGTAACAAATTTTCATAACTTAATCATGCACCTCAACATGCCTTCTGCTTGTGTGATTCCTTTTATTTAACATATATACATACTTCACACACAAAGGTTGAAAGTGCAGAGTTACCTTCTTGTCTTTGATAGCAAAACCAATACATTATTTAACATATTCAGATCAGAGCTAGACCAACATTATATCAAAAGTATAACGTTGATATAAACTTGCATTATATCAAAAGTATATCAAAACTTCTTTTATAAACTTGCAAACTCCTTCGATACCAAGGATGCACACATAAAATGCTAGCAGAAAGTCAATAAACCATCTAAAGTAGAAGTAAATGTAAATTTAATGATTATACAGAAGTAAACCTTACAAAGCGAAGATCGATTTAGGGCTTCCCCAAGATTTAAGTTGCAGTTGAGAGGATTCGCTGTAGAAGAAGAAAATCCGGTGTCATCAGCCGATGGTTACGTCACCACTGTTGTGTCCGAAAATCTGGTGTCCTCACCACCGCTTGATAACCCACCTGATAATCTGGTGTCCAAACATCCGGTGTCATGACCCATGAACCCCAACCCAACCCATCCCATCCCATCGGTTTCCCATGTACAGGTCCAATTAAGTTAAGACCCCTGAAACATCAAGGTAATAGGTTTACTACAATGCATCAAATACATGAAATACCTGAAGATCGGGGTGCCAAACTTTAAAGGATTGATTTTACAACAGGTCAGGTCAAGTTTTTTGGTCGTGATAAGTCTTTTGTCTATTTTTATGAAACTTTAAATAAATTAATTAGGAGTTTGTATGTATACAAACATACTTCAGACCATTATTTACACATTAATCTATTTCCATTTTGGTCAATACCGGTACGTTTAAAACAACAAGCATGTCCATTCTTTTGCGAGTCCGCTACATAAATCAGAAACCAGTATTTAGGGAAGCCAACAACACTTAACTTCGACATTTAGTATCAAGTAAAGATCAGTATAAAAATATTATAAAAAAATGTACCTTCGATGCAGAAGTGATGTGAGGCACAACAATAGAATTTTTTATGTCGCCTAGAAGTTAGTTTCATATATGACTCATCCTCTAAACATCAAGACATGCTCGGAACAACAGGTTTTGTTTCAAACGCTCCACAAGAGCCTCTTCATCATCCACAGTCCTCAGCGTTTACAAGGATCGCCTCCTACATGTTCAAGTTACACAAATTAAGCCATATTTATATAAGAAAAAACAGAGAAAATTGGGCTTGGAGACATGGTATTATTGATTAAAACTTGTTTGGTATATGCATTAAACAATTGAAATGAGTCCCATGTATTATAATTTATCCTGAGAAAATGTTCTCAGAGCTCCAATCATGCATAACAGAGCTAAAATCATAAAAAAAGTACAAAGTTCTAGTTTTTTAACAAATTTATAATAAATAACATTCTTTTTGTATTATTTCTTTACTAAGAAACAACAATGAGGATATAGTGATAACCGGTATATCCAAACAACACATCACTCACTTCAGCCATGGTTCCTATACAAGCTCCAGCAAGCAAAAGTATTATAAAATCGGCTGCTTGTGCATATAAAATCGGTATATGCACAAATCAGACTTCATAATTTGTATTATTTTCCTGGGAAAACAGAAATTAACTATTATGAATATTACCTTCCAATGTAATATCTGTACTACCTGCAAACCCATCTCTTAAGCATATTCCCACAAACTCCATTCTTAAGAGCTCACAAAGTAAATTACATATTGTTCAAAATCTTAGCTCTTTAAACAAGTTCCATAGCCGAAAAACAAATATCCAACTGATTTAAGTGCAAAACCCTCATCAAAGATACAAACAAATTAAGTTTAAAATATAAAGGTTACCGGTTTCTCACGTTTAGAGAGAGAGACAATAGAGATCTCAAATCAACTTTGGATTTTTAATCCATTTATCTATCGATCTGCTGGGTTCTTACAAGGCCTGGATCTGGATGGATGAAGATTTAGAGAAAAGGAGTTGAAAACAGAAGATGAAAATAGATCTACAACAAAAAAAAATCACGTTAGATGTGAGAGAACATTGAGCAGAAAAATAAAAATTGAACCTACCTGGATGCCAACGGAGACAGATCAAGAAGGTAGGATTTCTCTTCTGTGCTGTCTTTCTCTCTCGCTCATCTATGTGCGTTCTCTCTCTGAAGTTGTCTGTACAACAAAAAGGGGAAGGGAACAAATGAAAATATAGATAGGATGCAGGAAATGGTTGCCAAAATTGAATGAGCGGGAATTCGAATTTTGAATGAATGTTTTGGCCAGCCAAATGTATTTTGCATTTTGTAGCTGTACCTGATGCATGACAAGTTGCACCCCATAAAAGTTTAAGAGTTTAGTGTATTGAATCATTGTACATCAAGCTTTAAAGTGTTGTACCATTTAAAAATGTGTAAAAAGACCATTATTGCCCTTCATATATACATATTAATATAGTATAGATATATATATATAGGGTCAAGATCGTGTACAAAGTGCTTTTTTTGTGAGAAGTGTGAGAAGTATTAAAAATTGATACTTAGGCATCATTTTTTGAACTTAGTCGTGATGTTTTGGATTGTTTTGCCTATAAAAACACCAAACATAACAATTAAAAACCGAAAACAATGTATTTTAGGCTTAAAACTTAAAACACCATGCTAAGAACATTAGCAGTGTGTTTTAAGCGTTAAGTAGTGTGTTTTAGCTGTTTTTTAAATTTAATGACTATAATACATTGTATTGTGTTTTAGATTGTTGTGTTTGGTGTTTTTCAAGTTAAAACAACCTAACACATCATTCCTAAATTCAAAACATGATGTCTACATGTCAATTCTTAGTCCTTCTCACACTTCTCACGAAAAATGTACTTTGTACAGGATCCTAAACATATATATATATATATATATATATATATATATATATATATATATATACTAGCTGATTACCCCGGGAAGGTCCCGGGGTTGAAAAATTTAATGTGATTTAATAAAAAATGATAAAAAATGATAAAAGAAGAAAACTCAAATCACGAAAAGCGTAAATAACTTAAACATAATCAATCTTAGTTAAAAAACATTTATTTAAAAAGTTAAAAAAAATAAAAAGCATAAACCATATTAAACATAATACAGTATTAAAAGGATAACCTTCAACATATAATCATCTTCACGTAATTTAAAATATGTTACAATTTGACTTTGACTTATATAGATGTAGAATTCATGATGAGGGTTGAAAAATATAACAATTCTAATAATATTAATACTAATAGTAATAATTATTACCCTTGTAATTAAATATATAAAAAATAACCTTGTTATAAGGTGACACCATGTGTTGCGTGATTCGTTCTCCTAACTTCTCTTGATAAAGTATACCTATCCATCTTTAAAAGAGTAAAATTCCAATGATAGCATGGCGATTGGGCTGAATTTCAACATCGTAGATAAGAACCTGGTTTAAAAGAAAAAACATGATTAATGAATAACCTGAACACTTTGTGTTTTTTTTTCTGTATGAACATAACCCCACAAAAAATAGTCGTTTTTTTCTCCGTTTTTTATATAGCACTATGGTACTCGTTGGAAAGATAATAAAACGCTCGTTAATTTGGTGTAATTTTTTATTTAAAAAATCTCGAATATAAAAGATATTAACGTTTAAAAATTATGGGAGGAACATAAGAGAAAAATTTAAATTTGTTTTTAAATTCTTTTTTCCTAAAATAACTTAATTTAATTTTAGTAATTGAGAATTGAAAGATAGAGAGATAAATTTAGGGTTTTATGTTTATCTTTTTTTTTAATTAAAAAAGGAAATAATTCAAAAAACATTAAAATCTTTCTATGATGCCACGTGACAGTTTCATGGAAAGGATGAAGGCACCATTGCACGCCACGTCAGCAATGTTGAATTCTTTTATATATATTAATAGATTAATAGATTAGGAGAAATGTTTAAAAACACAATGATTATCATGGTGTTTCAAATTTCATGTTTGAAATATATTTGATTGTGATTTAAATTGTTATTTTTCTATATAACACGAATACAAAACATTTCTCATAGAATTTAAAACACAATGGCTAAAAAACTTCACACTTTTTAGAAGAAAAAAATGGACTTTTTAGCTAAACACTACCCTTGTTATATAAACATAAAATAATTGAATAAATTAAAATCCAATTTTCCTCCAAGATCACAAAATGAGTTGATTACAAAAAAAAAAAAAAAAAAAAAACATCCTATGTAGTCAAATCTTACAAATACAATGATCAGTTGTATCCAAAAAATTAAATAGAAAAAATATCTCAAGAAAATAGAACCATGATAGTACAAGATATTAAAGTTACTATGAAAATCACGATACAAACAAATGTGAAACAACATTCAATTTAATAGAATCTAGTCTAGTAATACAAGAATTGCACAAAATTCATATCCTCATAATAATTAAACTTTCAAGACGAACTTTCTTTAGAACTGTCAACTGTGCAGTTAGAGACCTCCAATTCTATTCAATGGGGTTTTATGTAATTTCATCAAGCCTAGCACATTTTTAGGCTTCCTTCCTTTCCTTGTTTATATCAACATGGAATTAGGGAAAGATTTTAACTACAGAAGTGGCCCAACTTGAGCACAAGAAAGAATTACAAAAGAATTATTGATCAAGGCTCAAAGGTAGGTTGAGCAATTTTACATAGTAACTTATCTCAAAATCAGCCTTTTCGGTCTTCGCATCCATACTCAGGTCATATGTATAGCCACCGATTACTATATAAAGGAAAACACTGTATGAGAGAAGACATAGAAGTAGAGGTGACAAAATAAGCGAGTTGGGTGACGGGTCAAACGGATTGGATCAGTTCAGTATGGCTGACCAATTAGCTTTCCTTTAAAGTCATGCATTGCCTTAACTGGCACAGACATTTTAACCCATAAAGCATTGCCGGGTCTAGGTAAAGAACAAAGAATAGATGGGGTACCTTAAGGTCTTTTGCCTTCCATGGCCTCTCTTTTCTCATGGCAGCTTAAGCAAAGAAAAGGACCATCCCAAGGCTTTGGTTTTGCCGAATTACTCACTCCTGCAAGTACTGAAATACCCTCCCCAGGTTTCATTTCTTTTTGACACACCGCACAAGTGAACAATCTGAACAAGTTGGACAACGGGTATTTGGTATGTAATCTGCAACCAAATCATACATATCAGTTGTTAAAAATACGTAACTTAACTAGTAGACCTGTTAATGGGTCGGATCGTTAACAAATGGATAACAATCTTGCCCATGACCCAGCAGATTAAGAAATATAAGGTCTTCAATAATACAAACCTTTCTGAAAGCAAAGCTGATCCTTCCTCTATTAGCTCTTCCACCACGTCTTGCTGAAGATACACTGCATCAACCTGAGGGGGAGACCCTGAACTCTTTCTCCTAAACATCGACTTTAATACCCCTTTACCAGTCTTCTTTGCATGTGGGACATTAGAGTTTGTCTTTTCTGGGGGAAGAATATCAACAACAATGCAGGTTGTATCATCCCTTAATCCTTTGAGTTGTACTGCTTCCTATTAACAGGAATAATAAGGTAAAATATATGTTTAGAGTGATCAAACACTAAATAAACAATATGTGTATCCATACTTTAACAATTTGTGCAGCTGCTGTATCTGGTGGCAGTCCACGACAACAAACTAGAGCTGCTTCTGCAGACATGGCATCCCATACACCATCGCTGGCAATAATCATCCTTCCACCAGCGGAGGACAGCTGCCAGGTTACATATTACAAAATTTTATAATATTAGTGGTTGTCTAATGTATCCAAATATTTCACCCTTAAAAAAAAATATAACATCATAGCACTGCAATATCATTAACTGACCTTCACTTGTTTAACATAAGGAACAGGAACAATGAACTCTCCGACATCCACATCTCCAATCGATCGTGAGAGGCACAAACCACCAGGCCAACATCTCAAAGGACCAATCTACCAAAAAAAAAAATTATGACTCAATAATAAGCAACAATTGTATACATATATAAATACATATACATACTATATACAACAAATTTTGTATAAAAACATGAAAATAAAGACTGAAAATACAAGTTTTGAAACACGTTACACTACTCTTTATTATAATTTCATTTCACTCTTTCAGTAATCCAATATCAATGTGAATGGTTTTAAATATTTCTGATACAAAGCCCCATAAGCAAAAGTTAAGTGACCAAGAAACCCACAATGACCACCTTCTTTCACCATCCACTTGAAAGATTATGCAGTCTGATTTTTAGAACACGTCTCATATTAATAAATATATAATAAGGCATCATGCAGATAGTTTGAAAGAGAATTTCAAAAAAGGTGAATAGAGAAGACCACATACTTGTGCACCACCACCAGCGATAAGCCGACCGACCTCACCGCCACTTGCAGTGACACGCTCCCTCCTACCGATAAAAAGAAACAAGATATTACAGTTTGACAGTCTAGAATAATGGACTTAAAAGAATTGCATCATAAAGAGATTTGTTAGCATACTCTTCTTCACTGCAATCAAGCCTGTGATCTGCTGATAAATAATATAAGCCACCATCTGCAGATTCGAGTATGCAGCGGGAGTCACCCACAGAAGCTACAGTTATAACTGATCCTTCAATTATTACAAAGGTGACAGTCGTTCCTGATGATTGAACTGCAACATAACAATGCATAAGTACCAAGTTTATTTGATTGGGGGCACGATCACATGTAGGACACACAAGTACATTCACACATTTAAGAAATTAAATAAAGCAGATGATAAAAGTGGGTCATGCTACAATCATACGTACAGTATGCCAGAGGCCCATAACTAGGCACACATTAGATAATAACGGCTGCAAGGCTAATAAAACCTCTACTGATGGGATAATTGGGTATGTTTCGTTAGCTCAATAGAGAGCATGAGCAGCAATTTTGTTTTGCACCACTTTCATCAAGATAAATGACACAACTATGTTGTTATTAAAGATGGGAACATGAAATAATATAAACCATATCGAAAAGGTAGAATTCAACCATCTGTTAAAGACCCTTGATGCTTCAATATATGCAAGGCACTGAAGATACATCAAAGTGTGTGAGGGATTGGCGATTGTACCAGTATTACATATAATTATATCATTTTATGTCTATAGCGAAATCTTTTGGACCAAAATGCATCACTTTATGACGTCAAATAAGTAACTTCACATATTCACATTTCTGAAACAAAAAAGAAACTGTGGACACTATTATGGGCATCCAAAAACAGAAAATGATAAAACTGTTGATGTGGGTGTGTGTATGGGTATGGTGTGCGTGTGTGTATGTATGGATGGATACATATACTTTCTTCACCGAGGTACGTTAGCTTGTATTGCAACTGTTTTATCATTGTATACAGACTGGAAGGCGGAGGAAACATGTTTATCATGATAAGCTATAAGAGGCAAGTAATTAACCCAGTCCATGTGATGCTCAACCATGTTCATAAACGTTCACACCATGGTGGTCTTTAAGTCTCGTGATTCGCAACGTGTAGTAAAATACCTTTAAATGAGAACTGTTATAATATTTTTTGGCATCCTTTATGTTGTTTCTTTATTAACTAATCAGTTGTAGTTGTTTATTAATACCACAAATTTAGCAAAATAATTATTAGCTTCCATAAACATGTATTTGGCAATTTCGGAATTTTCACCTTTCCATCTGTATAACATGTCCCACTTATGTTTACAAGACTTCAAATCAAGCTTGAGATTATGTATAATGCGTGTTTATGATCCTAGATAAAGGGATCAACCATTCAAAATATGAAAGCGAAAAAGAAGGTAAACAAGAATATGATTGTGGACACATGAGCATGTGATTCTAAAATCATCAACAAGAAGCGTATTTTGCATAACACGAGTCAGGTTTTTGCATGCAAATAGCTTGGTACAAGGAAGTAGAAGGCCTAATTATTTAGATAGGGATCAAAACACCAATACAAAAACTGCATATGATTGTAATTCTATTACCCCCAAAATTACATGCCAAATAAGTTATAGGTGTCATTAATATCCCAAACGAACACATGGTAACAAGTAATAACCCCCAAGGTTACTAAAATTCCATATAAGACAAGTGATACTATATCAGTTTCGAAGACAAATGAAACGGTTATTCCTGAATCCTAATATAGAACACTGAGACCCAAGTCCCAATAAGACAACCTTACTATACTCATGCAGATAACTAGACTTTAAGCTTTTAAGTTATTAGAAATTTTACATGATTGAAGCCGATTGGCGACTCCGCTCTACATGCATTCAATATATAATCACAGGACGTCAAAAACAAAATTTCCTACTTCAAATCGATGTGACTTTGTAAGGTTCAAAATCTTATTCTGTCAAGAAGCCTAGAGAGAGCAAGAGAGAGAAAAAATACCTTGTTCTTGGAAATCTTTATCCGTTTTCACAAATCCCGCCACCAAAGCCCTGGGCAACACGGTTACCCACTCATCTCGGTTAAGATCTTTAGGAATAGCTCCCAAGACATTGTTTAAAAGGTTCTCCTTAGCATATATAGCTGCTGCAGACCCGTTATGACCGTCAAATATCTGCAAAATAAAATCTTGTTAAGAGAACATAACTACTCACTTCCAATAAATATTCACCATCCTATGCCTATTTGACTAAAAAACTAAGCAGCTTATCCCTCATTTTTGTTTCCTCAACTTAAATGATGAATTCAACACAGATAAAAAATTAAGTTATAAATCATAATTGATATAAAAAGTATATATAATAAATTAATAATAATAATAATATACCGCGAAAACGGAATAAGTAGTGACACCATCCCCTAACACGCGTTGGCATTCGGTTTTAAGCAATGAATAATCCTCCCCTTTCTTGGACTGACTAGAGTGACCACTAGTAATATCCGGCCTCTCGGTCTTCTCACTAGCCAATTCACGCTTCAACAACACCGATAGCGGGATCGTGTGATGCTCGCCCTTAACCGCAGCCATTTCCTCACTTGCTTCAATAATCCAAACGAATATCCTTCAACTCTACCCTAATTATTAAACATAACCTTCTCCAGATCCACCTCTACATACTCCATCACAAACAAACTCAATAAAGCCCTAACACACACCACAAGTTAACTGATCAGACATGTATTTATAAACAAACAATCCTTTTTTATTGTGATCGGAACATAAAACAAGCAGATATATCATATACGCGTAGAATCGAATAATAAGTGGAAGAAAACAGCTGGATTGGAGAACGAAATGCAAAGGAATATCTAAGATAAAGTGATGAAAGAGATATAAGATAGTACTTACAGATATTCCTTGATATTAAGAAGGCTATTGGATTCGTTTAGGATCAAATATCCAGCCAGAGAGAGAGAGAAAGAGGGTTATAATGGGAATTTGGTTGTGTTATTCTTCTTCATAATAATAATAATATTATCATGTGCTGAGCGAGCGTACAAAACGCGCACCGCTTTCTGCTTCAAAAAGCCGACTCCCAGTATGAGCTGTAACTGTTTCGTGAGTTGTTTCAACATGTTCATTTTTTTATTTTTATTTTTATTTTTATTCTTTTATATTTATGGTATTTACACGTATGGATGAGCTCGGGGCGGTATCCGTACCAATCGATACCTATCTCCAAAATACCGATTCTGAAAACTCCTAAAACTCAATACCGATCCCGTACCGATACCGATAGTACCAAAACCGAAAACCTCTAAATGTGGGTACCGATACCGAACACCCTCAGTTCGATATCGGTTCGGTACGTGATCGAGATCGGGACGGGACGGGATCGGTTTTTGGCGCTATGTGCTCATCCCTATTTACACCCTGTAAGGTATTTGGACATCCTCTTATAGGTTTAGGATCAAATACACAGTGAAAGAAAAATAGGAAGTCGTAGGAAGGGTATCAAACGGACTCCGATTGAACTCATTCAAGCGGCATTAAAACCGTCTCATCGAACCCTAAGATCTTAGTTTTTAGGTTTTCGCTTTTTTGGAATTTAGCTTGTAGTTTTTAATTTTATGTTATATCATTGTGTCTTTTATGTAGCATTGCGTTTTTTTCTTATTTTCATTATTGTGTCATTTTTGCAACTCATTGTGTCTTTTTTCTTCAGCATTGTGTTATATTTTGTGGCTCATTGTGTCATATTTCGTGATTCTTTGTGTTTTTTGTATCATTCTCACCCTTCTCATTTTTGTTACATTGTGTAGAATAACTTGACCCTCCTCTTATACGATGCGTATAAGGGGTGCATAAATTTTTACGTGTTATTAATGTACATCAACCAAAGACATGTCAAGAACGTATACGCTACGTATGGGCATATACGCGACGTATAGGGGCTGTGTGAAAGTTTGTGTTATCCCCTATATGCCGCGTATAGCCATATACGAAACGTATAAAGGCATGGGTGTACAATTATATGTCGAAAGCTTTTTTAAGCTACCAATATTTATTATTATTACTATATCAATCATTGATTTATTAAATGTATAACTGAATATGTCAACCATATAACACATTTTTTAGATCGGGGGATCATATTTTTTAAGCATTTATACGTCAATGACTATTTTAAACTGAATTATTATTATATGTTTATGGTCAAGAGATACACAAACTTAAATCGTGTATTTACGTATATTCATGTACTTAGACCATCCGTAGTGGGGCGTTTTTTTGAGAAAAAAAAAATAGCGCCCCTGTACACCATTACAGGGGGGCTCCATGGACCAAATTCAGCAAAGGGCTTTATATATATAACGCCTCCCCTCTTTTGCCCCCTCCAATCAGATCAAGCCACGTCATCTCTCTCTTTATTTTATTATTATTTTAATTAAAAAGATATAATAAAATATTAATAGGGGCTTTATAAATAAAGCCCCTACCACTACACCCATTTTTCAGTTTCTCTCTCCATGCTGACTCAGCTGCCACGTGGACCAATCAGAAAGGAGGGCTTTATATATAAAGCCCCCCACTACGCATGGTCTTAAAGTTAAAAGTGACAAAATTAAGTTATGGAATGCTCAAAAGTCAAACCTATTTCATGTGTCAGGCTATACGGAATGATAAAATTAGTTTGCTTAATTGCTTTGTTAGTACTCTGCGTATGAAAATTATCTATAATCTATAATACATTATAAAGGAAGAGTGATGTACAACATAGTAATTTTGTACATCATACATTATAAAGGAAGAGTGATGTACAACATAGTAATTTTGTACATCATCCAACTATTATAGCAACATGTACAAGTAAATTAAGCTTATATCACAAGGGTATAATTGGAACTTTGTAGAACATTAAGACACTTGCAAGGATATCAATGTAATTTTACTATGCTCTCCTACCTCACATCCTCAAAACATATTACATCCCTACCCTCACATTTATATTATTGGTTGTTACTTTATTGGCCCTTTATTGTTGGTGTAATTTTCATTTAAGGGGAAGGAACTCAAGGGACTAACAAGTTGTTTCTAACCCATGGGTCTATAAAAGAAAACACAAAAGATGTTGAAAGGTACAACAACACTCATTCAGTCATTTGTCTAACTTAATCGTTCTTTGAGCTACAATTTTATGCTACACCCTAAATGTAAAATAATTTAGACACTTGTACTTTATCTTCCTCTTTGTGTTTACTTTCTACAATCAGAAATCTGCCGGGGGAGTTTTGTTGCCCAAATCAGCCGTCAACTTTGAACGTTATCTTATGGGAGAGGTGAGTAATAGTTTTATTTCTCATATGATTTGTACTTCTACTTCAAGGTAGGATGCCTGCAGTTTGCTTGTAATGTAATTACATTATATTTGTGTATCTAACATAATCTGTATGTCTGTACCAGATTCTTGCTGTTGGTAACGAGGCAGGGGACTTACAGGCTGGGGAAAAGGTAGGTTAATACATTTTTAATTGGCCAGTTTCTTAACTCTTGAGTGAGCTTATGTTCAAAGTTCATGCTTGGTATATACAGTAGTTTTTCTAATATAAGATGTCATGGAATGATGGAAGTAGCAATGTCAAGGACACCTTGTAGTGGTGGTGTTCTCATTATTCATTTGACATGGGTTTTGCTTCTTCTGCAGGTTCTTTTCTCTGATGTTAACGCGTATGAGGTAAATACTCTCTCACTAAGTCGAAGTTCTATTTGTGCACTCGTAAATCGTAATCCCGATTCCCGCCTCCACACAAAAAATATATATATATAAGAGGAAAACAAATTTTAAATTTATTAAATTAATATAGTTGAAATGTCGAAAATACCCATGTAACAGGTGGATCTGGGAGCAGAGGGAAAGCATTGCTTCTGCAAAGCAGGAGACTTGTTGGCTGTGGTTGAGTAGACACGTATGAAATCACTTTATCTTATTTCCTACAACTCAAATCATTGTAGCAATGTTATTTGATAAAAGTTTTGTTGGCAATAAAAACACACAACAATTTGAAATAATATTATTGTTATTCAGCACCGATTTAATCCTTCTTGTTTATGTTTGGACTAATGTAGTCGAGTGAATAAAGCCGTTCTAGAAACAGAAGTTACAAGTATATGTTGCATAAAAAGTAATATGATATCAAAGTAGCAAAGTGTTCAACAAAACCCTTTGCGGGTACTCATTTTACAAGCTGCTTTCTCACGTGGTAGTTGGTACCATGTAAAGTTTGGTAGTGAACATTGCCACGCCCCATTCTATGGCACGTTGTCTACGCAAGATGTTAGTCCCACACTGCCTGGTGCTATCTTTTCTTAGGTCAAGGCGAGAGAGTTTAAAGGTTATGAAAGTGAGGAAAATCTCAACACTCTTATACTTAGAAGACTTCAAGATGAATTTGTGATGGTGAACATGACCGGCATGAACAAAATGTCTTTGATATGTTTAGCTGAACAGTTAGATCATTTAGTTGTCATTGTAAAGGCTGGGAACAGGTCTTCACTTCATAAGCGAGATATGTTTACTTGATCAATTAGTCATCTTTATAAGAAGAGAAAGATGATTAATTCTCGAGTTCGATTCACGGGGTATGCAAAACATGTGAAGCCTTTGGGTGAGGGCTTGAAAAGCCTGTATGCACGGGGAGTCGAACCGGGTTGGGTAGGTTCGTTGGCAAACGACTTACCCGGGTGAAGTACGCCGATAAAAAAAAATAGTCATCCTTATAAAGGATGGGTTCACTTTCGTCAGTTACCCTAATTTTAAATTAAAACGTTACCTATTAAATGACACATTTTATCCCTTGGTAGACTCTGTTTCTAAGCCTAATTTTTTGTTATTTAATAGCAAATCCACTTGCCTTTGTTAATCTGAAGTACTCTTCTTTCACTGTTTTAGTGGATTTGGCCCATCTTTTTTATATAGCATGTATAAAACACATAATGCCTATAAACTGAATGTATTAGTGACTATTTGGATTTCAATTCTGATACATTGTGGTCTAACAAGATCTCTATTTTCTTCTATTGATAATGACCATGACTAATTCACTTGACAAGGTAAACTATAAGACCACACAGAGTGGGCTTGGAAGAGGGGCGGGAAGGGGGGAACATCGCCCCGGGTGGGCTTGGAAGAGGGGCGGGAAGGGGGAGGCGAGGAGAATTAGCTTGGCGTGAGGCACTTTATTTTTGTTTTGATTGGCTGATTTTTTTTTCTTTTTTAACTTTAACACACACACATAATAATAATAATAATAATAATAATAATAATAATAATAATAATAATAATAATAATAATAATAATATTTCTTCCCCCCTTCCACTCCCCACAATTTTTATCTCCCCTACGTGAGACCCAAAAGTGCCACATGGCGCTTCATCCCCCTCCCCCCCACCCACCCCACTCCTTATAGTCTAAAACTGAGAGTTGAGAGTGCCAAGTGAGTAGTGTGACAGAAATATTTTCTATAATAATTACTCTTGGCTTACCACAATCGAAGACACGGTTCGACCGTAGAGTAAACACACTGATGTTGGACAAGTTTTGGTGCCCCCCCCCCCCAAGCTTTGAATAGAAAGACCCCCGATTAACCCACTCAATAAAAATTATCTCTTGGTTTGAAAACTATAAATGTACATACGTTAACGGCAACAAACTTGGATGGCTTTAGGTCACCATAACGAATCGCCCACAAACGCCATCACCACAAACCCCAAACACAAGTACGATGACATAAAATACACACCCGCTGCAACGCGCGGGCATTCCCACTAGTGTTCTTAAATGTAGGGATGGCAATGGGTCGGGTTTGGGACGGGTTTAGGTAATCCCAACCCCATACTCGATTACGTATGCCCGTCCCAAACCCGTCCAAAAACCCGTCGGGTTTGTGTCGGGTAATTACCCATCGGGTATCGGGTATACCCGCGGGTTTCGGGTAAACCCATTAATTTTGAAAACTTACCCAGTGGGTATATCCAACCAATAACCTGTCGGGTATCTATTAGATAACTACTAACCAATTACATTTAGCATTATTAAATATATATGTAAATAATTACAATGTATACATATAAAATACTTAAATCATATAAAAATACTTAAAGACATATATAGATAACAAACATATAGATAAAAAATAATATACACTTATTTTTGGCAATTTTTAACACAAGATGGTCATTTAGATGGACAATTAGATATATTATGCACACATATTTAAAAAGACATATAAGAAATTATATTGGATATCTAATCGGGTAAACGGGTATACATTATCGGGTAATCGGGTCGGGTAAACGGGTATATCATCAAATCCCAAACCCGTCACAAACCCGCAAAAAAAATAAAAACTAATCCCATACCCGGACCCATACCCGATTAGCCAACCCCAAACCCTTCTCAAATGTGTCGGGTTTCGGGTTTACCCATCGGATTCGGGTTTGATTGCCATCCCTACTTAAATGGGAAGCTAAATATATTTGATATTCTGAAAGGTTGTATTATAATATTTTGTATGAGATGAAAAGGTTGATACGCGAAATAAGTTAATGTATATATAGAGTATATATAGTGGTGTGGGGTTTTTAGTGCAATTTTGTGTCACACGACTATGTGATTAGTTATGAATTAACCATGCATTTTGATCTCTTCGACTCAGGGCCGGCCCTAATGCTTTGTAAAATCAGGCAACCGCCTAGGGCCAATAAAGTTCTAGGGCCCCCTAGTTTTACTAGGTTATGTTTAAAGTCGCCTCAGATTTTAAAATCATAGCTAAACGATGATGATGTATCATAACAAATTCTATAGATCGTGAGATATCTCTCGAGATGCTTTGTAAAACTAGTACATTGTAATGAAGTTAAAGTCAAATCAGACGCCATTTAATTTAGTTTCATGTATTTAGCATGAACTAAGCGGTGTTCAGTTACTATATAACTTTTGTTTATTTATTTGGTTGATTGTTATAGAGTTAACTAAGGGTTTTCAAATTGAAATATTTTGTGTTTACTTTTAATTGAATTTTGCAGGAATTAGCATTTGGTGGTTTGGACTTATTAAATAAATAAACATTAGATATTGATATTAGAACTCCTTGCATTATATCCATTTGTTCATTAGTTAGCATTGTTATCATTTAGGAGTAAACAATAAACACATTCAATAAATAATGAATCTTGATTCATACATCAGTTGTAGGATCTTCGTAACGTGTTAGGAGGAAAATATCTATTATAAAATTGTGAAAGGACCCAACTTTGATAGTTCGGTATGAGATTAAAATGATTGACCCGCGCTACGACAACTATAACTTTTTAGTTTATTCGGTCTCAAGTCCAGGTAAAGGATGTGAGTTTATAAATAATAATCTAAAAGAGCCCCGACTTTTTAGTTCGCTTATGGTCTCCAAAAATGTTGAGCCGGCTCTGCTTCGACTACAAAAGTTACACAGATCTGGAGAGTGGCATGAGAGCATTCACATTAAGATCTCCATTTTAATGTGAGCGGGTTATCTATATTATATAAAGTGGTTGTCAGCGGGTAGAAAGAAAAAGTTATTGTTCATCAGTAAATTTGGAGGAGACATCGTTCACCTTTATAACTTGTTAATATTTTTTTAAAAAGTGGTTATAAATGAAAGAGTAAGAAAAATTGATGATAAATGTATAAAAAAAAGTATTCAACATGCGTATTCTAATTCTTGATTTCTTAATTAATTGTTCATTTGGTAAAACAAAATATGCAAAATAAATAAATAAAGAAACCAGTTAAGCATCATGGTACCCCAACCAATGGCGGAAATATCGAGGTGTCACGTAGTGACGATTGTTCAAAAGCTCATGGTACTAAAGTGTAAATATTATTTAGTTCAAGATTCAAATGTCAAACAACGAAAATAAGAAATACATCAAGTCTCAAAAAACTCATGAAATATGTTTGTTTTATTCAACTAAGTCTCAATGCCTATGTGATATCATCAAGCGTCTCCTGAAACATGTACAAAATACGTCAACAATAATGTTGGTGAGTACACTTAGTTTTGTGTACATATAGTATAAGTATAAAAAATGTTTACAATTCAAGTGTCATTAATCATTCAAGGCAATTATGGAAAACAGTAAGTACAAGATGCGAGTCAAAATCAAACCTCTTAAGTAACAAAGATTAAAGCATTAACAATGACATAGGACTTCCCACACACATAGGTACTTTCCATTAGACGGGTTGTCAATCCAAATAGCGCTATCCATTGTTAAAGTCGGCTAGCTAAGTTAATGATTTTGTAATGATTGCAAGTATACTACGTTTATGTTTAAGCACAAAGCACACGAATTCAAGCATAACACGCATATGAATTGTATGTAAAACGTTTATGAATAAGTGCACGTGTATGTTTAATATGTGTACATGAATCACCCCAAAAGTGTATAAATGAAAAAGGGGATAAGCACACTCACCTTTATTGTGATGGACTTACTAGAATACGACGAAGTCAACGAGAATAAATGAATTATGCTTGAACCTAAGTAAATTGAGAATAATGATTTAGGTCTGCTAATGTTATTTTATACTGTTCGCGTAAAAATATATAACCTTCGATATGTGTTATTATCGTTGTCATTATTATACTAATTCACTAATAGTTGGATTTAAACTAATCTTTCCTCTAGTTCAATTTGCAAAATAGAATGCGTAGAATTCTTGTTTAGAAGAAACAATATATATCCAATTTTAATAATCAACACAACTATTTGAGTTCAAATATTATATAGAAATACTTTAACCTATATTTTTAAATCAACTCTATTTAGGTTCATTCATGAACCCGGTGAATAAATCAACTCAATTTTGACACAGTATTATTTACGTATATTTTTTTAAGAAAAAAATGTATTATATAATAAATAACACAAATGGTAGGCATATCAATGAAAAAACTTAATAATAATATTTTAACATGTATCGTAATATATATACACGTTATTAAACCTGCATATTTGTTGGTGATCTAAACAAAACGCAATTTGCTTAACAAGGCATCACATTTAGTGTGTTAATGTATATTATAGGAACATAAATCCGTGAAAAAAAAAAGATAGATGCTTACCTCAAGTTAGACAGTATATTGATCGCGCCCAATATATTTAGGTCATCTAAAATCGAATCGAAACTTTGGTACGGTTTGAATAGTCCCTCAAACAACTCACGTTTTGATAGTATGTTCGTCATGAGCGGAGATGCGCCATGATGGGTGTAAGTCAAGGAGAAAAGTTATTTGTTGGGGTTGGGATTACAAGAATAAGTAGAGAGAGTTTTAAGGTACGGTTGTTTGTCATGATGTTTTCGATTATAAACAAGCCAAAAGCTCCATCTTGTAGTTAATTTAATTTACTCCACATTTAGTTCTAATTATTCCATTTAATAGCCAAGAAGTAATGTTCTTTCTGTAACGCTTTTCAAAGCAATGAATTCCCTTAAATATGATATACTTAAATAGGGTGGGGTTAGCATACAAAAGAGGTGTTTTGTAAGAAGGGTGAGAAGGAAAAATGACCATTGGATCAACTTGATGAAGGGATGAGATGATAGTAGTGGCAATTTTGTAATATGTGTTTTAATAATATTAGATAAATTAAGGCTGTAGGGGTAGATGTGTAAAATTACACATCTTAATTAATAAAATCCATTTAATTCACTTATTAAATAACCATATCTTCAGCTTGTTTATAGGACATTTATCAAAACTTTCTTCACCCAAAATAAGGAAACAATAAAACCAAGATTCAATCAGAGAACTCTTACGATCAAACATTATCTCTTTCTTCCTCTCTCTTCAAACCAGAGATTTAATCGATTGAAGGCTGGGTTTGTTATGATGTCCATTATTGTTCATAAGGCCCTTCTAATATTCTTCATGTTCTTATTATTCTAGATTCTCTCAATTTCCTTCTCCCTTCAAAAATGGCAACTTCCTTCTCCTAAATCAGAAAATATCAATGAAGATTCAAAGATGATATGTTAAAACACAGTTTCTAGAACCGACAGTTGTGTATTTTATTGTTAAAAGGTAGTATTTTTAAAGGATGTGTTTAATCTTCTTTGTACTAGGTTTTTATCATAAAACAGTTGTGTGTTTTATATTTAAAAGTTTGTATTTTAGGGGAAAGTTCTTATTGTTTTTGATTGTGTGTTTTATGTTTAAAGTAAAAAAAAAAATCATTTGTGTGTTTAAAGTTCTTATTGTTCTCACTACTTTATTGTTCTTCATTCTTGATAAGGTTTAAAGATATTAGATTGAGTTGGTTAGTTTGTTTACTATAGTGTTTGTGTTAATCGAGTATGGGTTAAAGATAAACGATATGTTTATCTAGAAATTTAATATTCCTAGCTATGAGAACCAAAAAGACTACCTGGAGTCTAATTAAAATTTAGAAGTCTTGTTTAGCAAGTTATTGTTGGTATAAAATAGATGATTAGGGGTCAATGTATTTTGTGGAGGGTGTTCATGATTAAAAAAAAACAGAGTCGTGAGAGTTACTCACAAAATATTAGTGTGTTATCTGTGTAATCTGAGCCGCCATACGAAACACATGAAACCTTTACTTTGCACACTCATTATATTCTCATAACAATTCTATAAAACCATATTTTAACCAAAATTGTAGCTCTCACTACCTATAATAAGAGAAGGCAGAAATGTTCAATGTTTTATTGATTGCGTGTTTTATGTTTAAAGTAAAAAAAACACTCAGTTGTGTGTTTAAAATTCTTATTGTTCTTCATTGTGTGTTTTATATGTAATCGTTATTGTGCTTTATGCTTAAAGTTAATGTCACTTTTGTTACTCCAATGGTGTTAAAACACATCAGGTTAACAGTTTTCAATTGTTGGTTTTGTGGTTATATGGGTTTTTTGTTTAAAACACAAAGTTAATCTTATTGTGTTAAAATACAATGATTTGGTTTGCAGTAAAACACACTGTAAATTTATCTATCAACTTAAAACACAAAGAAAAAAAGTTTGTTTTGAAAAAAAGTTGACCGAGAATTTGAAATTAATATCCCTATAATTACTCTTAAATTAAAAAAAGATTTAAATTTAATAAGATAATTATTTGTGTAAATTTACTTATTTATCCTTCACCTTGGTGCTATGTGTCATAATGAGATTCCTTCTCACCCTTCTCACAATATAAGGTTTTTGTATGGCCTTATCTACTTAAATAATACATATTTATTTTCTAAAACAAGTATTACTAGATGTTTTAGCCAAAGTTAATTTTATTTAACAGGTAACAATTGTTTAATGTGTTATTTGTTTCATGAGCATATATTATTATTGACGCGTTCAGTATATGTCTCCACATAATTGTTCAGTTATACGCCGAATTATAATCGTTTAACAAAGTCCGAAATAATAAATCGAGTCTTTTAAAGTTTCAAAATTCCAGGTAGTATAGTTCTACCCCAAACGTTACCGTTCAATTACGGTTTAGGCGTTTTACTATTTTGAATCATTGGCATTTTAAGTCCCTAAAGTTCTAATTAATTATTGAGAAAAATGGTCAATGTTATAGTCTCCTCTACTTTTGAAAATTTTGTCTTGAAATTTTTTTGCAAAAAAATTTTACATTGGTTTGAGGAAGGTTAAGATGTTGCTGTTAGTTTTATGATTGGTTAGGAAAACACAAAGTTTGAGGAATTTGAGAATTTTCTGGCAAGCATTTTAAGTTAAGATTGAGAAAAAAAACAAAGGTTTTAATTAGGCTTGCTTAAATACACCATAAAATGATTAAATGGATTTGTTGGTATATGATAAAATGAAAATATTGTTACGTGTTATGATGTTAGGTTTATGAAGAAAAAAAAAGACTTGAAATACGAAAGAATCGTCTGTTCTATGTTGGATTTGAAAGGTGATAGGAGGTATTTTTTTTTAAAGTCTACCAGGACGATCCAAGAGACACCAAGAGCTTCGCAAGATCTTAGTAGCACTAAATCCTACTGATAATGGTTAATAGGAGAGCGATGCATAAGTTTGGATCATGGAGATAATGACTGTGATGGAGTCACTAACTAAGATTACTCAAGATTAGAAAGAATGGTAAGAACTTCGCAGGGACTATCACCATACTCAAAGAATAGAGGTTGAAATCAAACACAATGTTTATGTTTATATTTAGGTTTGAAATGAATAATCTAGACTAGGATTTGTTCTTGGTTTGATTCCCAGTCTCATTCCCGATGCACCATCAGTACTTATATATATGGTGTACCGCAGCTAACCCACCACACCTTTGATACTTTGAAAACGTACTGAAAATCTCTCCTAAAACCCTAATAGAATTTCACACCACCCCAATGTACCTGTAAATTTGTGATTACGTTATGGACCGTAATCGCCAATTTACCTTACATTAGGGTGTTATGTCCTTCTACAACACTAACTTAACACATTGAAACGACTGAAAGTTTGAAGACTATGCAAAAAGAGGGGTGTCATATTTTACGCACAACTAGGGTATGATGAGGTACTTCCCTTCACCAGGTTCACCTCCTAAGATAACCCATTCACTGTGTTAGACTACAAGACACTAGACACACATTATGGCAGAGTAAGGATTTGCTTAGTTTCCCTCAAATCAAAAACATATTCCAATTAACCTAATAACTAGCTTTTCTCGCAAGCTTCCATGTTATAAGAATACTTAGCACGTCAACACGAGCACGAACACTAACTTGGTTAATTAATTCATGAGTAAAAGAAATACTTTCACTCCTCAACTCTAACATGAACACTAGTTAGTTCGTCGATTTTCTAACACACCCGTTAGAGAAATCAATATATAAGTTTACAAATTAAACTTACGATTTTGTAAATAATAATTTCTAATACGCTTATTAGAAATGTTTCATGACACGTTATTCTTTCAACGTCATCGATTCTAACACGATTGTTAGAAATACATGTTTCAAAACCTTATATTTTAAAACCCTTTATTTTCCAATACTCTTATTAGAAAATGTATACATTTCAAATACTTTAAAATTATCTTTTTAATACGCTTATTAGAAAGAAAACGTTATCAAACATTTTTACATGGGTTTTCAAATAATTTGTCTTTTCTAATACTTTCATTAGAACTTTATTATTTCCAAAACGTGTAATGTTAAAATTGTTAATAGTCCGGTTTATCTAAACACAACCCAAAAAACCCATGAATCCGAAATTGAATCAAAAATTCGTTTTGTAAAACAATATTTTGGATTAAAGATTGCATTCCCATTATGAATGTAATCTAATTCGATGTACCAAAAGAAAACACTTACAAACTTTCGCGAACCAAATTCCTTATGAAGAACACGAAAGTTTGTTTACTAATCTGTTTAAGTTTGTTGGAAAACTTACATTGAATTTGAAGATGAAATCATCAGCGTGAATCGGGCTTGTGTTTGACACAATTCCCTTAAACAGATTCGCGGTCTGTTCCCAGGGTACACCGGTTCCTAGCAGTGATGATGCACTGCCGGACTATCCCACTTGCCTGAAAAATAATCGAAACTTGGTTGCTATGCTAGAGTGTATGTGTGTTGCAAGAGTTTCTAAGTGTATATTTCTCATGTATCACAAATATATGACACAAAAGTCTCTAATCTATACAAGAGGCAATGATGGATGAAGAGTCTAACATAATTAGACACTTAATTTTAGTCTTAAACTATAATCAAGTGTCATAAATAAATTAACTCTACTTAAGAGTTTTTCTACAATTCACCACATGAAGAGTTTTTTTTTTTTTTTTTGAAAGGCAGATTTCATTAAAAAAACACACAAGCCAAGGGAATTCCCAAGACGGGAACCCCACGAGACCAAGATTACATCACATCAAAAACAAAAGACTTCCACCCCTTCCAATCCACCCCACTAACACTACGACTACTACATAGCCAAAGATAAGACAAGGACTTAATGTCCGCCACTAACTCTACAGCGTTCCTATACTTTTGAGCGAATAGTCTCTCATTCCGAGCTTTCCATAACCGCCAACAAGCCACAATAAAGATACCATATAAAATCTCCTTTTTTTTCTTCGACCATCTAGAGCCTTCGACCACTTCAACAATATCTTTAACCGAGAAAAGAAAGATGGGAGGGAGATTAACCCACGAAGCGATACCTTGCCACAAACCAGCCGCCATGCCACAACCCGTAAAAATGTGATCCACGCTCTCGTCTTCAAGCATGCAGAAATCACAAGAACAGTCTCCATGGATAATATTTCTATTGCGGAGCGCCACTTTAGTCGGAATTCTTTCTAACAACAACCTCCACATGAAGATATTACATTTTAACGGGATCCACCTACACCAATTGAAATCGCTAAACGGGGTAAGGCTGCCGACCCGGTAGCTCACGATCCAGTGTTTAGCGATGTTTACCGAAAAATCAATAGGCCCACCCTCATACCAAGCCCATGAATCAGCCCTATTCACCAAGGATTGGCCCAGCAGTGATCTGTGGCAATCCAACAGTTCGCTAACCTGAAGGGCCGATGAAGGATAAACTCTCCAACTCCATGAAACCGGCCCACTACCATAAAAACCTTCAAGTCTGTCCGCAACGCTGCACCATTTGTTTCTTTCGAGCCGGAATAAATTAGGATATAAAACTTTTAACGGGGTATTAGAGAGCCAAGGATCAATCCAGAATTTAATATCCACCCCGTTACCCACAATGCCACGGATCATTTGAGGAGCGGAAGTGTCACCCACTTTAAATCTTTTACAACTCTTAATCAACTTCGACCACGTACCTGAAATGCTAGTTTTGCACGGATACATATCCCACTGACGAACCGAGCCATGGATAGCAATGATAACTCTCTTCCACATAGCCTCACCTTCAACCCGAAATCTCCAAAGCCACTTAAGGAGAAAGGCGTTATTGATATCTTCCAGCCGACTAAGACCCAACCCACCATTTTTTTTCGGAAGAGCGACCTTATCCCAAGCCACCCAGTGAACCTTTCTAGAATCCGGATCACCACCCCATAAGAACTTTTTAATCAAAGATTCAAGTTTTGTAATCACTGCCACCGGAGCCTTGTACAAGGCAAAATAATAAGAAGGTAAACTCTCTTAATTTTAATCTTAAAACTATAATCAAGTGTCATAAATAAATTAACTCTACTAAAGAATTTTTCTTCAATAATTATAATTTCACTAAATTATAATTTCATTAACTTAAACCTCCATTCAACTTCTAAACCTCCAACAGTGACTAACTGCTACACCAATTTTTCAAGAAATTCTAATAGGTTTTACATGTGTAATGGGTTCTAAATACACATACATAACATTTAGCCTAATAGGTTGTACTTTTATCATCGCATTCTTAAACGAACTTCAACTATTAATTAATGTTATTCAACCAATGAATTAATGGTGGACTGATTTGGGAAAAACTTGGTGTTCCTTGTGATCCAGGTTTGATTCACATTCTCCCCATTATTTTCTACGGCATCCAGGTGATGAGCGAATACGGGTGGCCCGTTTGACTTGGATGGGAGGTGATGTTTTACCGATTATTCCACTACCGTGCCTTAGGGAGGGTGGAGCAGTGGCGAAGCTTGGTTCGCCAATCGGCGGGGGCCGGACTCAATTTTTTTCGATCGATAGTGGCAAATCGGCGGGGGCCGAACTCAAACCAGACTAAATTTACCTATGAAAATCGCAAATTTATACTACTGCGCCAAAAAACAGGGGGGGCCAGGGCCACCCCTGGCCCTCACAATACTTCGCCCCTGGGGTGGAGGTCAGGTTTCCGTGCATCTAGGAGAGCCAAGGGGCTAGCGGCGGTCGTGTAGTCGACCTTGGTTGCAACGCATGTTGTCACGTCGTTCCTTACCGTTAAAAAAAATAAAGTTATTCAAACTCTTTTTAGTTATGCAAAAATAGCCAAATAGGTACGATATCCTAAAGAAAAAACAGAGCACAATATAAGAAACTAAAAGTCTTGGTCATACCTTGAATATTATGTACAAAAAAATATATATAGAACATCAGTAATTTTATAAAATAATACTTTATGTGAAGCGTCTATATCACATTATATTAAAAAGGATTAAAAAAAATGATAATGGTTTAGACAACGACAACTGCTTGTGCGACCTTTAGTTGCATGTGGTAATTAAGTAGGGATTGTGTGGGGTCTGAGTGATTAAATTTAAATTGAAGATGAAGCCGACTTGAGTCGGCTCCTTAATTTTTAAGAATATTAAAAGTTTTAATAGAATTAGTCAGCCAACTATTCATGAACACGTTTTCCAGTTAGACATATGTTGCTTCATTACCTGTGTATTTATTTAGTTACAAGATTTGGATCATGATTCACGACCGACCTACATTCGATTAAAAAAAAACTAGTCGAGTGACATTTTCAAACAAACAGTGACATTGATTTATCGAACATTTTTCAAAAAGTGATAGTTCTGAAAAAATCATAGATCTTTGAAAGAGAGTATACAAAATCATAACATTCCATTAATCATGTTGAAACAGTGAATATGAATTATTGTTCACAATGATTAAGGATATTGATAATTGATTCATCATTAAATTTAATCGTTTTCTACCATCGATCATTTACCATATTATCGGATAAAAGAAATCAATGAACAATAGTTTCACGACGACTTCATATTTGAGCATAAATTGAAGCTAAAATCATCAAATCTAATAAGCTAATTTGGATTCACAGATAGTTGCTCTATCAAATCAACAATAACCAACATTCTTAATTTACAAATACAAGTTTATAGATCAATCCAACTAATGATAATATTCGAATAAATTAACACTCAACCTAGATCCTGACTTTTGTCATAACATTAGTTACACGTTTCTATTAAGAGCTTATACGAAGAAACAATGAGCAGGTACAGAGTCTCAAGTTTAATTGTATTCACAAACACGGAATAAGGGATCTAATTCGAACAAAGTTTCATTCTTGACATTCATCGCTAAGATTACTGTGTCGTTACAGCATAGAATTCGATCCTAATTCCATGTAATGTTCATATTAAGCATATCTCGGACCAACACAATTGTCAACCCACGTCATTGACAAGATAATTGCTATAGGGGTCGAATTTCGTTGAAGCTGCTTACATGCCTCTAAAAGGGCGACGTAAATTTTAACACATGTACATGTACGGTACGTAATAATTAACATACCCAACAAGTCCAACTTTAAGAGGCCCGATAATGAATGAATTTCCAAAACATGTATGGCCCAATATAGTCATTTTAACCGTCAAATCTAACACTTAACCCAGAATCTGATGTTTTTGGCTCGTGTATTCTAACGTTGCATCCTAGCAGACCTCATCACTTGTCCGACTACATTGTGCCACAATTCCATTTTGTCTCAAGTCCACACCTCCAACCGAAGTCGTCCAGTTTGTGCATTCTTTAAAAACTTGGGGTTTTAAGGGAAACATGTAAATCTGATGTGGCACTAAGGTGACAGTTTGTAGGGTTCACATATTTTTGTGAACTTGACGTCTCACCAAAACCTCTAGTTCTTTGGTGTGACAACATTTAGTTTTCACAAGGACACGTGACACTTTTTTTTTTTTTTTTTGAACGGCCAACGAATCAATTCCGAGCTCTCGGGACACCCTTTTGGCGAATCAGGTACTCGAGAGTACCCGGGCCACCAATTCCCGGGAAAACCCGACCACTCACTCGCCCGAAGGCACGACAGTGAAATAATCGGTAAAACCGGTCGGGATCAGGACTCGAACCCAGACCAATGGCCGGGTCATCCCTCATTTCCCCTCCACCAATGTCCTCCAAATGTAGCTAGTGGGACACGTGACATTCTAACAGAAAAATATAAAACTTATCACAATAACAATATAACTATAATAATAACTTAATAACATATTAAATTTTCAAATAAATTAATTAAGAAAGTTGTATAAACAAAAAACTCTTTAGATGACTTTTCTACCTGTTTGACGCGTTCAACCTATTTGACGCAATACATAAATGCAATGAAAGCAAACTTGTGTGAACAAGATCACGAGTACAAGAAAATAAAAATGATCAGAGGTCTAGAAAGAAACAGTGTCCAGCATTGTACCTAATGTCTGAATGATATTGGACGACATGAGATTGGAGACATGTTCTTCGAGATGTTTCTTTGCATCCTGCCTTCCCACATTTGCAATTGCTAGCTTCTCTGGAGACAGTTTGTCTTCTTCCTGAACAGCTTTGTTATATTTGATGGCTAGACTCAGCATCTCCTGCAAACATTAACAGCCATTCTTTCACAAACACAACATTTATCCAACAATACTTCATGCATCCACACACAAATAAGAAACGAAGGAACCCTTTCTATTCTTAAAAAAGCAAGAGGTGTGGTTTTTGACCCGTTTTCTTATTAATGGGTTGATTTGGGTTACTCTTTATCTATAATGGGTCAGATGCCTGCACAGGTTAAAAGTCGTCAAAAGTGTTTTTTTTAACTGTGTATCATCATCACCAGTCTGACCCGTTTTCTTATTAATGGGTTGATTTGGGTTACTCTTTATTGACCCTCATTGTTTAAAACGTTACATTATTATCAGGATAAAATAACTATGGTAATCATATTTGAAAAAAAAAAATCAGAAATATAAAAAAAAAATACGAAAAAAGTGGTTTGGGTCGATAACCCACTTCGATTTGAGTTCAAGCAACAATTTGAGCCATGCACTCTTACAAGAGCTGTGAAAAAGTTTTCTTACTTTTTTTTTTTTTTTTTTTTGATTTATGGTGTTTTAGCATGTTTTATTTTGTATTTATGCAGGAATTCTACTCCGGCCCACATGAACTAGAGCGCTACATAATCATGTAAGTTTGCGTCAATCTGTGACAAAATTGTCATATGGACATTTGAATTCTGTGAAAAAGATTTTGACCTGGACAGTCTGCTCATTGGTTTTTGAATGAGTATCAAATCGCTCAAGTTTCAATCCATCAGTCCACTTCTTCTTATGGAGGTTCAATAGCATCTTCTCTTCAAGTTCATTCTTCCTATAATTAATAGCTATTGAATAGTAGTGCCTATTCAACCCATGAATTAACGCCTACAAAAACAAGATTATAAAAAAAATCAATAAACATCAAAATAATCCCAAAGATCTTAGATATGTCTACTGTTAAGAACTCACTTGGATGGATGGTTTATTAAGATGGCCAAGATTGGATGTTGTTTGTCGTGGTTCTTGGCCAAGCATCATGGTTTGTGGGTTAATCAGACGGAAAGCATCTATCACAACCTTCCCTTTCACACTCTGGATTGGATCCACCACCACGGCAACAGCTCTTTGATTCAGAGCTTCAAAACTCTGCAATTTGGTTCAATCAAGTCCATCAATAGAAATAACAAGGTACATTTTCAACATCAAACAAGAGGATGTTAAATGATAAATTCTACAAGTAGATTTGTTCACTTGCACAAAATGAAAAAAAAAATGGTATTTTCAAATTAGAATGCTTTGCAGCCCTGCTTACGGCTGTGCGCATATAATGTATATATGTGTGGCCCTCGGGGGGCAAAAGTAAAGTTGCACTAATTTTAACGTTATTTAACTAATTTCGTGAAAATAACGTTAAAAATGACGGACGGTTAATCATGCATCAGGTGGTGACGTGGTGACGTTGATAGCCAAAAGACAAGGGGGTACATGCACCAATCGGGTTTGTCCTGATTGCTAAGTGTTATGTACCTTATGTCTAAGGCTTGATACAAACCACTATTGAGCCGGAGGTCTCACTGGAAGCAGCCTCTCTATTCCCACGGGGTAGAGGTAAGGCTGTCTACATCTTACCCTCCTCAGACCCTACCTTAGCTTTTGCTATTGGTGGGATTAACTGAGTATGATGATGATGGTGATGAAATTTGAATGCTTCGATCTTATTGGTGAATAAGCATGTGAGTGATAGATTAATGTAGTTGTGTAATAAATAACAAAAAGTTATGCAGTACCTGTTGTGTGTTAATGTCAACTCCAGATAACCAACAACCAAATCCAGGATGTGAATGGTACCAGCCAACCACCATCTCTGGTCTGTTGCAACAAACATAAATAATAGTCAACTAGTGAAACAATAATATTGTGGAATAACCGAATAAAGCAGAAGAAAGTAGAAACAAAGTTGCAATGTGCAACTAATGCTTTCTAGTAGAGTGTTAACATCTTGGGCAGGCTAACATAATGTTTCAAATGGAAGGTTTAAACAGTGTTGTAAAAAGCGCTAGGCGCTAGGCGGGCGGTGAGGTCCAGCCTAGGGACTAGTTGGGACTAGTCGGGACTAGGCGAAATTAGGCGGAATTAGGCGTTTTGGTATTTTTATACATATTATATATATATATATATATATACAAATTTAGGTGTTTTTTGAAAATATGTTAGAGATAGAAGGGTTAAATGTTTAAATACATAAACTTATTTTTAGCTTTTATGTAAAACATTATAAGGTAGAAGAACTGAATGTAAAATAATGAAAGTTAGGGGGTTAAATGTTAAATAACTAAACATAAAAAACCCTAAAAAGGATAAACAACCGTTTTTATTCTCCTGCTTCCATTCTTCTACCTGCATCTCCTTTCTTCTTCCTGCATCTCCTTTCCTGGTAAGTCTAACCCTAATTTTTTTTCTTTTTCATCATCATACACCACCAGCGCCTAGGTCAGCCTAGGACCGCCTAGGACCGCCTAAAGCCGCCTAATCTCCGCCTAAAGGCCAAAACGACTAGGATCCAGCCTAGGACCTTATTCCAATATTTGGTACCGACTAGCGACTAGGCGGCGCCTAGGCGGCCGCCTAGCTCGCCTTTTACAACACTGGGTTTAAACATTCTAAAACTATTTGTTCAGAAACATTGATGAAGTTAAGACAACGTTTATACTGCACATACATTTATATGCATCTGCTTAGATGATTAAAAATATATGAACATGTAAGGCAATAGCTAAAAATAAATGCTTATGTTAACGTGTACATAACCTTTACCTTTTCTCCCCCTATTGTCAAATATAAAAGGAAGCTCAACCTTAATTATATATCTACTATAATAGCAAAAGAACCAAGGCATATAAAGATGCCTTGAATGAGACAGTTGATGGAGGTGCAGAAAGTAAATCGTAGCAAAATTTGACTTCCAGCCCAGAAGCCCTAACTCTATGAAATATCTAACTAAATGAGTTAATTTGCTTGCATCTTAATGTATAAGATTTTTTCCATTGCATTTGAGCTAAATCTATTAGATTTGGTAAAATGTCTCAACTCGAGCTTTTAGCAAGCCGCTCAACTCTTTTACCCTGCTACCAACCACCATAGTTGGCCTCCTCGTCACACACAACCACCCTTGACCACTATAGTAGCTAGTCTCGTGGTCACCGACCAGGTCACCACTCACCACTACTGTTGCATACCATCCTCGTTTGACATATACAACTTCATGCAGGTGTTGACTACATGTTTGAAAAGTTTACAAATTTTTCAATGTTTAGAAGATTTTATGTAGACAAGCATGGTGTCCAATGGAGGTGGTGTGTGACCGGAAGATTAGCCACAGAATAGCAAACATCAGTGATAGAGTAAATTTGTAACTCAAAGCATGAACGGGTATTGATTATTGGCCAGAAATAAAAATTTTAGGTTTAAGATGAGGATATTTGAACCTAGGTGGCTGGATTTATAAACTAAGAGCATTTTGCAAATCCATCAACAAAAAAGTTACCTAAAATAAAAACTAACCCATAATCTAAAAATAAAATTAGAGTACTTCACTACTTCGTAGTTCAAACAGTCGGCCAAACTGTAAACACCCTTGTGTAGAAGACTAGAAGCCATATGGGCAATTTCAAAGACCGACAACTCTCAAAAATTGCAAATTTTCAATACTTCATGAAAGATTAAAAATAACTATTGCCAGTAAACTAAGATGTCAAAGCAACAAACAAGACAACACAATTTATAGAAAACATAAATGTCTTTATAGCATTTACACAACTTTCCTTTTATTATAAGCCGTATGCCCGTATCTGATAGCAGTCTACGTAAGGATGTCCCTTCATATATTAGACTCAAGGCTATTTAGCATTATCAAATAAACCCCATGAAAGACAGTAAGCTTTCATTTCAGTTACTGATTCCGGTCGAGCTAGTTTGAATACACACGGTTATAAACCTACTACAAACAATCAGATGCAGAAAGAATAAGAAAAGTACCTTCCAGTCTGTTTAAGCATATCAAGCATATTAGTCTGGAAAACATGATCAACAGCTTCAACACTAACACCAGTACCACTCTGCGGCATGGCGAAAACATCGACCACCCGAACGGTATACTCATCCACAAATTCCCCAAGCATCAATCCCATAACTTCCATAGGCACACCCGCTCTCCCTACACAACATAAAAGCATCAATGAAACCCTAATTCTATTCAATAACACCTAAAATAAGGGAAAAAGAAATAATTGAAGAAATAAAAGATAGATACCGTGTTTGAGCATCTTGAGGAGGGCTAAAGAAGAGATGTAGACTTGTTCTGAGGTGTCGAGAGTTGGGGAGTCGAGTGGTGGGTGGCCTAAGGCGCCTCCGGCTCCGGCGAACATACGCTGTAGGCGTTCCATCCCTGACATTGCTCTCCGATCAACAAGTTTTGATTTCTTGGGTTACAAGACAAGATCTCCCACAAACTAACTGATCAAAAGTTTTTATGCCGATGAATATGTAGGGGGTTGTTTAATATAAAAAGAAATAATAACGAGGAAATTATTACTTTTTTAAAAAAAAATTACACCGTTGGTTCTTATGGTTTTCTCATCGTTTCAATGTAAGGTATTAAGGTTTTATTGTTTCTGTTTAGGGTATTAAGTTTTTAATTTGTTTCAATGTCGGGTATTAGGCAATAACAAGTTAAAAGTTAACTGAGTTGACCCTCACGTGAGTTGCACGGGAGGGTATTATCATCATTTCATTTCCTACACCTTTAAACCCATAATATTATTAAAAAACCAAACGATTTCAAACACCCGTAACCTGGTGAACCATTGCACCTTTCATCTTCCTTCCACAAATACGATCATCAGTTAGGTCAAATATGTTAACTTCATGGATTATCAGAAAGGCTGGATACGAGTATCATAAAGACGTTTATGGTAATCATTGTTTTAATAATATTCGTTTGATGATAACTTATTAAAAAAATACGTTTTTTATAAAAAAAAACCTTTACTTTTCAGGTCTTTATGAAGAGTTGTTTTGTTTGAAGATTTATTACGGTGGATGGTTTACTGAATTTCCTTATATGGATTATGAGAATGGTAAATGTGATTATGTTGATTTGCTTAACAGGGAGGGTTTTAATATAACAGAGTTGAATGAAATTGCACAATCACTTGGGTTTAAAGATGTGGGGCTTCTACACTATCATTATGTAGTTCCATATCATGATTTAGATTTTGGGTTAAGGCCATTACGTACCTATAGTGATGTACACAGTTTGTTGAGGCATGTGGACGCTCATAAAGAAATAACTGTTTATATTGAAGAAGGGTAGAGCATGGTAGGGATAAAGCCTAAAACACCAGTCAAAAAAACTATTGATAACATAAATGTAGGAGAATCACAAGTTATAGATGCAGTGTTTGAAAGCATTTTTAGTGAAGTTATGAATCCTGAACCTAAGTTGATAACTAATGGTAGTGATGAAGTAGATAGGAAAGAAAAAGCAAAGGTTGATGAAACAAGAGTACCTAAGTTCAGAAGTCCTGAAGTTGAAATTGATGAAAATGAAATAGTTGATGTTGATAATCAGATGTTTGAGGTTGAAGTTGATATGTCAAACTTTGATGGAAAGAACATACTTGGTGACACACATGAACCAAATGTCCAGTCACATCATAATGGTGATGCAGATGAGTGTTTAAGTAATGATTCCTTTAGGACCTCTGAATCAGAAGAAGGTGGTGGGTTTAAAGACATTAGGAATAAGGCAATAAGATGCTTTGGAGAAGGAAGGCAAAAAAAAGAGAAGGAAGAATGCTTTGGAGAAGGAAGATGCTATGGTCAAGGGTAACAAGCTGAGCAGAAAGGGTAAGACAACAACTTGTGGAATATATGGGAACAAAGGACATAACAGAAGGGCATGTAGAGGACAAGGTGGGGAAACAACAACTCCAAAGAAGAAGACAACAACTGCTCCTAAAAAGAAGACAATTGCTCCAAAGGCTGCTGTTAAGAAGACAACTAAGAAGACTACTGCTACACATGGTGAACCATCAAAACTAGGAAACAAGAAAAGAAAGGCTGCAAATTGAAAATCTAGTTTTGTTTAGCTTTTTGGAAACTTGACTTGTTTTGGTTTACTGTTTTAAACATGTTTTGGTTTGTGTCTGTTGACTATGTTATGGTTTTTAACTTTGAATATCTAATTTTGTTCAAATACATTGTTGAAACATGTTGGTTTAATGTCATTTGAACTGTTTTGGTTAATATCTTAGATATAGTTGATTGCACATTGTTTTGAGAAACTGCTGTCAAATGGGTCAAATATGGTTGCTATTTGTCAAAGTCAGTAAAATGGGTCATCTGCTTCCAATATGGGTCAAATGTTGTTTGAATATGGCTGCTGATGTAACAGTTTACTGTTGTCAAATGGGTCACCAGATTATTGTATTATGAGGTAACAGTTGATTGCACATTGTTGTCAAATGAGTCAAATGTTTACTGCTGTCAAATGGTATTGTAACAGTTTACCTTCATTCAAATGGGTCAAATGTAACACTACAATACACACAATATACTTGAAACTTCTTCTACATTAACAAATAAAGATTAGCAAACACCACAAAAGACTACCAAACCTTCTTCTACATTAACAGATAAAGACTAGCAAACACCACCACAAAGAACATCCAACGGATGATCAACCACAAATCCCTCTTCTTAACATCCCTGGCATGACTTTCTTTGACTTCTTTAACTGATTCTTTCATTTCTTTAAGTGATTCTTCATACACTGCCACCTCATCTTTCAAATCCTTCACTTTCATCTCAAGAAGGGATCTTAAGTTCACTAGCCCTTTAATGATGTTGGTAGTACGATTGCACAATGGAGGCTCAACCCATGCAAAAAGGAACATCTTAAACGCTGAAACATATAATGTATTACCATTAATACTCATTCGATCATCAAATGGTCAAAATGTTACATTAAAATCGCCTAATTTTTAGGGTTTGAAATACATACCAGAGCAGAGCATGTGTAGAACTGACGACCTGGATTCTGTTCAGTCCACGAGGTTTTGATTGCAGCTTGCCTACCACATCTGCAGAACACCATGTTTGTTGGATGATCGTGATTGTGATGATCGATTGGGGTTGAGTGTTGGTGGTTTTGAATCAGGGGAGAA
Source organism: Ambrosia trifida (assembly GCA_028751855.1). Lineage (NCBI taxonomy): Eukaryota > Viridiplantae > Streptophyta > Magnoliopsida > Asterales > Asteraceae > Ambrosia > Ambrosia trifida. Next base: position 106,310,312 of record CM054124.1, on the reverse strand, counting down.
GGATCAATATTAATAATATGGAGGATTGGAGGATGGATGATGGTGTATGAACGTTTGGAGATAAAATGACCATAATACCCTCACGTGCAAATCACGTGAGGGTTAACTCAGTTAACTTTAAACGTAGTTAGTGCCTAATACCCTACATTGAAACAATTTAAAAGCTTAATACCCTAAACAGAAACAATAAACCCTTAATACCTTACATTGAAATTTGGAGGAAACTATAAGGACTAACGGTGTAATTTTTTTTTTATCAAACAGATTTTAGAAAAAAAATACTTATAAAAAACAGTGATTATTAGGGGGCACGGGGTCCATTAAAAAAATTAGGGGCATGGGACACCTTCGGCTTGAGGCATGGAGCTTGTGAAACTTTGAGGCTACACTGCCCCTTGCTATGGGGCTTCAACTTTAGGCTAGCAAATGGGGCTTGGGGAAGCCGAAGAGAGAAGAGAAACAAGCCGAGGAGAGAAAAGGAAAAAGTGTTTTTTTTTTGTGGGGACCATCTCATGGGGTGTGTGTGATTGGTGGGTATGACAAAATGGTGGGGTCCTTGGTTTCAAACTACTTTGGACTTGACGTTTCCAGTGTTTAGGCTACTTTAGGCTAGTTTGGGGTTAAAATGATGTGCCACTGTGTGATTGGTGGGCATGAGGCAACACGGGGCTTGTGCCCCTTCCCCCTTGATACTTCTTATTTAAGTGTAACCGCTATCGTGGGACTAGCTCGTATGGTAGAGGTTAGAGGTTTTGGACTCAACACCGGACAAGAACTTAATTAGCTCGTATAAAGTAACTTTTTTCCGTTAAAAAAAGAAGATAAAAAAATAAGTTTAACTTGTAGTTTTTTTTTTTTTTTCGCTGGTGAAAAAGGCACAATAGATAAACTCATGAACCTAATCAATAGGATGATGTCACCTCATTTGCTCTCACTCCAACTCAAATCAAATGGGACATCCATCTAGTTGAGTTCTTTACCCATTTTGACTCATCATTTTATAATCTTGTGTCATATCACCATCAAATACAAGCTTAATTAAACAAATACCACATTCCATCTAACACGGGTTTATAAACCACGAGGCGATCGGCCGATCCCGATATCTCATTCCACGGGACTTGAAACAGTGTTCCCGTAGAACAGGTCAAACCCGTTGATGCCATCTAGTTAGTGCCTCGGGTACCCTAATAAATTTACTAGCAAGTTGCTAGATACAATAAAAAAAAATTACATTGGTTTAGTGTCATAGCACAAATACTAGTCACTACCTCAAAAAATCTCTTTAAATTCGAATTGAAGCTACATACATCACTCAATAACATTAACATTCAACCGTCATTAGTTTTATTCGCAATAAAAAAAAAAATAAATAAAAAAAAAAAAAAAAAAAAAAAAAACCTTATATTACAATAATCAAGGAATCTTAACAAGTCTAGAGGATTTACGCCACATCCAAGATTCAGATGGTGATTTAGGAAGAGGTGGAACAAGAAGAGCCTTCCTGCACAGCCCAAAAGGCCACCCCTCACAATGACAAAGCTCTAATAACATAGACCGCCGTCGTCTCCTAAACACTGGGAACTCGAAACTGCTCATGCTTGAGCATCGAGAAAGATTTGTCTTTACAGACACAAATTGTCCTGCAGTTGTAGCACTTGAACACCGAGAAAGTTGGCTGCAAGGTGAGTAGAACTCAACATCACTTGCATATGCATCATGTATTTCCTTTCTAGTGAGAGGCGGTTCGGTTGGAGACAAACCGAGACCAAGCTCGAACTCTAACTCCCATATGAAGCTATCAACTGTTAGTCCAACCTTCCTCTTGGATTTTGACTCCTTGTATTTGCTTAGAACTGCTGAAACAAAAATCTGAAAAAGAAGTCATCCCACATAAGCAAAAATTGTGTATCAAATATGTAGTTATGTAGTTATGCATTATGCATGTGTACAATAATCATGACCATCTTTATTGTTTTAAAATTCCTTTATATCAACTAACAAGTTCAAATTTTTAAAATGCTCATCCGGCTAGTCGGGCCAGCCAACCAACCATTTGGTTTTCCGTTTTTGGAAACTATAGTTAGCGGTAGGGCTGCAAACGAACCGAACGAACACGAACAAGGCCTTGTTCGTGTTCGTTTGTTAAGAAAATTATGTGTTCACGAACAGTTGTTCATGAACACTAACCGAACGAGATTTTCTGTTCGTGTTCGTTTGTTAAGAAAACACTCATGTTCGTGTTCGTTTGTCAATTTTGTTCATGAACGCACACGAACATAAACAGACATTAATGAACATAACCAAACACAAATGGACATATGTTAACTTTTGAATAACATCGAATTCACATACATTAAGATAAATAAAAATACAAGAATATAAAAAAAGTATAAAAATTAAAAACCTTACTAAACAAACGAACACGTTACCGAACGTTCACGAACATAAACGAACAAACGCGACTTCTGTTCATGTTCGTTCGTTTAACTAAACGAACGAAATTGTTTGTTCGTGTTCGTTCATTTATTAAACGAACGAACACGAACGAACTTCACGCCAAACGGTTCATGAACTGTTCGCTGAAAGTTCAGTTCGTTTGCAGGCCTAGTTAGCGGTTCAGCCAGCACGTTTCACAAAAACCAGCCGAATAGGACCCTTTACACCCCTAATTCCAAGTGTCAAAACAGGTGCACATTGAAATATGTCTTTTACAAATTGGATCGGGTTAACCCACAAACAATTTTTATATATCCACTTTAAAAAAAAAAAGGTATGCATCATTAATATGTAAATTATGATTTCCAATCAATTTTATACTAATAATTGTCTTGAATAAATCAATTTAAAGGTTTTTTGTGTGAAAAAAAAATGTTACTTTCTTACTTTCATAAACAATTTTGACCCATTCAAGATAAATCACAACTTCAAATGAGTGATTTAATTGTATCAAAACTATGACCTCCAAACATAACACACATAAATTAATAAAGCCATAAACGACATAGAAAACATCATTCGAACATGGAGAGGTGGATTACTTCTTGTTCATCATCGTAATCGATGACATCCTCATCATCGTCACCATGATAATCTTGTTGCTGTAAGCTATGAGAAGAAATCTTTCTACAGAAAGTATGGCATGTTGCAAGAGCATCCTTGAAGAATCTATATTTCTTTGAGGTGTTTGATGCAGGTTCTTGATGATTAAACAAGCCCATGATCATGACTGAAAGAAAGAAATTAAAAATATGTAGTTGAGGTATGGTTTACATTACAAGTATGAATTTATACTGTATTTAGTATTGAGAATTAAAGGGTTTGTTTCTTCATGAACCTTTGGGTTGAAGACAAAGTAAAGAGAATTTTAGAAAATTTAGAAAAGATTATCCTTTAATTCATCATATGATCCTTTGAAAACAATACGATGCCAAATCGATAGCAACATGTTGTGTGTGAGTGGATGTTTTTGGAATGTGGTTCTACTATGCCTAGTGCTTTGTAGTAGTTTTAGTTTTACCTTCACCCTTAAGTGATGGTAAAGAGACTACATACCAAACTCTGATCACTACTAATAGTAAAAATACATAAATAAATAAATAATAAAAAGGTTGTTTTATATATTTAAGTTCAATTATTTAATAAATTTTATGCATTATCTCGCTTTATATGGTTTATTCTTTTTGTGGACCATAGGAAGAACTTACTATGGATAAACAATTTTGTATTAATAAACTTTTTTTTACCACAATTACCTTAGTTGATTTCTTATTAGTGGACAAGGAAATGGGCGTTAAAAGGGGCATTTCGCGTCCCATTAAGGCCCAAACACCGCCCCCTATAGGTTAAAGGGGGCGCTAACGGGGTAGCCGCGAAATATTTCACGCCAAACTTCACCATCCTTCCACCAATCAATTTATGGCCACGTGTGCTCTCCTTCCCTTCCACCAATCAGAAGCCACCACCATAATTTGTTTATTTTTTCTTGTTTTTTTAATCCAATCAGAAGCCACCAACTAATCAAATTAGTTCCCATTTCACTAAGAGGGGGCAGTGTTTAGGCGTGAATTATGGGGCGCGAAATTGCCCTTTAACGCCCATTTCACTCTACCACTACACATGGTCTTTTAAACATGTTATATGTGTACTTTGTTAGGGTTTTTATAAACTTTTGGTTGTCAAAAGACCAAGACTCTACTCGTGGTTATTTTATTTTTGCAAAATCATGTTTGCAAGACCCGATATATTGTGATAAAAAGATCAAGTTAAAATCACAGTTTTTTGTCATACTTGCTGTAATTTATATAACAAAATAGTTATATGGTAAACTGCAAGACCCCTTTAACATCTTTTTAATGGAATGAGGATATGTGCAATTGAAAAGCTAAAGTGAAGATGATTCCATGTATCCAACATAGCTTGCAAACCAAACATTACCATTTTTTTCTTTTCCTTTAATAAATCAAGATTCTAACCTCTTTATGAGTAAAATTTGTTATATAGGCCATTACTCTATATATTAAACTAGTTTTTATCCCGAGAGCGTCCCGGATTGAAATATCTAATATTACATAATAAAATATCTAATATGACAACATAATTAATGACTTGCCAATATATTATTATTATTATTATTATTATTATTTTAAACAAATCGCTGCCATAAGTTATCATATTCAAATATAAAAAAAAAAAAAAAAACAAATCTCTGCGTTGGGGTATAAATGTAGTGCCATTACAAAATATTATATAATGTCAAATGAATGCGGAAGTTTGTAATCGATCATTCTAAAAAGAACTAACATGAAATAAGGAAAAAAATTATTTATTAAAATATCGAAGGCATTAGTCTAAGGGTTATGTGATGCGTTAAAAAATTCATGGGTATATGATCGGGTATATAGTTTGGGTATTTGGGTATGTGGTTTCGGGTTGTGACATCCGTCACTTTTTCATTATATTTTTATTTTTATACAATAATAATAATAATAATAATAATAATAATAATAATGATGATGATAATAAATAATAATATCCCTTTTATCCCTTTTATCCATTTTCTAGCCTAAACCACTCTTAAACCCAACCCAACACAACCCAATCCATATCCCTTTTATCCATTTTCGGCCCAATACTCCAAGCCTAGCCCAACACAAAGCCGGCCCAAGCCCTCTCCCTTGCTGCTTTAAACAAAAAAAAAAGATTTCGCTCCCGCCGGGACTCGAACCCGGGCAGGAGCCGGTTCAGACGTTACACAAACACACACCCAACCAACTGAGCTACAGCTCGTTATTGATTTAAACCCAACCCTAATTATATTTATCCCTTCTAATCGCTGTCACCTTCTCCTTCCCTTTCCTTCCTGTTACGCGATCAGACAACAAGCACCAAGAAGCCATGATTTTCTGACCTGGAAACACGCTTAACATCGAATCACACACGAGAATTACGCACCCTAATCATCTCCTTTTCCTAATACATAATCACGCGTGTTTAAAGGTGTTAAATTGCGAGTCAAACACCATTAATAAGCTTTCCAAATAAATTCGTTGAAACATGTATAAATACCCGATAATAATTCGATTAAACTGGCACACAATCCTTGAATAGAACGATTAACAAACCCCCACCCTTAAATCCTGCAAACAACTCGTTCCTAGCCAAGAATCACACGCGTTTGACTTTTGGTTTGACTCGTGTTCTTGCTCAACTCGGCTCGGTAAGAATCGATTCATTCAATGTTTTTGATCCTTTATACATTCCGACCAATAACCCTATGAATCCAGGGGTTATTGGTTGATGAATTAGTGTATTGTGAATTCTAGGGTTCTTATGATATAAATTGGGGAAGATGACTACTGATACTCTGTTTAAAACTATTTCGAAACCAAGTCTGATAACAAACGTGATATAGAGCAGTTGGTCATGCTGTTGTTCGATAACCTGAACCGCTCAGGTTCGAACCCTACAGCCAACATTTTTTTACCTTTTCTTATATATATATATATATATATATATATATATATATATATTCAACATATTATTTTTTTTAAATAGTTTTTAAATACTAAAAGTGCCTATTAAATTCTACAAAAATTACTATATGATCTCCAAATCATAAAGTTCATCACCCAATTTTTTGTTTTTCAAAAATAATCTATTTAATATATATTATAAATATTACAAATTTATTCATTTAAAATTTTAAAATTCTATAAAAATATCAAAACGATTTTGTAAAATTCACCAAAAATTATTCTAAGTTTATAAATCAATAAACATTCCTGAAATAATTTTTAATTCGGAAAAAACCGTTTATTTAATATTTTTAATTAATTTTTGTTAGTTTTAATCATAAATAATTCATAATAAATTCATTTTTCAATATTTTTGTACCAAAATTTTACATAAATTATTTCTATTCATTTGGAACAGAAATACAATTTTTAATTCAAGAATTATTTAATTTTAATATTTTTAGATATTTAAATCATATTTTGACAATTTGAAATAAATAGATTAAATATTCTATTTTCAAGAAAATAATTTTATAAAAATTATTTTCACACTTAAAACTTTATATTGTGACCATCTTTAGTTTAAAATTTTACAAAAAGACTTTTATTCATTTATTTATTAAAATTCTTATATTTGATAAACAATTTGACTATTAATCAAACGAATACTTATCCCAATTCGAAGCCCTAGAAAATACTTATAGACTAGTTAGACTTAGACTTATTTGTTACATTATACATAGGGTGATACTTGGTAACATCGGATTACGCTTATTCAATTACACAAGACTTACCACCTTGCTAAGGTGAGTATTACTTATCCCCTTTTTCCGCTTTTACAACTTTTGGGGTGATTCATGCACAAGTATACAAAACTTTCGTATTCATTTACACATACATTTTATTCATTTACAATTCATATACGTGTCTTGTTTATCTTTGTGCTTATGCTTGAACATGAACGTAGCTTACATACAAAATCATACATCTAGACATAACTTATGTTATGGTGCTCTTTACACATAGACGTAACTTATGTTACGGTGCTCATTTAGACATAACTTTGTGTTATGGTGCTCTTTTAGACTCACACGTGTTGAGGTGCTCATTATTAATTTCATTGTACAATTTTACATGTGATCTTTGTCTTGTTTGGTTACTTGCGTGTTTACATAATGCCTTGGTGATGCTAGACACATGAATTGTACTACTTTTCAAAACTTATACTATATGTACAAAACTAAGTAGTACTCACCAACATCATATGTTGACAAAATTATTTTCATGCATGTTTCAGGATAAGCTGCTTGACGCTTCACATAGGACTTTAGACTTAGATTAAATCAATCAATTATCTTTACTTTTGTTGTATTGTATTTAATTTCACATGTTGTAAAACAGTATTCAATAATCATATATTTACATTTTAGTACCATGAGCTTTTGAACAATCGTCACTACGTGGCACCTCGATGATTCCGCCATCGGTTGGGGTGTTACACGGGTAATTGGGTCGGGTATCACCTAATCCCAGGCCCGACCCAAACCCACAATTTTTTTTAAACTAATTCCAAACCTGACACAATACCTGTCGGGTTACAAAAAATAGTCATTTTTTTCTCCGTTTTTTATTTAGCACTATGGTACTCGTTGGAAAGATAATAAAACACTCGTTAATTTGGTGTAATTTTTTTCTTTAAAAAAACTCATATATAAAAGATATCAACGTTTAAAAGTTTTGGGAGGAAACATGAGAGCAAATAATAAAGGTTTAATATTTAAATTTAGTAGATTAGGTATTTAATAGATTAGGTTAAACTATATTTAAACCATATTTATTCTTTTTTTAAATTGGTTTAGAGTTGCCACATCACATCCTATGTGGCATCTCTCAAAAGAGAGATTGCATAATATTATGACATGTACGGTATGTTCCAGAGTTTCATTAAAGGATGGAAGAGAAAGGATTAGGAAGGAAGTGGGGAAAAAATATGTTCCAGAGTTTTTTGTAGGAGGGAAAGCGAGGGAATGAAAGGGATAATAAGGAGGATTTTAGTGTGATTTTCAATCTTTCCAATTTGAAAGGAATTGGAGAGAAAGGATCTCCCTCCTCTTCCTTTCTCTTCCATCCTTTAATGAAACTCGGGAACACAGTGGTAGGATTATTAGCTTTGCAATATATATATATATATATATATATATATATATATATATATATATATACAGATGAAAACATCTTAGGCAACAGTATGTGAACAGTTGTCAAAGTTGTTATTTTGTGTCTGAACTGACGGTAATTATGTAATCCCACGTTTAATTCAATTTCTTAACCATACGTTTCTTCTCCTACTCATTCTCCAGGCAAGGTTACCCTCTTCATCTTTGTCACCTTTCTTAGTTATTAATAAGATTGTATTATCGTCGCCTCCTCTGATTGAGTTGGCTGATTCTTGGACTCCTCCGACGACAAGTGCCTGATTTCGTGGCCGTTCATACGCCGGCGGCGCGTGAACAAGCCCATCATACTGATCGGGGGCCACCGTACCTAATCGCCGATTATCTTTCTTTGCACAACACAGCCACCTACAACGCCACCACCTAGATTCGTTGGAAAACAACACCGGCATATTTTAGAAAACCCTAGCCGGCTAGCCGCCACCATCACGAAACCCTTTTCCGCAAACTCGCCATCGGTGATGACGGAGGCTGCGGGTGGTCTTACCTGGTGGCGGCTGTGTTTCCCCGTCGTTACGAAACCCTAAGCGCCACCGTACAAGGTTAGACGACGGTGGTGGTTGTCTGATGCTGTTGGTGGTGGTGGGAGGTTATCTGCTGCTGCTGCTTTGTGCTTCCAATAACCCTAACCATTTTGATGGTCTTCTCTCTCGCTGATTTGTCACTCTACCGGATTCTTTCTCTAGAATCTGGTCTCTACCATCCTTAGGCATATATGTTGGTGGATTTTTTGGGTGTTTAATAAGAAAGATAAGGAAAGGTAAGAATGGATTGACGTACAGGAAGAAAAGAAAATGGAAAGTGGGTGTCATTAGATGTAAGCATTTGGGTGGGGTGTTTGGAATGGATGAAATTTGGGTGGGGGTGTTTGGAATGGGTGATAATAAATGAGTGTTTGGTTAATAATTGGCTTGGGTAATACTCGGTTTCATGATACATAAATCAAACAGTACTTAGATATATTGACCAAATTGAAGAAACACTGATCCTTGATCCACCGGGTCATGGCTGATTTAGATAGTGAATCCAAAGGAAAAATATTGTTTTATGCCGTAAACCGATCTTGACTAAATAACCGCCGCGCAACGCGCGGGGTATCACACTAGTTTTTACTAAATAACAATAAAGTGTCAATATTATTCTATTATTTGATTCAAATGTATCACATTACTTAACTTTTGATATTAATTATTTTATTATTATATATACTTTTTACTAGCTGATTACTCCGGGAGGGTCCCAGGATTGAAAAATCTAATATGACGTGATAACCTATTGCAAATGGCTCAAGTTAACTAACCACAAAATCTCTCAATCACTGCATGTCCATAGTATTCTAATCAGTAATGTTAAAATATGTATATATACATATATATATATATATATATGTAATATATAGATATTCAATTTTATAATTTGGTTTTATAACATGTTGCATAAGGTTTCAGGTTGGGCTACTGGTGATGTTTGTTGTGGAGCCCAGATGCTGAGGAGCCCACAAGGGTGCTGTGTTTTGGTCTGGCCCAGTTATGTGTCAATCCCATTCTGTTGGAGCCCAGCTCGTGGGATGCTGACTTGGCGATCCGTGGCTTTTTGCTCAGCCTTCTGCAGCCGTTGGATTCCTTTGTTGTGAGCCGTTGATCTTAGTCAAGAAACACAAATCTCTTGCTATATATAGATTTGTGTTTCTGCCTTGTCTCACTTTTGACATTTCATTCTCTCGAACCTTCATCTCCTGCTCTCTCTCTCTCTCTCTCTATCTCTCTTTCTCTCTCTTTCTCTCTCTCTCTCTCTGAACATTTAGGGTTTATTATTCTGATCATCTTGATCGTTCAATTTGTGTTTACCTTTGGTTTTGTGTTGATCATCTAGTTGATGATCTTCTGAGTGTGAGAGTATTTTGTAGTGAGGTTGTTTTGCATCTTTGATTCTTGTCAGGATTTTGTACCTGTTAGATTTTTGTGCATCTTTCGTAATAATAATCTGTGATGACACAGTTCTTGACATGGTATCAGAGCCTATAGGCTCTTGATTTTGTCTGGGGTTCTGCTGCTGTTCTTGTTAGGGTTTGCTGGTTCAAAGAGTGGATCTGTACGTGTGGATCTGGTATTCTCTGGACTGATTAGCATATATTCTTGCTCTCTGGTTCGTAACCCTAAGTGAAGGTTACGAACTACGAGTTTTTTTGGAGAAACCCTAACTTGGGTCTTGCTAGTAAGATCTCTCTGATTCTTTAGGGTTTGTTCTAAGGAGTCTCTGTTCAGGGCTTGTGCCTGTGGTTAGCTTTAAGATTGTGTCCTGTTTCTAGGGTGTTTTGTGGCTCCTGAGTTAAGACCTGTGATGGGACCCTGTGAGAGCCCACTGATCTGGATCATTGACTCAGTTTCGCCTGTGTCCTAGATCTGTTTTTTGTTTGTTTTGACCTGTTTATTGTTTGCTTGATTGTTTGTTGTTATCATGGGTGATGCTGCTGGTGGGGGTGTTGTGGTTGACCATGCTGGTGGTGGGGCTAATCCTGTCACTCTTGTTAGCAAACTTGATGATAGCGATCCATTGTACCTACATGCTAGTGATTCTACTAATCTTACTGTCATTAGTATTAAACTTAAAGGTACTGAGAACTACACTGTTTGGGCTAATTCTATGACACTTGCACTAAGAGTTAAAAATAAACTAGATTTTATTAATGGTGAATGTGTCAAACCTGTTGATGATTTAGTTCTTGCTAATCAATGGAAAAGATATAATAGTGTGGTTCTTACTTGGATTCTTAATTCTGTTTCTGAGGAGTTGTATATGGGACAGGTTTATTCCAAACTTGCCTCTGATGTTTGGAAGGACCTTATATGACAAAATTGATGGATCTGTTGTGTTTGACTTGTATCAAAGGATTAATTCCTTCAGTCAAAACGGTTTGACCGTTGCTGCATATTATCACAAGTGAAACACAATGTGGAAACAATTAGATAAGATCCTTCAATTGCATGCTTGTGTTTGTGATGCCTCTAGGGATTTCAATAATCATTCTAATATGATTAAGTTGATACAATTCTTGATAGGATTGGATAGTACTTATCAACATGTTGGGACTACCTTGTTACTTAAATCTGAACTTCCTTCTATAAAGGAAGTCTTTGCCTTAGTTTCTAGAGATGAATATCATAGAAACTCAAGCATTGACAGTTCTAGCAAACCAATCAAACTGTTAATTTTCTATCTAAGGCTAATCAGGAAAGCCTTAACAATAAGAAATTTAACAAAAGTACTAATCAATCCCTCAAGTGTTCTCATTGTAATAAAAATGGGATACCGTGGATAGATGTTTTGAGTTAATTGGGTACCCTGCTTGGTCTAAATCTAGAGATAATCAAAACAGGAAACCTGTGGTGAGTTATAACAGTGTTTCTGAGTCTTTTAACAGCTCTCTTAGTAGTCTTACTAGTGATCAGGTGTGTCAGACCCTCAAATTTCCACATGCGGAGTTTTACAGTGAGGCGCGTGACACACCAAGATCCAAGTCAACGGTCACAATAAACGACAACTATATGTAAGAAAATACGTAAGACATTCCATGCAATAATCAAAACCATGATTTAAAGTATAGCGGAAGCATATTTAAGTTTACAAATCCAAACAAAAGTAAAACATGAGTTTAAAGTTTGACATCCAAAATATGATCCTAGACGCGAGTGCGACTCCGTGCGCCTAACCCGATTGTTGCAACCTTAGCGACCTGAGAAAACATGTTAAATGACATCGACACATAATGCTGGTGAGTTCACAAGTTTTAAGTAAAATGTTTCATGAGTTTTGAAAACGCCATCATGTTACTACTATGGTATGAAGACGCTAGTTAGGCGTGTGAACCTTACTATGACGATGCGTCGCACGAACCACCCAACGAACTACCGCATCCATGGCTAACGAACTGCCATGTTAATGGCTAACGAACTGTCGTATACCCGGCTAAACGAACTATCACATTGTTGGCCACATGAACTGGGACTCAACGAATTTCATAGTAACGAAAGATAACCCTAGTATAACATGATAAGTAAAATACGAACACGTAGCATGTTTCTCCCTTGAAAATGTAAACACAGAAAGAGAGGCCGTGAAACTCACCTTAGATTGCGTCTTCAGTTAAAGAGTAATCCGACACGTGTGTGATAGCCCCAACTAGTGGCGACCTATCAATGAGTTTACATAAGTGTGATGACTACTAACCCAAAGGCTAATCAGTCCCTAATTGTCCAGACCATGACTGTGTGCGTTGAAAACATGTTTGAACATTAAACCGACCATACCGGACAAGACCCGACATCCCATTGGTGACCCGACATCCCATTGGTGACCCGACATCCCACGTGTTAGCCAAATGCAAGATATCATGCAATCATATGCAATTATACACTTAACATGTACAAAATTTCACTAAATCTAGCATATAGCTCAGATAACGCATAAATGAGTCCGAACACGTGTTATCATGTTATTAGACATGTCACGGGGTTCCTAACATGTTCCTAGGTGTTAACATATGTTCCGGGATGTCAAAATACACTTACAATAGCAAAACACACGATTATGAATCAAACATGCAATTAGAAAAGTCAACTAGCAATTAGGATGGTCAAACATGCAATTAGAAATCTCAACTAGCAATTAGGATGGTCAAACATGCAATTAGAAAAGTCAACTAGCAATTAGGAAAAGTCAACTGGTGAGTAGGACAAGTCAAACATGCATTAAGGATTGTAATCGCCCCCAAACACAGGCGATTAGGCCCTACTCGCCCCTGCATCAGGCGATTAGGATCCCTAATCGCCTCCTGCAGCTACGCGACGTCTTTTCGCACGTTTAACCCTCCAAATCAGATCCATGTAAAAACACCCAACATCAAACCTAAACTATTAATCAACCCCTTCCAAGCAAAAACCCCCCAATTCATCACTGCTCTAACACCCTTTGTGCAATTATTTCCAAAAATGGTAAAGTACTAGGTTTCATTAACTATGCATATCTTTCCTTAAATGGCAAATAATCAGATTTCATCACCTACAACCTTGCAAATCATCATCCCTCTGTTATAAATACCCTTCTAATGTGAATCCTAACAGCAAACAATCATCAAATCATATCATAACATCCTAAATCTTCAAGAATCATCCAAATGGGTCAAAATGCATATTTTCATCAAAACACCATAATAATAGCTCAAATCCTTATGAAAACATCCTAATAACTCCTACACATCAGAAGTACATCATTTACATAAAAACATTCATGTTTTGACCACCAAAAATCATTTCTTGCATGAATACTTCACATAGAGCATGTATAAAGGTTTAGACTTGTTTTAGAAACTCATTTCAAAGGTTTTTTGTAACATCACATATTTTCCCCAAATCTTTAATTAAAAAAAATATATTTGTTTTAAACAATATATGTTTTAACCACTTTAAACTAATAATTATCTAATAAAAATCGTTGGATCTCGATATTTTATCATGGCTTGAAAAAATTTCATAACATTTTTTTAACCTTGTATAATTATAATATGTGATTATTAATATAGTTTATAAGTTAAAAAGGCTTAAAAAAATAAATGTTGGAGCCGGGACTTGAACCCGCATCCAACCAACCCCACAACCATACACAAACCAATTGAGTCATGTTATTTTTTGAGAATATATCCTACACATTTAGACTTAACACTTTCTTTATTTAGTCCAGTCAACAAGCAAAAGTCAAACCAACTCAAATCATTCAATTAACGCGTTTTGACCTTTGTTTCCAAAATCAAAAGTTTCCAATCTGAGCGAAATCTTATTCTCCACGTTCATGAGCTATCAATTACAATTAAACCCCGTAAATTTTGGCCAATTATAAGTTTATTTTCGTTTTTTTAACTTTCCATAAGCTAGTAATTGAATCGTGATAAAACGAAGGAATTATCACAATTAAAAGGGCATTCGGACTCACCTAGAGCCGATTAGCATAACCCCATTATAATTTTTCCCGGAACAAAACCACTAGATGTCGAATTGAAGGAATGGTTGTCGCAAGCTTCTTACCCCAATTCAACGCTAATATTCTTCGTGTTAATCCTTTGGGATAATCCTAATTCACATCACGTTGTTCGGTAGAGTTTCAAGTTATTAAGCGAACTGTGAGTATTTTCTATCCTCTTTTTGTCTTTATTCACTTTTGGGGTGTTACATGTACACTTATACAGATTACACATACAAGTACACCGCCGTTCATTTAGTACATTATACAGTCACATGATTGATTTCGCTCATTTGTATGATACATAGTTTACATAATTGCACTGTAGCTTTGCACTTGAATTGTATACCATTTTCCAACTTGCTATATGTATTAAAACTAGGAATGCTCACCAACATTTCTTATGTTGACAAAACCTATTTTGTACATGTTTCAGGTGCAGTTTGATCTTAGTTCCATAGCATTGGATTTTAGTGCTTGCTTTTAATAAGTTATTTCAATTTTCATGTTTCGTTCAGACTTTTGTATTTTTCCCATTTCATCTATGTAAGACAATTTAAATTATTCAATAATATATTTACATTTTACTACCATGTGATTTTGAACAATCGTCACTACGTGACACCTCGATGATTCCGCCATCGGTTGGGGTGTTACAGATTGGTATCAGAGCCATGGTTATTGGGAATTAGGTTATTAGAATGCCTTTTAGCCTAGTCTATAACCAAACTTACATTCACGAGTCCTCTCGTGTTTATTTCTCTTTATCCTATTATTTTCTTTCAAGATATTTTCGCTATGATTCTTTCTCGTTATTCTTTCGGTGTTTTGTTTAGAGAAGAAGATACTCGTATTTCACAAATGAAACGATATCACCAAGTTAGGAGTGACATCCATACCCTGGTGATTAGTTTCACTCCTCTATATGTTATTTATCTTAGGAATATATCTTTGAGATAGAAGTGACATCCATACCTCCAAGAGTATTTCTTTCAAAAAGGAACTTAACTACTAAGCTAGGAATGATATCCTTAACTTAGTGATTGGTTTCATTCCACAATCGTTTTTCAATTTTGAAATACATCTTTGAGTTAGGAGTGAAATCTAAATCTCAAGGATCTATTTTTTCATCTCGTTTTTAATCTCGCTAAAGTTTTGGAATTCACTAGTGATGGGGCACGTGCAATCTGGAAGGGTGAGTGCCTGTATCCTGAGTTTTCTGTCTAGGCCTGGTATTTCGTATAAATCCCAATCAGACGAGGGACCCGTATACCTACTTGGGAACTCTTGGGATGAGCATTCATTTATAGGCTAAAGTACGCCCCCACAAGTCACTAGGAAATTTCAAATACTTGAGTTTGTCAAAGTTTCCTATGGAAACAATTCCAATGTTTTATATAATTAATATTTATGGTTGTTTATCATTTGAAGATTCCATTTAAATCACTTGATATTTCATATGCTATTATTCATTGATCATTCGCTTTTGAATCTCTTATCATCATTACTAAAACTTTTGTTCGATATATTATCGCATTAAAGCTTACACTATTTCACTTGTGCTCATGATTTTTACACTATAAGGTATTACTCGTTTTGCGTTAAAACATTTTTACCCACGACTTAAGTTTTAAACTCTATGTTTAACTTTGATCACATCCTGATTTTAGGAATGTTGCGTCATCATACAGTTAAAAATGAACACAGTTTTTTTTTTTCCAAACTTATCATTTCAACCTGTTTTATATCTTCATGTTTACAAACTTACTTGATCGAAGTCACAGTATATCCTTAAATTATGACTTTTGTATCCGTTTATACAGCCACAATACTTTCAAGACAATATATTCTGATATATCTAATAATAACATAACCACACCCAGTCGTCTAAGCCATAGCCAACTACCCTTAGTTAGCACTTCTTAGTCAGACTAAACTCATACATAAATGCCTACCTACATGATACGCACTAGTACACAACTCTCTAAAATGATTAATTTGACAACTTATTCTATAAATCTTTTCACAAAGCCTATTCGCCAAATTAGAACACACTTTTCACAACTTGTGCCTTGAAACAAATATCCCGCTATGAACCCAAATAGATGCCTTAACGATCCTGAAAATAAATGATCTTTCAATGTATAAATTTCGTAAAAGTTTGAAAATTTAAAAGGTTTCAAGTTTACCCAGTCTTAACGGGTAACACTTCGATTTTCTCAACATTTCGTAACAATTAAAAATTTTCGACTTTTCAACCCACAAGTTAAAAAAAATGTTTAAATACAGAAAATTTTATTTTCCAAAATTCGTCAAGGCATCTGGGATCATTCACAACCTTCTCATCATTTTAAATCTTGGTCTTTCGAAACACATTAGATTTACACACACTTCATGAAATGGTTTCATCTTGCATTTTATAAACTTGCATTGCATATTTTACAAATCAAATGTAAATATGCATGTTTTCATATAACGTATCCAATATATGTTTTCGGGAGGAATTTGCAACTAATAATATACCTTATAACACTTTTCAAACTCGACTTCTCGTAAACCCATGAAAATGTGTACCTACGAAATCTTTTCAAGTGAACCTGTTTTGAACTTAAAACATTCTTCGGTTTCCAAAAAGTTATCCTCATACCAGTAGACTATACGTCTGTTCCGCGCACTTTCATTTACAGTAAATTTCATTATTTTTTACACCATTCTATTTATAGTTACGTTCGTACATTATCTTATTATTTTTGTATTATTCTTTTGTCGGTAGTTATTTTCACGCGTTATTCGCAACTATTCTCGCACTAGTTATTAGTAGTTATTCTTACAACACTATTTTTGAGCATTAATTTAACTCGTTTACTTTCATTTTGTGCAAATTGTGCAATTTACTCGATTTACGTTATGCTATTCTTTCAATCGAAATTTTATGCTATACTTATATACTTACATGAACGCATATTTGGTATGCATATTTTTGTTTTGTTGTGAGCAAAACCCTGTTATACTTTACATTATTTTGTTCATCATCATGGCCAACGAACATACTAATTGATAGCTCGTATGAGATCTAAGCCAGTTCCCATGTACGACTCGGTTCAGAGTATTCCTCTAACCCGAGGGAACAGTGTAATCCTCAGAGTTTATCGATATGGTTGTTTAGAGCCCAATGATGTGAACAGAAAATTTATCGGTTAAGGGTGAACCTGAAAGGGGAAGAACCTTTAACCGCATCTTATACTTAAGCAGTATCTACTACTTAACACATTTTGGTTGCACGCATTGTTTCTTGTATTACTTATGTTAGTGTTATGGAAAAGCATAGCACCCCAGTGTAAGGTAAATCGATGATTACGTTCCGGAACGCAATCATGGGTTTACAGGTACATGAGGGTGGTGTGTAATTCTATTTAGGCAGTTGGTAGACAATCAGTACGAGTCCAAAGATCGGGAGTGTGGTGGGTTAGCTGCGGTACACCCTATATATAAGCATAAACGATACTGCGGAAGCGGACTAGGAGTCTGACCAAGAACCTACCCATTACTACCTCTTCAATAGGTCATTGACTAATAGCTAGCATTTCTGATACAGAACATTTTACATAAGCTTCAATTAGTTTTGTTGGAGCCTTCCTTGTTGACCACCTCTATAGAAAACCTTAAACTTTGTATACTCTTACACTCTCTGCTAGTCGAAATCCTGTTGCATGTCCTTAATAATGTTCGGCCAGAAACCATTCAAAAGTAGGGGAGACTGCTTCATTAGTACTTCTGCCCTTCACCAGTTACACATTCCCAAAACCTTTCTCATTTACACTCTCAAGTTCCTAACCTCGGGTCAAACGTCAAAGATATTCGCTTTAAACACCTACTTCAAAATTTGTCAAATCAACTCATGCATTTCTTTTAGGATTCCTAAAACTTAAAGTTTAGTATTTTGCTAGATTCTCATTCTCATTGCTATTTCAGACGAACCTAATCCAATCCTTAAAACCCACATATATCAAATCTCTTATCCAAAATATTCGAAACACATTATTCTATTGCCTATAAATTCATGACGTGCCTTAACCCAAACCACAGATGCACTAATTTCTACCCAATCACCCTTAACCCTGTGTTTTTAATAACTTCGGGACGAAGTTTCTAAAAGTAGGGGAGACTGTAACATCACATATTTTCCCCAAATATTTAATTAAAAAAAATATATTTGTTTTAAACAATATATGTTTTAACCACCTTAAACTAATAATTATCTAATAAAAATCGTTGGATCTCGATATTTTATCATGGTTTGAAAAAATTTCATAACATTTTTTTTAACCTTGTATAATTATAACATGTGATCATTAATATAGTTTATAAGTTAAAAAGGCTTAAAAAAATAAATGTTGGAGCCGGGACTTGAACCCGCATCCAACCAACCCCACAACCATACACAAACCAATTGAGTCATGTTATTTTTTGAGAATATATCCTACACATTTAGACTTAACACTTTCTTTATTTAGTCCAGTCAACAACCAAAAGTCAAACCAACTCAAATCATTCAATTAACGCGTTTTGACCTTTGTTTCCAAAATCAAAAGTTTCCAATCTGAGCGAAATCTTATTCTCCACGTTCATGAGCTATCAATTACAATTAAACCCCGTAAATTTTGGCCAATTAAAAGTTTATTTTCGTTTTTTTTTAACTTTCCATAAGCTAGTAATTGAATCGTTATAAAACGAAGGAATTATCACAATTAAAAGGGCATTCGGACTCACCTAGAGCCGATTAGCATAACCCCATTATAATTTTTCCCGGAACAAAACAACTAGATGTCGAATTGAAGGAATGGTTGTCGCAAGCTTCTTACCCCAATTCAACGCTAATATTCTTCGTGTTAATCCTAATTCACATCACGTTGTTCGGTAGAGTTTCAAGTTATTAAGCGAACTGTGAGTATTTTCTATCCTCCTTTTGTCTTTATTCACTTTTGGGGTGTTACATGTACACTTATACAGATTACACATACAAGTTCACATTTTTACAATACAATTCTAGTACTATGTGCAATTGCTTACAAACGTGCTTTATGCTTAGACATTACATGTAGAATACATTTGTACTTAGTGAAATCATTAACATTGTACAAGCCGACCTTAACATTGGATAGTTCTATTGGATTGACAACCCGCCTAGGTTGATTCTCCCCCTTTTTCATCGGAGAATCCGTGGTCATTGTTAAGTTATTATCCATTTATTGGATAAGTACACCACCGTTCATTTAGTACATTATACAGTCACATGATTGATTTCGATCATTTGTATGATACATAGTTTACATAATTGCACTGTAGCTTTGCACTTGAATTGTATACCATTTTTACAACTTACTATATGTATTAAAACTAGTAATGCTCACCAACATTTCTTATGTTGACAAAACCTATTTTGTACATGTTTCAGGTGCAGTTTGATCTTAGTTCCATAGCATTGGATTTTAGTGCTTGCTTTTAATAAGTTATTTCGATTTTCATGTTTCGTTCAGACTTTTGTATTTTTCCCATTTCATCTATGTAAGACAATTTAAATTATCCAATAATATATTTATATTTTAGTACCATGTGCTTTTGAACAATCGTCACTACGTGACACCTCGATGATTCCGCCATCGGTTGGGATGTTACAGATTGGTATCAGAGCCATGGTTATAGGGAATTAGGTTATTAGAATGCCTTTTAGCCTAGTCTATAACCAAACTTACATTCACGAGTCCTCTCGTGTTTATTTCTCTTTATCCTATTATTTTCTTTCAAGATATTTTCGCTATGATTCTTTCTCGTTATTCTTTCGGTGTTTTGTTTAGAGAAGAAGATACTCGTATTTCACAAATGGATTTTAATACTCCCAACTATCGTCTGTTGGCGGATTATACTCCCAACTATCACTTTGGCCATTAGCACTCCAAACTTTCAACTTGTTTGCTTTTATCACTCCCAAACTAACTGAGGTCTAACCCGGTTAGTGTTCGTGGCCAAAATGTAAAAACCTAAACTTAAGGTACCATTTTGAAACTTATTATTATTATTATTATTATTATTATTATTATTATTATTATTATTATTAAAACACAAATCCGTTTAAAGAAAAGGAGAATAGAGAGAGAGAGAGAGAGATAGGCGGAGCACCGCCTTGCACCACCATCGTCTGCACCACCCCCATCCCCTCCCCTCTTCCCCTTCGGTTGACAGAAACCCCCTCCCCTCTTCCCCTTCTGTTGACAGAAACAACCACCACCCACCACACCTTCCACCACCATCGTCTGCACCACCGGTCCGGTGACCTCTCCTCCCCGATAACCCCTCCTCTTCCTCCTCTTCTCTCCTCTATAACCTTACAATCGAACCCTTAATTGTTGAATTGAAGCCCTAAAATTCGAGACCAAACCATTATAAAAACCCAAACCAACCCCCCTGCCCTCTTCCCGGCTGCTCATGGCGGAGCTCCGGCGGAGCAGTCTCATCTACAGAAGAGAGAGAGAGAGACAGCAGAAGCAGAAGAGGGAGGGAGAGACAGAGGGGGGGGGGGAGAGAGAGAGAGAGAGAGAGAGAGAAAGGAATAGATCTGAAAAGTCGGTGGTATCGTTGAAGACGACGGCGGCGGTATAGGATCGGATTAGGGTTTTGTTCTGATTTGGTGGAGACGGAGGGTGGCCGGACGGTGGTGTCATTGAAGACCTCGTAACTCTCTCTTTCTCTTTCTTATTTTTCATTTTTTCTGTTTGTTTGTTTGGGTGGGTGGTTTCCGGTGAAGGTGGTGGTTTCCGGTCAACAGTGATGGTTTAGAGAGAGAGAAGGAGGTGAGGGGAGGTTGGGTATTTAAAATAAAAAGTTTTAAAAAAATGCCCCTTAAGTTTTGTTTTTTATATTTTGGCCACATACAAGTTTAGATTTTTACATTTTGGCCACAAACACTAACCAGGTTAGACCTCAGTTAGTTTGGGAGTGATAAAAGCAAACAAGTTGAAAGTTTGGAGTGCTAATGGCCAAAGTGATAGTTGGAAGTATTATTCGCCAACAGACGATAGTTCGGAGTATTAAAATCCATTTTCCCTTAAAAAAAATAGACGAAGAAAGGAACAGAATGTAATGTTTTGTGAACTTTGCATTTGGAATTAAATGGTTTAATAAACTCTTACTTGAATGATTATCATATAAATCAATTATTAAGTAATTTGCTATTCATTGTTGCATGGACTAAAGAATATTTTAATTGTCACAACATATGAAGACATGAATTTATTTACTAAACAATTAATTAATTGGTCTACAACGTCAAATTGAAGAAGCCATCATGGACCGATGGTTTATGAATTAATTAAATTAGTGGAGCAGCCCAATAGAAATTGAGAAGGCCCAAGAAAAAATAGGTTGTCCATTGTCAGGTAAGGAGAATAAAAAGAAAAGGATTTCGATGGCAATTGAGGAGAATACTTTGGACGACAGTTTGGGGGACGCACAACAACAGCAGGAACTTGGGGGAGCTGCACCCATATCAAGAAGAGAATCAACATTAAAATGCAGCGCGGCTGATCGTGTGATCACCTCCGGGTGTACGGTTCGTTTGTGCAACCCTTTAAACTTGTTTACTTTGGTTTATGGATTGTCTTTTAATTGTTTGAAAGATATTTGTGGTTTGAGTTATTGAAATAAGTCGCGTTTGTGCAATTGCTTATCTTTTAGTCATTCGCATTCGGTTTTCTTGCATCGTGAGCAGTTTGATTAACGGGAGGGTAGTTGTTATTCGTGGGTTGGTAATTAAATTGTACGAGTTATTATTAAAAACTTGTGTTTGATTATCACTTAACTTAAATCGTTCAACAAAACTATGTCTATGTAGTATCCAATCATTTAAACAAGAGTAGAGTGAATCATTGAACCGGAAACCTGGAGGGGATTACTTCTTTAATATTATTGTTTACAACTTATAAAATTCGTTTTCTTAAAACTCAAAACAACCTACAACTTAGTTAGATTTAGTTTTTTAGTTTAAATAATCAAACAAAAGGTGCAATACTAACCACATGCTTCTCGTGGATTCGATACCTGACTTACCCTAGCTACCTAGGTTATTTAGGTTTTTGCATGACCCTAACTAGGGGTGAGCAAAATTGGGCCGGACCGAAAAAAAAAAACCGAGGACTGAACCGAAAATCTACCAAAACCGACCCGGGTATGTTATGTAGGTTCTGTAGTCGGTCCAGGATTTTCCTTCAATCCGGTTCTCGGGTCGGTCCAAGACCACATTAAAACCGAGCACAAACTGGTGGATCGAAATAAATTGTTTTCCCAAATCTACTGCCCTTTTGTCTTATAAATCTCTGAAAACATTGAAACATATGACCTGTATACTTGTTCTTTGTCTTACTATTTGAACACAACTAATGTTTCTAGCTTTCTGCCCATCAAGTGTATTTGTTTTGTATTGGCCACTATGTATACATAAGTTCATGTTATGGTGGGGAATAGAATACTGAAAAATAAATTAAAATAGTTGTTGTAACCGTAATGGGTGGGTTGTTTTAGTGACTTTTACATATGGATAGTATGTATTACATCATACCTTACCATGTACCAATATATTCAGATGAAGATTTAAAACAAGAAGAAACTGAATGATGGTTAAGAATGAAGGACTCAAAGATTAATTTTCTGTGTCTATATTAATGGAAAGCAACATGTTTATATAGGAACACAGCTATAAACGATCTTTTTATTTCTTACTTTGTTTCTACGTAACAACTATGAACGATCTTTTGGTTTTCTAATTTCTTCCTTACAAATGTTTTAGTTATTCACTTAGAAATTCTATCGAATACCTGGTGTGCAAACATATTATACATACCAATCAAACACAATCAACCCAACTAATTAGCAAACAATCTATCATAACTCAAAACATCACCAACTAATCGGCATACAACATCAAAAATTAAATCTAAACTCAATTACTCAGCATACAGAGCTCACAAAAGAAATCTAACCTGAAACAAGTTATCGACCAAGTTATGAGTTCCTGAAGTATTCCTGAAGTATTTGACCAAGTTATCCACCACTAAAACAAGTTAATTGTAACAAATCGTAGGTTTTTTGCTGTTGAGATGATGTTGTAGATCGGGTTCGGGTCTTGTAACTTGGACCGAAGGAACCGGCTGTGAATGGACCGATGACTGAACCTATTAATAGGGTTTGATTTCGGTTCTTGGTTGATGTACAGATCGGGTCTCGGGTCGGGTCGGGTTTGGTCGGGTCGGGTTTGGACCATTGCTCACCGTTAACCCTGACGACAGGTCATCACTACCCACCCCCTATTTACATGCAATTAGGCTACTCACCCCCTTACAGGGCTGTTTGGGTTTTTGGCGCGTTAAACACTATTTTAACACATATAAGCACGTATTCACATACCGACAAGTCATATAATGGTTGTAAAAACATAATGTATGATAACTAACACGTTCACATTCGTTCACCAATTCCCGGGACTCGAGACTTGCGTGTGTGCGTTAAACCCGGCGATTCTACAAATCACCAATCCGTGTAGACATAGTTATGGACCGACTCCCAATGATCCCGTGGATCATTGTAACGACTCCCGATGATTCCCAGAACCATCGTAATGACTCAACTGACCCAGTTAAGTATGTAATATGCATGACTCGCTAAGGTAGACTTACTAGTTTGACAAAAGTTATTAACCGGAGTTTTCCGGGTGTCACAAGGTGGCTAAACTGCTAAGCTTGATAAATGAGAAACCTACTGATTCCTCTGTGAGCTGTAATTTGTCTCGTAGGTTGTATTGTGCTTCTGCTATTAGTTCTAATGTTTATTGTTTCACTAGTAGTAATGACACTTTATTAGGAATTGGGTGGATAGTTGATTCAGAAGCTAATGAACATATGGTTAAAGATGAAACTAGATTGTTTGATTATGTTGATGTTTCTAATTTAAATATTAAAATTAAACAACCCAATGGTACCTTTGTTGTGGTAACTAAAATTGGCAAACTAAAACTTGCTGATAATCTTATCCTGCAATATGTTTTGGTAGTTACTGAATACACTGTCAATCTTTTGTCTGTGCACAAACCTGCTAGGGATAATAAAGTTTTTGTTGGTTTTGACGAGGATAAATGTTATTTGCAGGACCGGTCATCCAGGAAAACCCTGGTGACTCGTAGTCAAATGAATGGTTTATACATGTGTGGCAATGCTTCTTTGTCTTCTAAGGTGTGTTGTAATAGTGTTGCTTTAACTAATATTTGGCATGCTAGATTAGGGCATCCTTCTAGTCAAGTCTTTAAGTTTTTAAAACTTGGTTCTGACTTTAAGATTGATAATGGTCATGAACCCTGTGCGGTTTGGCATAAGGCCAAACAACATAGAGAACCATTCCCATTAAGTGGCCATAAGAGTTCACACATTGGGCAACTTGTTCATTTGGATGTGTGGGGTCCTTATAGAGTTGCTGATAGAGATGGTAATAAATACTTATTGATTATTGTTGATGACTATTCTAGAGTTGTATGGGTTTGTCTGATGAAACATAAATCTGAAGTTTTCCAAAACTTAAAAGATTTTTATCATCTTATACAAACTCAGTTTAAAGAAAGTGTAAAAATTTTTAGGAGTGACAATGGTTTGGAATTCGTCAACAATACTATGAATGTGTTTTGCAAAGAAAGGGGTATTATTCATCAGACTACTTGTGCATACACTCCTTAACAGAATGTGATTGCTGAGAGAAAGCATAGGCACTTGCTTAATGTTGCTAAAGCCTTGCTTTTTCAAAGCAATGTTCCTATTAGGTTCTGGTCTGACTGTGTTCTTACTGCATCTTATTTGATTAATAGGACCCCTTCATCTGTGCTAATTAACATTTGGGAAAATGAATAATAGGTTTTTACCGTAAAAAAAAATTAATAATTCCAGAATGGGTATAGATAATGTTCCATGGACCATGTCAATGCAAAAGTCATTATTCAAGTTGCAAAAACATAACTGTAGATACGAATGGATGTGCAGTTGCTGTTGGATTCAAACGAACACTTCAAACAACGCCAAAATATATCAGCAATGACATGCTTATGTTATTTTTTAACTGTTGAATCTCACTTGTGTTGGAAAAATGGTAGTGGAAATTGATTTCTCACTAATTTTGGACTTAAATAAATATATTTATATAAGTGGTATATAAATAATTATTTCCGGGTTTGTGTACTATATTGTGAGAGTATCACAACGAACCAAACCACATCCAAAATAGAGCTAAGATGAATGATCGAGATATCGAAGCTTGAAAGTTGTAGGTTGGAACAACCAAAGATGAGAAAATGGATTGAGTTTTGTCCCATAATAGTGGGATGACAAAACATGAAGCAGTTTATAAGGAGGAGCACTCCTTGCATATTGTTTAGCTTGAGCCAAACATTAGTGGGTGATGGGCGCAATGTGGCGCTTTGAGGGCGCACTTTGCACTTCGCACACTCGCTGTCACACCCCGACTTTTCCCTCGTCGGTTGTGACGTTTGGTAGCTTCGCCACACAGCAGAAAGTTTCATCTAAGACTCTTATGTTTCATAAACGCCATTTCTAACCTTCTAGGATCCCCGATCCCAAGACGTCACCCACTCCAACCGTGCCGCTACCAAACTTTAAACCTGAAAGACATACTTAAAAAGTCAACATAAAGCTGGTGAGTTCATAAGTTTTGCAAAAATAATTCCACAAGTTTTTATAAAAGAGTTTCCGTAAGTCTGAAAAGATCATTTCCGTTAATACAATGTTATAAGAACGTTAGCTAGACGTTAAGTATCGTTACTACTACGAGTTGGAAACCATTACTGACCCGCGGATCCGTGATATGTCTGCCCAGTAAGCAGGAACCACCGTCATCATCGGTGGCTCCAAGTAATTAGAGACAATATGCCCCCGCCCGGCTCCAAGCTGTCACACCCTCAAATTTCCACTGCGGGGTTTATACCGCGAGGCGCATGACATACCAGAATCCCATAGCCATAAGTCATATGAACGAACTCTAAATGCCCAAACCATTTAGTTCGTTTTCAAAAACCAAGTTTAGTTAAGCTGCGGAAACGTAAACCAAATTTAAACCTTTTAAAAACCATGCGCAAAACAACGCGCCCAAATTAAAACCATATGAAAGAAAATGTAAAAACATAATATGTAATTTAGGTGTATGCCCAAGACCCCGAATGCAGTGAAGTGTGCAGTGCTTTCTAATCCTGGCACCGGAAGCTAACTACCTGCAAAAGCATGTAAATCGTGGGTCAACAAACAATGTTGGTGAGTTCACTAAGTAAAGTAAATGAGTAGGTAACTACGCTGGTTTCCAAAACCACGTAAACAAGTAATTGAGTTAGTTCCAAGAACCGTGTAAACACTAGTTCGTCGCATGTCAAGGGTAGCTAGCCCATTCATGATAACTAACACCGAATATACCGAACTGCTATGTACGTGTAGCCACAAATGTGAGCCGCATGCCTGACATCATTGTCTATCCACAATGATAAAGTTCGTTAAGTTATAGTTCACGCCCGCACTCCCCGAGCCGGTGTGAGGTTTGTAAGACCTAATAGCGCTATCAACTAATAACCCGCTTGCCAATCCCGGCAACTCATTCGGTACGTGAGGACTTACAGATGATAGAGTTGGTTTAGTTCATCAAGGACACAGTTTGCGAACCACAAAGTAAACGACCCACACAAGGATCCATCAAAGTAAACGACCCACACAAGGATCCATAACATCCCGACCAGGGATATGTAAGTAGTCCCAAACCGGACTAGAAAAATGTTAAGTAAGTTGTCTCATACCTGAGACGCATGCTTTTGAGAAAAAGAGTAGTGAAACTCACCTTAGTGTGTAAGCAAAAGAAATCCAAACCGCAAGTAAAGTATGCTACCGACACCCTAATATAAGTGTCACTAAGTAAGTATAGGCGTAATATCATTACACCATATAACTCGTTTGTCCAAGGCGTTTAAACGTTCAAAAGTGTGTAGGTGACACCTAGTGACTCTACATGCAATAGTAAACCCTACGAACTCGTTGGTGAATATGTTGGTTATAATTAGTTTTCACATTCCATATGCGTCTCATACAAGTGCCCGTTCGGTTACACATCAATTACATAACACCTATGACTTCAATTAACCACATAAGCACATAATACACAATCTGTGTTTTTAGGACAGATTGTGCGTCATCAAAATTAATTTATTTAAAATAGTAAATCAGTGAGTTAACCTTCCAAATTTCTACTGAATATTCTTTGGGATTCACTTAACAACCCCTATTTTTTCTTTGTCTTAAATCCAAACACAAAAATAACTAAAATTCGTTCAACATAGCTATGTTCAGAAAACTTTCATAACAGATCAGTTTGGTAGAAAAATTCCCAAAAATTGTGTATTCATCCAAACGGGATGAATCAACCAGGAAAACTCAAATTACTCCTATGTTAACCTTCTGTAAAAATTTCATAACCCAACTCTTTATAAAACTCGAGTTATGATGACTCAAAGTCGACTCAGTTTGTTACCCGAAATTCTGATATGACCTATTTTTAATGAAAATTCTAAAAACGACTCAACCGACATCCAAATCACTTGATTTTACCCATTATGAAAAGCAAAGACCAGGTGTGATTTAACCATGCAAAGAAAATACCAAAATCATCATGTTAAAGTCGTGTTACAGCCCCTACAAGTTCATCTAATCATTCTGTCCAGATTTTAGTTACGCCTAAATCTTTCTTTAAACGACTACCGTGTGCATACAAACAACCAACAATCATCAATAACCATTACCAAACATTCTTAATACCTATTTTGATCAGATTCTATCATTATTCATGCAAAGATTACAACTTTAATGATCAAAACTTCAACAACTTGCACAACAAGTAACCTATGATATTACTAATCGCCTATCATCATGTTTAATTCGTTTAATCTTCAAAAACCTCAAGTTTTAATGATTATCAAAAGCTTTCAGACCTGGACAAACCTTGTTATATGATTTTTATAACATAAAAATAAGATTAAAGCGTAGAAGATTAAGTATTATACCCCAAGCTCTTCGATACAATCAACCGAACGCTCTTGAAGCTTCCCGATCGATGTTCTTGCGCCTTAACAAGTGGTTTGGGGTTAATATTTCGTAGGTAGGGCAGTAGGGGCGATTAGGGTTTGAGTTTAGGTGATACAAGAGGCTTAGGGTTGCTTAAATAGCTGTTTAAGTTGGTTTGGTGGCGTCAGGTACCGGCGAGCGGGCGCTCGCTCCCTGTGAGCGGCCGCTCACAGGGCCTTGGCCCGCGTGGGTGGCCCGTTTCGTCACCCGACGTGTTTTCCTTCGACGTTTTCGCTATTTCGGACCGTAATAAGTGTAACCCCATGTGTTAAGACCCCAATCATCCTAATGGTCCACCTTTAACGATTCTTATTAACGTATTCGGTTTAAGTTCACATAATCACATATGGTTTGCACATAGTTTCACCGAGTATCACAGAAGCACGTAATCGCAATCAATCCAAATTAGTTAACTCACAATTATTAAACTTCATTATTCACCAACGTCCGAGGTTCACTAATCATGTATACAGTCTGGTAATTCCTCGAATTACCACCTTATGCAGTTATTAACATACAACTATGTAACGTGTGTCCTATCTAGCTAACCCTAGTTAAGTATAATGCAAGGAACGTAACTAGAGTTTAGTTAAAGTGAGAACCTGAAATTGCGGGGTATCACACAAGCCGTCGGGTGGGGTTTCTCAGGCCCCAATAGATCTATCCATATTTCCCCGATATGTGTTCCCACATACTCATGGTTTCCCCCTGGGACTCCCTGATGAAACGCCCGTATAGTAAACAACCATAACCATAGTATAACATGATCTTTAAAACAATGTAAGCAATAAGCATGTTACTCCCACCGAAAGTAAAACATTAAATGTGGGGCTGTGACACTCACACATCCATTTCATTTCTCAAAAACTTGTTCGTTTGAAATTCCTCAGGTTTTCATAAAAGAAGCATGTCTTTCCCCCGAAAACATTTATAAGTCAGTAAAAGTGGGGTATGAACTCACCTTAATTTCCTTGCTAAGTTAGCATACAAAGCCTGAATCCTCGACCGACTTCCATGTGCCCTAATTACCAACAAAGGACACCTTAACAGTCTAACACATATAAACCTAGCCTATTATCCGGCTAAAAGATAGTTTATCCAACTATCTAGATTCGTGGGTATTAACCCGAGTCTTAAGCATTTTAACTCGTCGAACCGATCGTGATTTAAATATGTTTTTTGCGACTTAATACTCAAGCTAATCACTTGTTACCATTCGTGTATAAACCACGTTGGACCAATATTATGAAACGTATAACTTATCCTAAGTCATAGCTCATTTTGTAATTCGTATAAATATATCTATCTTATATAATTATATTTTAGGAAAAATGCCCTTTGATAAAAATGTAAGTATAGTTATTTAAAACGATCAATAACAATGTCGTTTCTTCTCCCAAATATGTGTCTTTAAAAGTTTCAAAACATAATTTTTGTATAATTTTTTCTCAAATAAGTCGAGCTTTTGTAATTCAAAATCATTTAAATAGCAATGTTTTAGTTACCAAAATCTTTGAAGACTGACACAATTGACGCTCAGCAAATATTATGTATTTGTTTTGGAAATATTGTTCGACGTTTTTCTTTAAATGTTACAAGAAATCATTTGTCGAAAACCTTTTGCGATATTGTAGAAAACTTCATTTGTCAAAATACTTGAATATTGTTTATAATGAAATATACAACAAATATTGCCTTCGTTTATGCTTATAAATTTTATAAAATTTCGGCAGAGTTTCCTCTGTTTTTGTACAAACCAGACAACACAAGTCGTCTACAATTTTCCCAAAATCGTCACCAAAACAAGACGAACATATAATTATCCGCAAAGTTTCAAATAAAACGAGATTTTATATATTTCGTTAACTTTTATATAATTCGTACTTATTTACATAAATATACATATAGTCCAACAGATTAGTCCGATAAACAACAACACCAAGTCACGACCAATATACAAATACTATCATATAATCCTTTTCGTTTATTATTCATATTGGTTCTCTAGCTAGTTAGTCGTTTATATTCATATATTTTAGAATATATATATATATATATATATATATATATATATATATATATATATATATATATATATATATATATATATACTATATTAATAAGCATATAGGAAGGGCAGAAATGATCATTTGCCACATTTTAAGAGTTGTACAACTCATAAAACATAATTTACAACCCCTTAAAGCATGGTATGGTAAATTTATTGAAAACCCTTAAAGCAGATGTGAACTAGTGAGATACCCGTCCGCTGGGACGGGTTTTCGAATGGGAATTAAAAAAGCGTGAAAGTATATTTGGGTTGATGTTATTATTTTGAGTAAGTGAATGTCGATAACTAATATCTATATAATCTTAAAGTATATCAATTTTAAAAGTTTTGTTAATATATATTATTTATGAATCAGCCATTGAAAAACAAATACTAATTTATTTGTTTTGTTTAAAAAAAAGTATATGAAATCTTGGTATGAACCAAAATGTGTGGCAACATTAATACCAACCACACCAACATAACCTATACATAATTAGTTAACTCCATTCTTCAATTGTGTTGTCACTGTAGCATTTTGACTTCCTTTCATCCAATACAGTTTACTTAGTTACTTACAAATATTAAAGTTTAATCTGGTTATTGTACCTTATCCAACAACACTTAAACTTAGTTATATTAATAATGATAGTGGTCTCCTTTCTATTCTCTTTCTTTTTATTACAACCTAACAACCACAATTTTTATATATTTCAAATCTTGGCACTAAAAAATATTCAATATATTAAATATATACACAAATATGTAAATGCTAACACATGATGTTCAAACGACCTTAAATTCCTTTCTTTCTTAGGTATTTTATGATCAACATTATATAAAGTAAATTAGTGGAACCCCAATTGGCTCCTATGTTCTAAAAGTCTAATGTCTCTAAATTCATATCTTTCTTCAGTATTTTAAAATAACAAAGCCAAACAAAAAAAAAAATATAACTCATATAAAAAGTCTTGTAAAGCTATCCAAATGATTACAAAGCTACACAACTTCAAATACAAATTGTGCAGGTTGGGCCCTTCATAAATATATTGTGCATAGTTTAAAAACCTAAAATCAAAATACGATAAGACGTCTAAAAATTACAAAGCTAAACAATTGCAAGAAAAAAATCGTAACTTCCAATACGCAAAAAAAAAAAAAAAAAAAAAAAAAAAAACATATACCTTTAGGAAGTTCACAGATTGCGATTAAAGATTTGAATTAGAGCTTCGTCCGACTGTTCCTCCTTCTCTTCTGCTTGCCCAATCTCCTTCAACACGCTGCCCGAGATGCGAACACTCAACATTCATATTACTCTCAGCAGTCCAAATACTCTTCAAAAGCTCATCAAGATTCATACTACTCAAAGGCTTTCCAAGATCCCCTAACTGATGTTGCACCTCATCTAAAGTTAAATCATACAATGAACTCTGTCTCCCTAACCCACCAGACTGTTGTTCACCACTCTTTGATCCCATTACTCAACAAATAAAAATAATAATAACAATAACAATAATAATAATATCTTGAACCAATATCTTAAATCAAAAATCCATCAATACCCTATCGTTAATATCAAGAAAAGAACTGTTGAATCCAAAAGCTTACGATATTAAATACGGATCCAAAATCGATGATAAGGAACAAATTTGAAGACGAATAAGTAACCTGCAAATGATGTTCTTTAAACCTCTAGCTTCGGGTGATGAATTCTCCATTAATGGACTTGTGGCAAAGATCGGAGAGTGAAGAAAGGAGGAGAAGAAAAGTGTGGATTCTTTACATTAACTCCTATTGAAAGTATGAAATAGGAGTATAAGTGAAGTGGAATTCTTAAAACTGTGGGAACGTGGGGAGATATAGGTGAGAAATTGAAAGGGAGGAAACTGGAATCAAGGAATAGTGGGGGAGAATTTTCAAGAAATATAACTGCGTTGAAAAAAGAAAACTGCCAAAAGTTTCCCCTTTGGATGGCTCAGATCAAATGTAGCAACTAACTGAATCAATTATTCTGGCCAGGATCACTCTAAATTACAGTTTTTATTATGTTGACTGACGGTTTTCTTGCGGTGAACAATATATTAATAATTTGACCCTATATCTCATTGGTTGACACTAGCTACACAAGGATCACCCATCAACAAATCACAACCATTCAAAAGCACGTCATCCAATGGCTGATACAAACCATGTCATCGATCCAAACACACACCATCAAAACTTCAACAAAAACTTTGCCCTAAACACTCATCTGGATCATTCTCTCTCTCATTTTCTTTTGAAGAAACCCTAAACACACACTCAGATCTATCTTTCTAATCCCATCGGAAGCCACCGTCCTCATGAACCCCAAACCTAAACCCTACCATTACATCATCACCATCTCTCTAACTTGAGTGGCATACAATCGACGGACCATTAGGAGTGTCAGACCAGGACTCCGTCAATTACACTTGTAAGTTCTTCGGCTTCGTCTTTTATGTTCATTTCCCTTTCAATTCGGTTGAAATTATTGTATACATATGCGCACTGGGTCTGTAGTTTTATGATATTGTTTGGGTTTATTATACGAGTTGATTAAATTTGATACTAGAAATCTTATATGGTGGCTTTTATTTTTGAAAACCCAAAACCTTGAATCTATTTAATTTAGATTATGAAGTTAAATGTCAGACTAAGATTTTGTTGCGGCTTAAAATATTGGGCTCTTTCAAAAATTTTATTTTGACTTTAATTTATGTTTTTATTTGTGATGTCAAATGGTATATATGTTTAGGTGGAAGTTGGGAGTTGAGATTAGCAGCAATTAAAGGACTTTAATTGCGATTAATCACCGTGAGTACACAGAAGACAAAATAGGTGACTGGGAATTTGATGAGTTTGAAAAGGAAATACTAATTAGTTTACCAGTTTTATAATCATTTTACAGTGAAAAACTCACGCTTATTTTATTTGTTACAGGATTATTTTGCAACAAGATGGTAGCGGGCTTCGGAATTGTGTGGATCATTGAGATGGAACATGTCAAAACGGCCAGCCTAACGTGGTATTAAAGTTTTCTTACATAGTTGTGACATTTCATCAGGTTCAGTCAGTATCCCAATTCTAGGATTTTTGAAATTTAAGAGCAATTTTTTTTTTTTGAAAATTTTAACTTGCATCTTGTAATTTTATAGAAATGGTTTTAAAAAGACATTTGTCTTTTACAATTAATACCAAAAATGCTTTTTGTTTATTCCTTCTGAACAAAAAACAGTCTACGGGGTCTTTGGCTTGCGACTTGCAGGTTTGTTCCTAACTGTCTTGAAAGCCTGGAGAATCAGCTGAGCAATCAGTAGGATTTGTAGGTTCGCATTGTTTTCAATCATTTGAAAAGTTTTAGGATTAATCAGAACATTTTCTTGATTCAGTGATTAATTGATGATTTCTTATAGTTTTCAGCAGATAGATTATACGAACAAGGGATTTGTGGATGTGGATGCCGATTTGAGCTTCGTGTTCATGTCTTGAATGTGTGTTTTTGTGGTTGATGCGTCGCCTCTTCCACCTCCGATCACCCTCATACCTCTATTACCTCCACATCTGACCGATTCAGCGTTCCTCTTGCTTTCATTGAAATTTTGGAAGATCTAAGTAGCCATGTCTTAGGCTTACCTCTTAAAGTACATCATCATCGGAGATACTGGTAATTACTTTGATCTCTTTCGATAATTTTATAGTGTAAAATTGATAATTATTGCCGGCTTGCAACTGATTTTGATTTCTATTATAGTCTCCTTATAGTCGTGTAGAGGCTTATCCGCCAGGAGCCATAGAAATAGAGAATCCCGAAGCTGCAGCATAACGCCCAATGTTGATTGTGTGTTTTATTTTTATTTTTTCGGAGGACAACGGTACATGTTTCATTTGTATAATTAGGAATGTAGATTTTGATGTATCACTTGGTTACATTTGTGCTCTGATCTGTTTTGTTGGATTTGTCATCTAGGTTTAAAACTATTTGTGACCCAAAGGTTTAAATATGAGTTGATTTGGAATTTTGATAAGTTGTATTTGGTGTATTTGGCTTTGCTAATATATTCAACGTGTCAAATTTGGCAGGTTTGAAAAGAGGGAATGATGAGTCAATGACTTACCTTGGATTAGTCACATGGATTGCGATTGAGGACGAGTGATCTATACGCCAAAGGATTC
The DNA here is from genome assembly GCA_028751855.1 of Ambrosia trifida. Classification (NCBI taxonomy): domain Eukaryota; kingdom Viridiplantae; phylum Streptophyta; class Magnoliopsida; order Asterales; family Asteraceae; genus Ambrosia; species Ambrosia trifida. The sequence continues at coordinate 106,275,604 of CM054124.1, read as the reverse complement.
AGTATGAAAGGTTGTGTGATATGATGCCTCTAGAAGCATATAGGGATCTGCTAATCCTGCAGAAAAATTGCATCAGTTTCGTTATTTCTGTTGGAATCTTGGTATAAACCATTAAAGTGTCGGTGTCGGTCTAATGAGAGGTTCACAATACTGGCTTGCTGGTTGGTTAATGAGAGGAATTGGGGAATTCTTAGTATGGGGTCGAATGGGTTCGGTTGGGTATGATCTTAAAACACATATAATTTTTTTTTTTAAATAATGCGTGTTAAGTTTTTTCTATGTTTAGATTAATTACAAGTATAACCTATATTATTTTTTATGTACAGGTTATGTGATGGAGTAGGTGGATCCTTTTTGAGAGTCCTTGATTAGCAAGATTAACATATTTCAAGAAGGTACCATCTTACCTTAAAATACCTAATAGTGATGAACTCTTGGTTTAAAAACCGCGAGGCGCACAAAAGCGATGAGGTCTAAAACTTAGGCGTAGAGCGCAAAAAGCTGTGGGCTTTTTGTACCTGAGGCGCAAAAGCGGTGTTGCGCCTCGCGCCTAAGAGGCACACTTTTTACAACAAGGATGAACTATGTTGTTTTATCAAGTATATGTAACCTTAGGCTATTTTTTATTCCAGGCTTGTATTGTTCTTCTTTCGGTGACAGAGGCTCTGCCGAGTCTTGGCGAATGAGGCCATATTTTTTATATAAGTAGATTGTCATGTCTGAAATAGGTATGTGGGAAAAGAGCATTACCATATGCTGTTTTTATGTTGCTTTTCCTATTCAATATCTATATGGTGTTTTTATGAATCTTTGTTTTGGATTTGTTAGTGATGAGAGGACTGTTAAGAAGCTTTGGCTGTCGAAGGCTCTCAGAATACAGGAGGGGACTATTTTTTCAATGCTTGTTAGAGAATGGTAGCCCATCATATTGATGATGTCTTATTGACTGATGCTAATGCTTTGCTTTCTGGAATAGTCACTTACGCAAAATCAGAATATGTGCGTAGCATATATGGCTCTGATTGTTTTTGTATCACCGGAAGCTAAACAATAGATATGATATGGTAAAAAACTATTGGCAATTATTGTTGTTAATTGTTCGGTTTATTTAGAATTTCATGTTGTCTAATCAATCGTTTTTCATTCGTTACTAAATAGAAAATTTTAGGCGTCTCCCAGTTGTTGAACATGTGAAGTTATCGCACTGTTCGATATAACGAAGTGCCTATTTGACGCTATTTCAAGAATGGAAAACGCCGCTAAACATGGCAGTGCTATTGCTGTAGCTGTTGAGGGTGTGGAACGTCAATATGGAAATTATTTTTCTGGTAAGTAATTTCAGTATATGTTTGTATGATATTAGGATCAAAAGTATCTTGAGCCTTAGTATATGTTTGTATGATATTAGGATCAAGAGTTCAAAACTATTCTGTGCCTTATTTGACCGTGTTACTTATTTTGCCATGGCCCTTTCAGACTGTATAGCAAACTTTCTCTTAATATGCTTGTTGATGTTAATCACAATCGCACATCATATGGTCTTACTATGTAGATATGCAAGCAACCGAAAAACTTGTGAAGCATGACGCTAAAGGGGCGGTCCGTGAGTACACGAAAGATAAATTTTTGGTTGATGCAAAGGCTAGGGATAAGGCTCGATTAGAAGAAGAAAAAACTACTGAATACGGGAAACTAGAGCGTTACTTTAAGAACATGCATTTAAATTTGGACAACTTGGCAAGTGCAAGACATGAAAGCGATAGTGTGAATTTAGTTTTAAATTCACAGTTTGATGTTTGAATTTGTTTCTTTAGTATCATATAATGCAATTTTGGCACAACCAATTCAAGATTTATCTCTCAATGAATCTGTGAAATTTTTTTTTTCTTTTTTTATATGTGATTTTGTATCATTTTAAGCTTTAGGTTATGTTCCGGCTTTGTATTGTCGGTCACTTCAATGCGGCGTTCCCCACTAAATCATTAAAGAAACTATTTTTACTAAATTGAGCTTGTCTATGACAGAGACAAACTGATGGGTTAGGCATAGGTAATTATTCTTGATGGGTATTTTTTTTATGTAGTAAATCGTTTTGGTTGGGTATTCTTGGTCCATTTTATATGTTAAGTGACTTATGAGATCAGTTTGACCACGCAAAGTCAAACTGCATAGAACAAAAACCAAAAAAAAAAAATAAGTTGAAATAAAGGGTAGTTTCATTGATTTTGGAATTTTGGAACCTCAATTTGTTCATTTTCAATCTGAGCCTTGCTCCTACCAGTAAGTCAATATAAATAGTCCTTTAATTTAATTTCTATTCAGTAGTATCTGTGATGTTGTCTTCATGGGTTTGGGATTTGGGATATTCACTTACAACTTTTTAAGTTTGAATAAACTTTTAAAGTGAAAACCAATTTGGCTACAAACCAAGACTCCATCGATTTTCATCTTGTTAGCGACAACACACCCCGATGTTACAATTAAGAAAACAAACATTCTATACAATATATCACGAGAGGATTGATAAACCAATAAAAAATGAGTACCGTGTTGGAAATTTTTGCCGCCGCCGCATCGCGCGGGTATCCTACTAGTATATATATATATATATATATATATATATATATATATATATATATATATATAAATAATAATACAAAAAGAAATAATCATGAGTTAGTTATACCGAAGGGCTTGGAGTTGACCGGGTCTTGACCGCATCCGAAATCTGACCTGTTGACCGTCATTGACTGAGTTGACTCGGTTTGACCGAGTTTGACCAGATCTGCCAAGACTCGAACGAGATTCATACCACCGAAGTAAACCCGGACCAGATCTGTCCTAAAACAACCTTCTAAGTCACCACAGCCATGAACCCGGAGATAAACCCGACCGGAAATCCAAACCGAACCAGATCTGAGCTGAAACTCAAGACCCTGGTTGAACCTGACTCGCAAAACGAACCCGAACTTTGACCAAAACCGGGTCAGATCTGACCCGAGACCTAAACCCGTTGGATCAGCCACCTCAACCCGAAACCACCTTCGAACCACCATTAGCACCCATCGGACCCGAACCAAAACCGAGCCAAACCCAAGTCCCATCCGGACCTGATGTGAACCGGCACCCAAACCCGAAGCCATAACCACCACGAACCCGACACCATCGAGCCAATCCAAAAATCCTGATCCAAGCCCACTTGCCTTGAACCTCGTGTGCCGCCCCTTCCCCTCCCCGTCTTCTGCCCGACGTGGCTCTGGACCACCATGCCGCTGCCGCCTTCAGCAACCAACCCGAACTGAACTGAACCAACCACCATTGGCAACCTAATCGGACCATCCCCTCCAAACCCGTCACCTACAACCCAACGAACTACCACCCTGAGACCACCACAATCGCGACCATCACCATCGGACCACAAAACCCACCAAAAACCACCCTTCTGCTGTTGTTTCTGCGCGTTTTTCGAGCCACAGGCCTGCGCCGCCTTGAACCAACGAGGGAACCACCACTCTGCCCACACCGGGCTTAAATCATCGCGCCGCCACCACCGATCAGAACTGGTGGTGGTCGGCCATCACATGAGGAGAGTGAGGGAGGACAGAGGGAGTTGAGAGGAGTGAGGGTTGAGAGAGAGAGAGGAGGAGAGCAGGTTTTAGAGAGAGAGAGAAAGTCTAGAGAGAGAGTGAGAGGGGTTGGTGTGACACCCCAGGAAAATCCCACATCGGCCGTGGCCAGGAGAGATCCTTGGTTCATAAGTAATATCTTGCCTCTAAAATCACAAACGCGTTTTGGGCTTAATGCTAGTGGATGAGAGGAGAACTCCACAGTTAAGCGTGCTCAGGTGGGAGCAATTTTAGGATGGGTGACCTCCTGGGAAGTCTCCACCGGGCAACCAAAAACAAATCCGTGAGCTCTGGATGGGCAACCCATCGTGGCAAAGCGGACAATATTGGTGGTGAGAGGGGCGGGGTGTTACAGTTGGCGGCTGCAACAAATGAGGAAGAAAAAGATTATTTTGCCTTTTATACTTAGGGTTAGGTTAGATGGGTTATTACCGCGTATCTAACCCGTTTTAAACGTAAATGTCTCGGTTTCTATTTAGGCTCCATAATTAATTATAAAAAGTAGTCTGTTTCGTTCGAAATTAATAATAATAATAAACCGAGCAAAAATATAAATATTTTCGTTACCCGATGCGTGCTTTCAGTTCGCGCGTTTAAATCGCGCTAATTAAATCGGTCGCAGTTTCGATTGTAAAAACGGTCAGTAAACTTCCGAAACTTAATAATTAGCAATATTTGTAATAAATATTATTTTTAATCATAAAAAAAATCACGTCGGTGTAGATCGAAAATTGCCGATTGTCACACTCGCAACGTCGCTTGAGAGCCGCCTTTGTATTTTTTACCTTGTGCGCATGGTCTGGTACATGGCGGAAGGTTGATGTAAACCGTAAATAAGTGGCGCGCATATGCTGGTCCGCATGGACAACCATGCGCTAGTGCTCATCCACGGATGACATAGCGAGTTGCATGGCTACGTACGCGCAAGACTAGGTGGCATCCTAGTCCGCACACGACGTAACGGACGCGCATCAGCGTCTAGTAGTGGGGCGCGCTTGCGTGTCATTCAACCCAGTCTCTGTCGGTTACAAGACTGTCATTACTGATTTGACAGTTTTGGGTCAACTACTTTAAATCCATTTACTACAATTTATTGTAATAATTGTGAGTAAAATTAAGTCAAGAAGGATGTTTCAACTTCTATGGTATCGTTGGGTATGATGGAATGAAAAGGGGAATGGAATGGACCATTACGAGGTAATGAAAAATAGTGTGTTTGGTTAGTTAAATGAATGGAATCACCCATTGCACAAGGCATTTTATTCCTTCAAAATCATTCCATCCACCCCCATGTTTTTTTTCCATTCTCTCCCTCATTCACCATTTACTAACAACACCATAACCCACCACCACCACCCACCACCATCGTCACCACCCACAACCACCGTCACCACCCACTACCGTTGCCCACCACCCACCACCGTTGCCCACCACCACTGTCGACACCAACCGCCGCTGCCGCTAGCCACCACCGTCACCATCCACATGCCTTCGCCGTCCAACACCACCCACTGTCACCCACCACTACCGCCGCTACCCACCACCCACCACCGTCGCCGCCTCCACCCACCACCGCCACTACTCACCATCATCACCCACCCACCACCGCCGTCGCCACCACTACCACGCTACCACCACACACCACCTACCATCACCACCATCACCCACCACCGCCACTACTCACTATCGTCGCTCACCCACCATCATGACCATCCACCTCCACCTTCCACCGCTGCCGCCGCCCACCACCGCCGCTACCGCCATATATTACCACCCACCAGCACCGCCACTAACCACCGATTTTATTCTTTCGTCTTTTCCTGCCTATCCAATAACAAAAAATAATGTTGTGTTTCATTTTTATATGAAAACCAAACAAGGCATGGAATGGTAGTGATCCATTCCATTACCTTGTCCATTCAATTACCTAATCCATTCCATTCCCTCATCCATTTCATTACCCCATACCAAATAGACGAAGTGAACCTTCGGTGACTTTGTAATAATGGTTTTTTAGATGGAAAACCACCCAACAGTTCATTTTAAAAATTGAGACAAAAACTCTCAATATTTCCGACCTCCCTTTTTCTTTTTCCTACATGTCTAAAAAACACCAAATCACCGGTGATATCTCGGGCTCGAGATCATCTCCGGCAGTACGACTACTGTTTCGGTTGTTGTACCCTGGGAGACAGACCGTCTGAGAGGAGGCGCGGAATCTGTGCGTGTCAAACACGTGCCTCAACCAAAATCATCAACATTTTGGTTTTTCATATTCTTACAGAGAGCTTTCTAACAAGACAGTTCGGTTGAAGTTCTCCAAACACATTGGCTTGAATCACGATTAGGTACATTTATGTTGTATCTTATTTTATTTATTTAATTTTGTAAACGGTAGTGTACCTTGTATTTCCTACGAATAACGAATGTATCATTATTATATTTATTTTATCATTATTTTAATAAAAAGTGAACCCTATTTCCTACAACTTGTAAATTCAAAGGCTTAGGAAAATGTGACGGTTTCATACAAATGAATGATACAAATAAACATTTACTATGGTAGATACAATCATCAATTGCTACAAACTTGTTTGAACCAACTTGCTAAGCATAGCCAATCTAGTGATGATTCTCTGCGACAGGTACATTTGCTGCTTCATCCCTCTTATTAATAATAAAACTATCAACAATTTTTACCGTCTTAATCGGGTCCTGAAGAATAGCACTCCATTTACTTGGATGAGATCTTTGGTGACTAAACTGGTGTTGTTCTGTCTCATTATTCCAATCAAAATCCACATTCCATTCTTTCGGAACCTACATATCAGATTCCCAAAACATTAGTCCGCAAAAAATGATAACAGAAAACAAAATGGTATTATAAAACCCTCACTTTATCAATTGCAAGCGTGAAAACTTCAAGATTTCCATCCTCCTTGATGTGAAAGCGTGTGAACGATTTGTAGTTAGGGTTTCTTAGAGACGAAAAAGCTTCATCAAAATGCAAATGAAGCCAGTTTATACAAATATACAAATAGATTCCAAATACTAGTGACGCAACAGAAGTTGATAACACCCAAAAGTAAGGAAAAACGGATGCATAATATATAATTGCAGATCCTCTAGAAAGTGAATCCATTCCATTTTTGCATATATTAGTCCGCGTTACAGCCATCACCTGATATATCAAATGTTTGACAAAATGTGACCCAATTTTGAAAAAATAAAGTACCAAAAATTCAAGATAGTTCTAACCTCAGGAACATCGAAAGCTGACATAAGATACTTGATACATGTGGGATAAAGACCAAACGTCCATTGCTCAATGCGCGCCCTTACCATAGGGTCCGGAATATATTCATCCTCCACAGTTCGATACCATTCATATAATGAGTGATAACCTGAAACAAATTTTACAAATGTATCATGTATATATGTAAAAATTTTGGATTACTTTAAATATTAAAAATTAAAGTAAAAATAAATAAATCTTGCCTGATGTTGCCAAAAGATTATTCCTAATGCAAATTTGAACAAGAAGCTCCATTAACAACATGAGAATTAAAGCTGAAACTATGTGGGCTGAAACATGGACAACTCCAATTATTACCCTTTTTTTCTTGGAAACTTTGGAAGGAACAAATAATATTGCAGCCACCAACAAGATCAAAGCACCCACAAAAGATACATATGATTCACCAACCATGTACATAAAAGCATCCCAAACCGCACTAAAAAAGTTATTTATGTGACCCGATATTGTATCGTCTTGTAGGATATGATCTAACTTGCACTGTGACAAAAAGGAAATAATTGTCATGACTTTTTCTTAAGGAAAATAGGGAAAAATCTAAAGGGGCATACCAGTGGAAACATTGAAAAGGTTAAGATAAAGTATATGGACCCTCCGATGAAATCGAACTGCCAATTTTCCTTTCGAAATAGTAATATATTATCCAGAGCAATCTGCATACCACAATGTTCAACCAAAAAAGTTAAGTAAAAAAGGTTGATTCGGTCGTGTTTATCAATAACGGGTCAGTTGGTAAATTAAAAGAAGTACTAAAATGAAACGAGGCGAAAGTTATAAAGCCTCCCAAGTCATCTATTCATGATATAGATCCGTATTGACATAGTAAAACTTGAGTAGTAAACATAACATGTCACCCCAATCTGATCCGACCTGTGTCGGCCCACACAAATTTACCCATTTTGTCACCTATGTGACACGGACTGTACATTAGTTTACTGTTACTACATACCTTTCTAGAATCTTGAAAGGACGGATAAGCGGCTTTGATCTCATAAGTTGACTTATATGCTTTAATGGGGTTACCAAAAACATGTGTCGGATGCAAAAACGCCCCACCACACCCGTTAACAAGCAAATGTTGCACCATTGCAGGGTTTTTTGACTGAACACGTGTATGTCGCATATAATGATGTAAATCCCCAGCTATTCTAAGTTTACACCTTCCTTTTAAATGATCACGTATAAGGTGTGACACATTCTTTCCAGTTTCATCATTCTCATTATTCCAGTAGCTATCAAGAATCCAGTTTGGTGCATGCGTCATAACGATCACAGAATCACTTGCTTTAACCTTATCGTGTATGAGCTCTGAGAAAAACTTGAATTGAAAGCTATCGATATCGTTATGAAGAGCTACATCAAGACCAAAGACCCACCATCCTTTTGGTAGCTGCAAAGCAAAGTAGCTTTTCTTTTGGGGCATTAACCATCCACCTAACCAACTCTTGTGACAAATGTACCTCATAAAAGTTTGAAGTCCATCAAACCAATCTGAAAAAAAAGAACAAAAAACATGAATTTGAACTTAGAGAAACTAAAATTTAGACAAAGTACCCACCATGGTTTCCGGGGATAACAAAACATTGTGGCCCGTCATATTGTTTTAGATCAGAAAAACCATCAGGTAACTCGGGTTTGTTTACAGCTATATGATCTTTTTTATACCATGAAGGTGGCCGAAGAGCCTCCTCAAAAGGATAAAAGAAACGTTTTTCATAAGTGTCTGCTGATGGATTAGGGTACCTGAATAAGATGATACACCATTGCTTATATTAATGAAAAAGCAATGCAAAAAAAAAAAAAAAAAAAAAAAAAAAAAAAAAAAAAAAAAACCATAAAAAGGTGAAACTTACGCAAGATCGCCTCCAATAAGAAGAAGGTTCCCGCGAGGCAATGTAATCAAATCATCATTCATCCTAGCATCAAGTGAAGGTTGAGCAAGAAGCCGAGCAACAGAATAAGAAGAGTTGCCACCATCGCCCGTATCAGCCATAAAGTCAAACCAAAACTCTTTCTTTTCACTAAAATGGTCATATAGAAAGTCTTCTTTTCTAGCCCCATCATGACTATCATTCATTGTAGCCTACAAAATAAATCATCCTTAGTAACTTATAAACAAAAGAAAATGATAGAAATATCTAAAACCTGCATCATCCGCATATCAAATCTCCCCAAGAAAACGGTTACAGACACAAGGAGGTCAAAAAGAGTCTTGAATAGATCAGCTGATGTCCTGCAACACAATATTGATGCATCCATTTATAAACACCACACATGCACATAGATATAATGTGTGTAGGGGTGGCTCAACCTTTTTAGGAGGCCTAGAAAATTCGGGCATATTCACATTGTTACAAAACAGAACAAGTAACTAGGGGTATGTAATATGTTTGTCTCTTCAAACCACTTAAAGGTCATGTTCATCATTTAGTATGTTTTTGGTCTAAGCCCATTGGGCCGCCCCTGGACGTGGGTAAATGTGAAGAGAGCGGATATACCCTGAGTACCAAGGAACCATATCTAAGAATTGAAGCTGATTGTCCTCACTTTCTTTAACTGATAGAAAGTACTTAAGAGCCCATCTGATGATAATAAAGACCAATATTTAGAAAAGATGACCAATTAATGACACAACATAAGAATGCGCTTACCTGGTCGATATATCCACAAAAAAGTTAGTGATGTATAGAAAAATATACATTGCCCATAATGAATATATTGGCGAAATTTCGTCTGAACACTGAAAGAAAAAACAGAAACCAGATAAAGTTAGCGATATAGTTATTGATCAACTACTTATATAAGTACACAATGAGGATAATTATAACGGAAACCTGATCATATCAAACTTTCTTTAATAAAAAAGAACATGTACCTCTCCATATATATCCGGCTTAGAAAGAACTGGATCATCACGGGCCGACCCAACTGGAGCAGACCAAGATATGCCATATGCCCATAACAGCTTTAACATGTGTAACAGTGAGCCAATAGGTAGTTCCATAAACAAAACATTAATAAGTTAAAATACTGTTGAACTTACAGCGCAATGCTGAAGAACAGGGGAAATCTTGGATCTGCTTACACCACCATGAGAAACTAGATCAGCATACTTGAGGCCATGGAATACTAAATGCAACACAATGAGAAAAGAAAGCGAAGAAAAGAACATTGTCCAAAATAACGACGAATTCATCCTCGTCTCTACTCCCACTGAATGAAAACTCGGAAGATGGTATAAAGCCGCCGCCAAGATCCATGTAATAAACCTACACAAAAAAAAAATAAATAAAATAAAAAAAAATCTAATTAGCTAGCAAAAATCCAAACGTTAAACAAGGATCATGCATAATAAATAGTACATAATAAACTTACCAGCTAACATAATTTGAATAGCTTGGTTTTCCAACAAAAGGGGATATAAACACATTGAAAAACTGAAGTAAAGCTGCAGAGATTGACCACCATTTCATCATGTTATAACTGTCTAGCTTCTGGGTGAGTGTACGCATGTTTTCTGGTGAAAAGAAAAACAGGCTCAAGGAAATAATTGCATAGCTCGAATGTTGATATGGGCTTGGGTATAGAAGTGTTAAAATAAGTTTAAGTTGTACTCTCCCCATGTCGTCGCAGACACCTGCAAAAACAAAACTAGTGCTCAAGAGTTGAACAGATTAAGAATAGAAAGATGAGAAATATTTGGGTACGTTAAAGTGAAAAGGACCTGCCAGATATGTTTATGTTGGTTTGAAGGTGATCAAAGTAACTAAAATGAGCAGGCTTTTAAAGGTGATTATGTTCTCACAACACTCATAATAAACTGTCACACGTTGTGCATGTGTGATCGTATAGGGAGAAAGTCAAAATTTGATCCAAAGTATTTTTAATAAATTGTTGTGATCGGGATGGATGAACCAATTGAGATGATAAACTAACTAACTACCATATATATATATATATATATAAAATATTGACCGTTGGAAACCGTTCATATTTGAACTTAATTTGAAGTGTTTATGATTTTCATGATTTCATCCTTTTTTATTTTAAACCCTTCACCTTTTTTAACTAACAAAGCCATTATTATTTAGAAAGACAAGAAAGTCATGTATCTCTATAATAATATAACTAAAACTCACAACTAAGACTATTATATATTTTTAGTTGTCATCTCATATAGTCATGATATACTTGATTTTATATTTGCGTATCTAGTTTTACTCATGTATCATTTTTTATTCAATTAACGGTAACATAAACCAATATGATTATATGAACTATGGCTGCTACGCAAGTATAAAAGACAAGTGAATCCTTATAGAAAGACGAAAAGTCAATTCGTGTATATTAAGTATTTTCCAGTGGAGATGAAGGTTTGGTATAAGGGAATAAATAATTGGGGACTTTGATTTCACACTGTGTAGATCATGAAGAGTTGGTAATTAAGGGAATCAAACATTAGAATAACAAAATGCACCAACGTCAGTTGTTGAAGTGCTCCTTATAATAGAAGAGGGACGGAGAAAAAATAAATAAAATTATAACTAACATCACTCGCCAGCTGCAAATTACTTTTTAATCCACACATCAGGGTAAGAAACGGTTTAAAACATCACGTAAATTGTTACGCAAACCCTGATCACGTACCCTTAACAAGAATGTGTTGCCTCCTAAGTCATTAGTCATGGCTACACGAATTAATAACTTGCACCAACTTACCATGAGGGTTGGTGGTCTAATGGGAGAAGCAAAGCTTGTATAAGCATCTAAGTTGGGGAGGTCATGGGTTCAAGTCTCACAAGGACTAAAAATTTAACGTTCAAAAAAAAAGGGGGGGGGGGGGGGAGAATGGAATTAAATAATCCTAACTTTGGGGGATTGGAATACAATAATTCCAACTTGAAAGTTGAAAACTAGCAGTCCCAACTTGTCTTGTGTTTTATTCAATTGGGCCAAAACTAACTGAAGTTAACTCAGTTAGTTATCTGCTGACGTACCAAGCTCATCCCCATCTCCCCCTTGCTCCTGTCGCATGAGTCGGTCACCAACCTTGCAAGCCTTGTTTGTTTCAAGTCTAAAAAGATTGGACCATCTCTTCTTTAAAGCTTCATTATATAACCAAGGATCAATTCAAAACTAACTGAAGTTAACTCAGTTAGTCATCTGCTGATGTACCAAGCTCATCACCATCTTCCCCTTGCTCCTGTCCCATGAGTCGATCACCAACCTTGCAAGCCTTGTTTGTTTCAAGTTAAAAAAGATTGGACCATCTCTTCTTTAAAGCTTCATTATATAACCAAGGATCAATTCAAAACCTCACATTTAACCCGTCCCCCACAACCCCACTAATATGATGACCATGAATTTTCTTCTCATCCAATAATAAGGTCTTTCCCAATCACGCAATAGAATTCCAACAACCAATTATATATTTGTTCAACGGTAGCGCAAGTCATGGGTTCAAGTCTCACAAGGAGTAGAAATTTAACGTTCAAAAAAAGGAGGGGAATGGAATTAAATAATTCCAACTTGAAAGTTGAAAACTAGCAGTCCCAACTTGTCTTGTGTTTTATTCAATTGGGCCAAAACTAACTGAAGTTAACTCAGTTAGTTATCTGCTGACGTACCAAGCTCATCGATCCCTATCTCCCCCTTGCTCCTGTCGCATGAGTCGGTCACCAACCTTGCAAGCCTTGTTTGTTTCAAGTCTAAAAAGATTGGAACATCTCTTCTTTAAAGCTTCATTATATAACCAAGGATCAATTCAAAACTAACTGAAGTTAACTCAGTTAGTTATCTGCTGACGTACCAAGCTCATCCCCATCTCCCCCTTGGTCCTGTGCCATGAGTCGATCACCAACCTTGAAAGCCTTGTTTGTTTCAAGTTTAAAAAGATTGGACCATCTCTTCTTTAAAGCTTCATTATATAACCAAGGATCAATTCAAAACCTCATATTTAACCCGTCCCCCACAACCCCACTAATATGATGACCATGAATTTTCTTCTCATCCAATAATAAGGTCTTTCCCAATCACGCAATAGAATTCCAACAACCAGTTATATATTTGTTCAACGGTAGCGCAAGTCATGGGTTCAAGTCTCACAACGAGTAGAAATTTAACGTTCAAAAAAAGGAGGGGAATGGAATTAAATAATTCCAACTTGAAAGTTGAAAACTAGCAGTCCCAACTTGTCCTATGTTTTATTCAATTGGGCCAAAACTAACTGAAGTTAACTCAGTTAGTTATCTGCTTACGTACCAAGCTTATCCCCATCTCCCCCTTGCTCCCGTCCCATGAGTCGGTCACCAACCTTGCAAGCCTTGTTTGTTTCAAGTCTAAAAAGATTGGACCATCTCTTCTTTAAAGCTTCATTATATAACCAAGGATCAATTCAAAGCCTCACATTTAACCCGTCCCCTACAACCCCACTAATATGATGACCATGAATTTTCTTCTCATCCAATAATAAGGTCTTTCCCAATCACGCAATAGAATTCCAACTACCAGTTATATATTTGTTCAACGGTAGCGCAAGTCATGAGTTCAAGTCTCACAAGGAGTAGAAATTTAACGTTCAAAAAAAAAAGGTGGGGAATGGAATAAAATAATTCCAACTTGAAAGTTGAAAACTAGCAGTTCCAACTTGTCTTGTGTTTTATTCAATTGGGCCAAAACTAACTGAAGTTAACTCAGTTAGTTATCTGTTGACGTACCAAGCTCATCCCCATCTCCCCCTTGCTCCCGTCCCATGAGTCGGTCAACAACCTTGCAAGCCTTGTTTGTTCAAAGTCTAAAAAGATTGGACCATCTCTTCTTTAAAGCTTCATTATATAACCAAGGATCAATTGAAAACCTCACATTTAACCCGTCCCCCACAACTCCACTAATATGATGACCATGAATTTTATTTAAAGTGACTTAAAAGTCTAAGGCATCCAAAATCTAAGGCGCTAGGGTTTGCTACACTTATGTGGGGAAGATGAAGTTTTTATGATAATTAAAATTTAATAATAATTTTAAATAAAATATATCACGATTCAAGATTAAATATGTAACTGAAGGGATAGGGAGCTTAATCCTCACGGAGGCGGGATCCCTATCCCACTTTAGAGTAATCCGTGGAACCCTCGGGCAGAAATCACTCTGCCAGAGGGACCAAACTGCACATGGAGCAGTCTTATCCATGCACCCAAGAAGAATACACGCGTGTCCGCCCACGCGCGGAATGTTCGTCAACTCACCAGCTTTTGGTACGAGGTACGGAAGATCAAGGATCAGGAAGATTCACTCACAGAAGACCAGAGACGTCGCCAGTCACATGACGACACGTGTCCGCAGTGATCCAACAACCACTGACATGAGCAGTGACTTGACTGATCCCATGCTTCCACCATGCCGCCTCTACAATACTGCACAGGCATGCTTACCTGCTGCGAGACGTCACATCATACGCCAACAGGTAAGTCAACCATGTTGTGTCAGAACAACATCTCGCCACGTGTCTGCCAGACAGGGCAGCTCCAACTACCGATGACGTCAGCAGCATGGACCTCCTTTTTCCCGCCCATTTCCTAGGCCAAAAGCATATGGGCCGGGTCAAGGCCCGAACCAGCTAAGAATCCTCGTGGGTCTTTCCCAAAGCCCACTACTTCCATTATAAATAGAAGACACTGACTCCTTTGCAAAATATCCAGAAATTATTACTTGTACTAGAGAGCTATGTTATTCTTGTAACACTTTGTAAACTCCAAAGTAATATACAACTAGCTCTTCACAGTAGACGTAGGTCGAACCTGACCGAACCACTTAAACTTTTGTGTTCATTTTCACCACACACACACACACTTTACTTTATATTCCTTTGTTACGGTTCATCTCTAGGTTTGGGTGAATGATCGTTTCTGAGCAAGCAAGAATATTAACCTCACGGTGGTTACTTGTAATCGCCGTTATACTCGTTGTTTCTTCATTGGCGCCATCCGTACCGGCTAGAACACATTTCTTTTCCATCCTTTAGCCCACTCATGGCTGAACCCAACCATAACACTGCCAACCCACTCGAGGACTTAGACGTCCAACTCGGGGGGAACTCTGGCACCCCAGCCACTGTCGTCAAGCAAACCACGGTACGTACCCAGAGGCCAGTCCTCGAAATACGTGACGTGGAAAGTGACAACGACAATGACAGCACCACTGAGGAGGACCCCAACGCGTGGCTCCTCCGGCAAAATGCTAAAAGCACCGCTAAATACCAGCGGATGCTACAAAAACAAGCAAAGAAAAATGGCAAGACCCTAACTTACGACTCTCCGCCCAGGAGAAGTCATAAAAGCAAAGATACCAACCGATGCGAGAGTCGTGGCGGGGGGGGGGGGATGCCGGAAATGCTGATGCTCGGGGCCACGACAAATCGCACGGTGAACAGATGGGTACGAGTCATCCAGCAGCGACTCGGACTACAGCGGGCAGAGCCACTCCCGCCATTCACACTCCACGGCTCACAAGGACGTGGACGATGACTTGGTCAAGCCGTATCGACCAAAGTCAATTGCGGAAAAATCAAAGTTTGTTGCTCACAAGCGATGGCGAGCATACCTAAAAAAGCCAAGCTCCCCAGCAGCATCGGCAAGTACGATGGCTTGCGTGACCCAGATGACCACATTCACGACTTCGAATGTGTGGGGACGTCTGTCAACTGCCGGTCCATGTTTGGTGCCGTCTTTTCACCCAAACGCTAACTAGTGCCGCCAGGGTCTGGTTCGATAATCTCCCCGCGGGGAGTATTACGGACTTTGACGACCTTACCAATAAGTTTGGTAACCACTTTTCGCATCTGCGAAAACACAAGAAAGACAAAAGCACACATCCTACTGTGCCAGCGCCATGACCATAAGTCCATCGAGGACTTCATTGTTCGTTTTAACACGGAGGCGCTCCAGATAGGTGCGGTGAAGAGCTCGCCCGCGTTGCGTTCATCCAGAATGTACGTAGCGCCGACTTAATGAAGTGTTTCACCGGTAAAGATGGCTGTGACAACCTGCACCCTTCACTTTTCATAAATTTGCATAATTGGTTCCTCAACTATTTCAAAATTTTCATTTTTGACCCTCATATTTTAATAGGACCAAAATTCACAATTTAATAAAACTTATAATTTTTATAAGTAAAAGTATGCACGTTTTATACTCACATCTACACCGAGCACGTATGTTTTAGACCTTGATACTCAAAGCCCTTAATTTTCGGTCCTAAAACAACTTAGAAACAAAAGGAAACAAGTCTAGAACTTAAAATTGATTAAATTAGAAAAAATATTTTTTTTATCCCTCGCGGTCCGCTGAGACAGTCTAGTACTATGTGCATTTGCTTACAACGTGCTCTATGCTTAGACATTTCATGTAGAATACATTTGTACTTAGTGAAATCATTAACATTGTACAAGCCGACCTTAACATTGGATAGCGCTATTGGATTGACAACCCGCCTAGGTTGATTCTCCCCCTTTTTCATCGGAGAATCCGTGGTCATTGTTAAGTTATTATCCATTTAGTGGATAAGTACACCGCCGTTCATTTAGTACATTATACAGTCACAGGATTGATTTCGCTTATTTGTATGATACATAGTTTACATATTTGCACTGTAGCTTGCACTTGAATTGTATAACATTTTTCCAACTTACTATATGTATTAAAACTAGGAATGCTCACCAACATTTCATATGTTGACAAAACTTATTTTGTACATGTCTCAGGTGCAGTTTGATTTTAGTTCCATAGCATTGGATTTTAGTGCTTGCTTTTAATAATTATTTCAAATTTCATGTTTTGTTTAGACTTATGTATTTTTCCCATTTCATCCATGTAAGACAATTTAAATTATTCAATAATATATTTACATTTTAGTACCATGTGCTTTTGAACAATCGTCACTACGTGACACCTCGATGATTCCGCCATCGGTTGGGGTGTTACAGATTGGTATCAGAGCCATGGTTATAGGGAATTAGGTTATTAGAATGCCTTTTAGCCTAGACTATAACTAAGCTTACTTTCACGAGTCCTCTCGTGTATATTTCTCTTTATTCTTGTATTTTCTTTCAAGAAATTTTCGCTATGCTTCTTTCTTGTTATTCTTTCGATATTTTGCTTGGCGAAGAAGACACTCGTATTTCACAAACGAAACGATATCATCAAGTTAGGAGTGGTATCCATACATTGGTGATTAGTTTCATCCCTTTATATGTTATTTATCTTAGGAATATATCTTTGAGACAGGAGTGACATCCACACCTCAGAGAGTATTACCTTAAAAAAAAAAAAAAGAGGAAACTTAACCACTAGGCTGGGAGTGATATCCTTAACTTAGTGATTGGTTTCATTCCACAATAGTTCAACTTTTAAATACATCTTTGAGTTAGGAGTGAAATCTACATCTCAAGGATCTATTTCTGCATCTCGTTTTTAATCTCGCTAAAGTTTTGGAATACACTAGTGATGGGGCACGTGCAATCTGGAAGGGTGAGCGCCTGTATCCTGATTTTTTTCTGTCTAGGCCTGGTATTTCGTATAAATCCCAATCAGACGAGGGACCCGTATGCCGACCTGGGAACTCTCGGGATGAGCATTCACTTATAGGCTAAAGTATGCCCCCACAAGTCGCTAATAACATTTCAATTAGTTTAGTTAGTCAAAATTTCCTATGGAAACAATTCCAATGTTTTATATCATTGATATTTATGTTTGTTTATCATTTGAAGATTCCATTTAATCACTTGATGTTTCATATGCCATTATTCATTGATCATTCGCTTTTGAATCCCTTATCATCATTACTAAAACTTTTGTTCGATATATTATCGCATTAAAGGTTACACTATTTCACTTATGCTCATGATTCTTACACTATAAGGTATTACTCGTTTTGCGTTAAAACATTTTTACCCACGACTTAAGTTTTAAACTCTGTGTTTAACCTTGATCACATCCTGATTTTAGGAATGTTGCGTCATCATACAATTAAAAATGAACATGGTTTTTCCAAACTTATTATTTCAACCTGTTTTATACCGTCATGTTTACAAACTGACTTGATCGAAGTCACAGTATATCCTCATATACCTAATACTAATATTGCTGCACCCAGTCTCCTAAGCCATAGCCAACTACCATTAGTTAGAACTTCTTAGTCTGACTAAACTCATACATAAATGCCTACCTACACGATACGCACTAGTACACTACTCTCTAAAATGATTAATTTGACAACTTATTCTATAAGTCTTTTCACAAAGCCTATTCGCCAAATTAGAACACACTTTTCATACACCTTGTGCCTTGAAACAAATAGCCCGCTATGAGCCCAAAGAGATGCCTTAACGATCCTGCAAATAAATGATCTTTCAATGTATAAATTTCGTAAAAGTTTGAAAATTTAAAAGGTTTCAAGTTTACCCAGTCTTAACGGGTAACACTTCGATTTTCTCAACATTTCATAACAATTAAAAATTTTCGACTTTTCAACCCACAAGTTAAAGAAATGTTTAAATATAGAAAATTTTATTTTCCAAAATTCGTCAAGGCATCTGGGATCATTCACAACCTTCACATCATTTTAACTCTTGGTCTTTCGAAACACATTAGATTTACACACAATTCATGAAATGGTTTCATCTTGCATTTTATAAACTTGCATTGCATATTTTACAAATCAAATGTAAATCTTCATGTTTTCATATAACGTATCCAATATATGTTTTCGGGAGGAATTTGCAACTAATAATATACCTTATAACACTTTTCAAACTCGACTTCTCGTAAACACATGAAAATGTGTACCTACGAAATCTTTTTCAAGTGAACCTGTTTTGAACTTAAAACATTCTTCGGTTTCCAAAAAGTTATCCTCATACCAGTAGACTATACGTCTGTTCTGCGTACTTTCATTTAAAGTAAATTTCATTATTTTTTTTACACCATTCTATTTATAGTTACGTTCGTATATTATCTTATTATTTTTGTATTATTCTTTTGTTGGTAGTTATTTTCACGCGTTATTCACAACTATTCTCGCACTAGTTATTAGTAGTTATTCTTACAACACTAGTTTTGAGCATTAATTTAACTCGTTTACTTTCATTTTGTGCAAATTGTGCGATTTACTCGATTTACGTTATGCTATTCTTTCAATCGAACTTTTATGCTATACTTATATACTTACATGAACGCATATTTGGTATGCATTTTTTTGTTGTTGTGAGCACAACCCTGTTACACTTTACATTATTTTGTTCATCCTCATGGTCAATGAACACACTAGTTGATAACTCATATGAGATCTAAGCCAGTGCCCACGTACGACTCGGATTAGAGTATTTCTTTAATCTAAGGGGAACAGTATAAACCTCAGAGTTTATCAATATGGTTGTTTAGAGCCCAATGATGTGAACAGAAATTTACCGGTTAAGGGTGAACCCGAAAGGTGAAGAACCCCTAATCATGTCTTATACTTACACATTAATCTCATTACGGTTAAAAGGTGAACCTGAAAGGGGAAGAACCTCTAACCGCATCTTATACTTGAGCAGTATCGACTACTTAACACATTTTGGTTGCACGCATTGTTTCTTGTATTACTTATGTTAGTGTTATGGAAAAGCATAACACCCTAGTGTAAGGTAAATCGAAGATTACGGTCCGGAACGCAATCATGGATTCACAGGTACATGGGGGTGGTGTGTAATTCTATTTAGGCTGTTGGTAGACAATTAGTACGAGTCCAAAGTATCAGGAGTGTGGTGGGTTAGCTGCGGTACACCCTATATATAAGCATAAAGGATACTGTGGGAGCGGACTAGGAGTCTGACCAAGAACCCACCCATTACTATCTCTTTATTAGATCGTTGACTAATAGCTAGTATTTTCGATAAGAATGTTCTTACACGAGCTTCAATTCGACTTCCTAGAGTCTTTCTCTGGACCATCCACACAGAAAACACAAACTTTGTATACTCTTACACTCTCTGTTAGTCGAAATCCTGTTGCATGTCCTTAATAAAGTTCGGTCAGAAACTTCTCTAAAGTAAGGGAAGCTACTATAACACTGCCCTGCCCTCACCAGTTACATACTTTTCCCAAACCTTGCTCATTATAAACTCTTAAACCTTGGGTCAAACTTTAAGGATTTTCAAACTCTTATATTGGGTATTAAACAACTACTTCAAACTTTGTCAAATCATGGCTGATGCATTTCTTAAAATCTACTAGCCTTTTTACAAATGTCTTTTGTTTCATGGAAACCTTCACTTGAAAGTAATTTCGGGAGGAAATTTTCTAAGGTAGGGGAGACTGTGACAACCTGCACCCTTCACTTTTCATAAATTTGCATAATTGTTTCCTCAACTATTTCAAAATTTTCATTTTTAACCCTCGTATTTTAATAGGACCAAAATTCACAATTTTATAAAACTTATAATTTTTATAAGTAAAAGTATGCACGTTTTATACTCACATCTACACCGAGCACGTATGTTTTAGACCTTGATACTCAAAGCCCTTAATTTTCGGTCCTAAAACAACTTAGAAACAAAAGGAAACAGGTCTAGAACTTAAAATTGATTAAATTAGAAAAATATTTTTTTATCCCTCGCGGTCCGCTGAGACAGTCAAAGTCTCAGTCAAAGTCCTAGTCAAAGTCTTAGTCAAAGAGTCAAAGTCCTAGTCAAATATTCAATTCATCATAAAACCTTACTTTATGGTGTTGACCAATTTTAATGGCTAATTGAATCCAAAACTAGTATAAAAACCCACCTATGACCCATTACACTTTGCACCTCTAAATCGATTGTTTCAATTCGATTAAACTATCCCTCATACCTTTCTTCTACAGTATATTACTTCTACATTTGAAGCTTTGATTATAAGCTCTTGTAATTGGCGAATTGGAAGCTTGATATTTTTCCTATTCGGTTTCTTTTCTTCTAAATTGGACTAGTTTCATTGATGAATCTTTGGATTGCTCGCATTTTCACGCTCGCTTAGTCATCTAGTCATTTGGCGAAAGTGAGTATTTCCTACCCCCTTTTTGCTTTTATTCACTTTTGGGGTGTTACATATACACTTATACAAATTACAAATACAAGTTCACATTTTTACAATACAATTCTAGTACTATGTGCATTTGCTTACAAACGTGCTCTATGCTTAGACATTTCATGTAGAATACATTTGTACTTAGTGAAATCATTAACATTGTACAAGCCGACCTTAACATTGGATAGCGCTATTGGATTGACAACCCGCCTAGGTTGATTCTCCCCCTTTTTCATCGGAGAATCCGTGGTCATTGTTAAGTTATTATCCATTTAGTGGATAAGTACACCGCCGTTCATTTAGTACATTATACAGTCACAGGATTGATTTCGCTTATTTGTATGATACATAGTTTACATATTTGCACTGTAGCTTGCACTTGAATTGTATAACATTTTTCCAACTTACTATATGTATTAAAACTAGGAATGCTCACCAACATTTCATATGTTGACAAAACTTATTTTGTACATGTCTCAGGTGCAGTTTGATTTTAGTTCCATAGCATTGGATTTTAGTGCTTGCTTTTAATAATTATTTCAAATTTCATGTTTTGTTTAGACTTATGTATTTTTCCCATTTCATCCATTTAAGACAATTTAAATTATTCAATAATATATTTACATTTTAGTACCATGTGCTTTTGAACAATCGTCACTACGTGACACCTCGATGATTCCGCCATCGGTTGGGGTGTTACAGATTGGTATCAGAGCCATGGTTATAGGGAATTAGGTTATTAGAATGCCTTTTAGCCTAGACTATAACTAAGCTTACTTTCACGAGTCCTCTCCTGTATATTTCTCTTTATTCTTGTATTTTCTTTCAAGAAATTTTCGCTATGCTTCTTTCTTGTTATTCTTTCGATATTTTGCTTGGCGAAGAAGACACGCGTATTTCACAAACGAAACGATATCATCAAGTTAGGAGTGGTATCCATACATTGGTGATTAGTTTCATCCCTTTATATGTTATTTATCTTAGGAATATATCTTTGAGACAGGAGTGACATCCACACCTCAGAGAGTATTACCTTAAAAAAAAAAAAAAGAGGAAACTTAACCACTAGGCTGGGAGTGATATCCTTAACTTAGTGATTGGTTTCATTCCACAATAGTTCAACTTTTAAATACATCTTTGAGTTAGGAGTGAAATCTACATCTCAAGGATCTATTTCTGCATCTCGTTTTTAATCTCGCTAATGTTTTGGAATACACTAGTGATGGGGCACGTGCAATCTGGAAGGGTGAGCGCCTGTATCCTGATTTTTTTCTGTCTAGGCCTGGTATTTCGTATAAATCCCAATCAGACGAGAGACCCGTATGCCGACCTGGGAACTCTCGGGATGAGCATTCACTTATAGGCTAAAGTATGCCCCCACAAGTCGCTAATAACATTTCAATTAGTTTAGTTAGTCAAAATTTCCTATGGAAACAATTCCAATGTTTTATATCATTGATATTTATGTTTGTTTATCATTTGAAGATTCCATTTAATCACTTGATGTTTCATATGCCATTATTCATTGATCATTCGCTTTTGAATCCCTTATCATCATTACTAAAACTTTTGTTCGATATATTATCGCATTAAAGCTTACACTATTTCACTTATGCTCATGATTCTTACACTATAAGGTATTACTCGTTTTGCGTTAAAACATTTTTACCCACGACTTAAGTTTTAAACTCTGTGTTTAACCTTGATCACATCCTGATTTTAGGAATGTTGCGTCATCATACAATTAAAAATGAACATGGTTTTTCCAAACTTATTATTTCAACCTGTTTTATACCTTCATGTTTACAAACTGACTTGATCGAAGTCACAGTATATCCTCATATACCTAATACTAATATTGCTGCACCCAGTCTCCTAAGCCATAGCCAACTACCATTAGTTAGAACTTCTTAGTCTGACTAAACTCATACATAAATGCCTACCTACACGATACGCACTAGTACACTACTCTCTAAAATGATTAATTTGACAACTTATTCTATAAGTCTTTTCACAAAGCCTATTCGCCAAATTAGAACACACTTTTCATACACCTTGTGCCTTGAAACAAATAGCCCGCTATGAGCCCAAAGAGATGCCTTAACGATCCTGCAAATAAATGATCTTTCAATGTATAAATTTCGTAAAAGTTTGAAAATTTAAAAGGTTTCAAGTTTACCCAGTCTTAACGGGTAACACTTCGATTTTCTCAACATTTCATAACAATTAAAAATTTTCGACTTTTCAACCCACAAGTTAAAGAAATGTTTAAATATAGAAAATTTTATTTTCCAAAATTCGTCAAGGCATCTGGGATCATTCACAACCTTCACATCATTTTAACTCTTGGTCTTTCGAAACACATTAGATTTACACACAATTCATGAAATGGTTTCATCTTGCATTTTATAAACTTGCATTGCATATTTTACAAATCAAATGTAAATCTTCATGTTTTCATATAACGTATCCAATATATGTTTTCGGGAGGAATTTGCAACTAATAATATACCTTATAACACTTTTCAAACTCGACTTCTCGTAAACACATGAAAATGTGTACCTACGAAATCTTTTTCAAGTGAACCTGTTTTGAACTTAAAACATTCTTCGGTTTCCAAAAAGTTATCCTCATACCAGTAGACTATACGTCTGTTCTGCGTACTTTCATTTACAGTAAATTTCATTATTTTTTTTACACCATTCTATTTATAGTTACGTTCGTATATTATCTTATTATTTTTGTATTATTCTTTTGTTGGTAGTTATTTTCACGCGTTATTCACAACTATTCTCGCACTAGTTATTAGTAGTTATTCTTACAACACTAGTTTTGAGCATTAATTTAACTCGTTTACTTTCATTTTGTGCAAATTGTGCGATTTACTCGATTTACGTTATGCTATTCTTTCAATCGAACTTTTATGCTATACTTATATACTTACATGAACGCATATTTGGTATGCATTTTTTTTTTGTTGTGAGCACAACCCTGTTATACTTTACATTATTTTGTTCATCCTCATGGTCAATGAACACACTAGTTGATAACTCATATGAGATATAAGCCAGTGCCCACGTACGACTCAGATTAGAGTATTTCTTTAATCTGAGGGGAACAGTATAAACCTCAGAGTTTATCAATATGGTTGTTTAGAGCCCAATGATGTGAACAGAAATTTACCAGTTAAGGGTGAACCCGAAAGGTGAAGAACCCCTAATCATGTCTTATACTTACACATTAATCTCATTACGGTTAAAAGGTGAACCTGAAAGGGGAAGAACCTCTAACCGCATCTTATACTTGAGCAGTATCGACTACTTAACACATTTTGGTTGCACACATTGTTTCTTGTATTACTTATGTTAGTGTTATGGAAAAGCATAACACCCTAGTGTAAGGTAAATCGATGATTACGGTCCGGAACGCAATCATGGATTTACAGGTACATGGGGGTGGTGTGTAATTCTATTTAGGCTGTTGGTAGACAATTAGTACGAGTCCAAAGTATCAGGAGTGTGGTGGGTTAGCTGCGGTACACCCTATATATAAGCATAAAGGATACTGTGGGAGCGGACTAGGAGTCTGACCAAGAACCCACCCATTACTATCTCTTTATTAGATCGTTGACTAATAGCTAGTATTTTTCGATAAGAATGTTCTTACACGAGCTTCAATTCGACTTCCTAGAGTCTTTCTCTGGACCATCCACACAGAAAACACAAACTTTGTATACTCTTACACTCTCTGTTAGTCGAAATCCTGTTGCATGTCCTTAATAAAGTTCGGTCAGAAACTTCTCTAAAGTAAGGGAAGCTACTATAACACTGCCCTGCCCTCACCAGTTACATACTTTTCCCAAACCTTGCTCATTATAAACTCTTAAACCTTGGGTCAAACTTTAAGGATTTTCAAACTCTTATATTGGGTATTAAACAACTACTTCAAACTTTGTCAAATCATGGCTGATGCATTTCTTAAAATCTACTTGCCTTTTTACAAATGTCTTTTGTTTCATGGAAACCTTCACTTGAAAGTAATTTCGGGAGGAAATTTTCTAAGGTAGGGGAGACTGTGACAACCTGCACCCTTCACTTTTCATAAATTTGCATAATTGGTTCCTCAACTATTTCAAAATTTTCATTTTTAACCCTCGTATTTTAATAGGACCAAAATTCACAATTTAATAAAACTTATAATTTTTATAAGTAAAAGTATGCACGTTTTATACTCACATCTACACCGAGCACGTATGTTTTAGACCTTGATACTCAAAGCCCTTAATTTTCGGTCCTAAAACAACTTAGAAACAAAAGGAAACAAGTCTAGAACTTAAAATTGATTAAATAAGAAAAATATTTTTTTATCCCTCGCGGTCCGCTGAGACAGTCAAAGTCTCAGTCAAAGTCTCAGTCAAAGTCCTAGTCAAAGTCTTAGTCAAAGAGTCAAAGTCCTAGTCAAATATTCAATTCATCATAAAACCTTACTTTATGGTGTTGACCAATTTTAATGGCTAATTGAATCCAAAACTAGTATAAAAACCCACCTATGACCCATTACACTTTGCACCTCTAAATCGATTGTTTCAATTCGATTAAACTATCCCTCATACCTTTCTTCTACAGTATATTACTTCTACATTTGAAGCTTTGATTATAAGCTCTTGTAATTGGCGAATTGGAAGCTTGATATTTTTCCTATTCGGTTTCTTTTCTTCTAAATTGGACTAGTTTCATTGATGAATCTTTGGATTGCTCGCATTTTCACGCTCGCTTAGTCATCTAGTCATTTGGCGAAAGTGAGTATTTCCTACCCCCTTTTTGCTTTTATTCACTTTTGGGGTGTTACATGTACACTTATACAAATTACAAATACAAGTTCACATTTTTACAATACAATTCTAGTACTATGTGCATTTGCTTACAAACGTGCTCTATGCTTAGACATTTCATGTAGAATACATTTGTACTTAGTGAAATCATTAACATTGTACAAGCCGACCTTAACATTGGATAGCGCTATTGGATTGACAACCCGCCTAGGTTGATTCTCCCCCTTTTTCATCGGAGAATCCGTGGTCATTGTTAAGTTATTATCCATTTAGTGGATAAGTACACCGCCGTTCATTTAGTACATTATACAGTCACAGGATTGATTTCGCTTATTTGTATGATACGTAGTTTACATATTTGCACTGTAGCTTGCACTTGAATTGTATAACATTTTTCCAACTTACTATATGTATTAAAACTAGGAATGCTCACCAACATTTCATATGTTGACAAACTTATTTTGTACATGTCTCAGGTGCAGTTTGATCGTAGTTCCATAGCATTGGATTTTAGTGCTTGCTTTTAATAATTTATTTCAAATTTCATGTTTTGTTTAGACTTATGTATTTTTCCCATTTCATCCATGTAAGACAATTTAAATTATTCAATAATATATTTACATTTTAGTACCATGTGCTTTTGAACAATCGTCACTACGTGACACCTCGATGATTCCGCCATCGGTTGGGGTGTTACAATGGCGTCCTAGAATCTTGGGACGAACTCATCCGTGCCGCCAAGATCTTCTTATCCTCGGAGAAATCCTTCCATTAAATGCGCCAGACTCAGCAACACCATAATAATAATAATAATAATAATAATAATAATAATAATAATAATAATAATAATAATAATAATAATAAGGCGAAGTTAGTCTGGACCCGCATCTCGGGCTCCACGGAGGAAGGAAAATACTCCTCCACCAACGACGCACCCCAGCTAATCAGCAATAAGCAATCGCGGGACCAGCGTGGTCACTCCGATAAAAACTACGAGTGGATCCCACTAACAAAAACTCTGTCTCAAGTCCTCAAGACGGAGCAAATAACAATCAAGGAGCCCAAGCCCCTTAGCAAGCGAAGAAACGTGGATACTAGAAAGTTTTACAAGTACCACACCGATTTTGGTCATCTTACAGACAACTGCTACAGTCTGAAGTTGGAGATCGAGACCGCGCTGAAGTCTGGTCAACTCGGACACTTGGTCAAAAATGTACACAACAGTTGTGACAACCGTCACCCTCATTTTTCTTCAAGTTGCCAATTCTAGTCCTTGTACTTTCTAGTCCTTGTACTTTCTATCATTTTTGAATTTATTAAAAGTTGAATTTTTATGATAATCATTGAATTTTTCTTTTAATTGTGTTTCGATAATAAATTACATTTTTAATAAGAAATGTAATACGTCTTAAAGCTAATTAAGTTATGAACATAAAAATAAAGAATGTAAATGCTCCAATTCATGAGCCATTAATGCACCCTCATAAGTTTCATTATACCTTGCTTATTTCATTTGTTATAAAATGGAAGAAACATTAGTTGAAACGTGATGTGTGAAATATGTAGTAAATAAATTCAGGTCAAGTTTTAAAAATGGAAAAACCCGCTGAACCACACACTAACGGCAAGTGTACCGGTCGCAGTGTAGCAGATTAAGTAAGTCCGAGTATCGAACCGTGGACACAATTTGGCGACTCTCGGTACTAAACCTCTGTCGACTCCTAGCCTATTAATTTGGATTTTTGTGAATTAATTTTAAGCTAAATGTAAATAAGATAAAAGCAATTAAAAATAAATAACACAGAGACGAAAACAGGAAACTAAGAATACTGGATCAAACTCAAATAATATGGAAGGAAACTACCTAGGTCTAGAATCCAACCCGCAGACTCACAATTCTCGGAATCGAATAATGGATTGGCTACCAGGTTTTCTAAAGATACGCCCGACCTAGGAAACCCCTAAAGCATGCTAGATCACCTCCCGGTCTCATTAACACCTCTTAGAAAATCCTAAGGGACGTGTAAATCACTGGTTACTGGTTCGGATCACCTCCCGGTCTCACCTCACTAGGGAATGCTAAGGTACTCGAAAGACTCGCTCACCTCCCGGTCTCGCTAGTCACAACACATCCAAAAATGCGAAGGAGTAATCCAATTGGCTTGGAAATAATTCGGAATTACAAGAATCTAAAGACACACTAGGCAAGGATTACCTCCCGGTCTCACCTCTACCCGATACCTAAAGATCTAGACAACCCGACACCCTATTACCTCCCGGTCTCAAGGAATGGTAGAATACCTAAGTCCTCTAAACTCATCAAATCAAGTTCCTATGGAATTAGACGTCAAAAACCATAAACTAGTTACAAGCACAAAGCAGGTAACCTAACATGCATCTATAACTGAAAGACATTCAACAAGACACATGTGGAACTATCAAAGATCATAAATTAGACTTAAATATGCATATGCATCATAACCAAACTCAAATAGATCTTTACCAAAACATAAGCCAATTATATAATTAAACGAATCCGAAAGTTATAAAAATGCTAAGTATTCATCATACCGACCTAGGTAGCCTAAAAAGTTTAGCTACTCATCAACATGGAAAAAGATAAAAACATAGGGTCAAAATAACACAAACTCATGGTCTAAATATTTATGAACACGGAGTAAATAAATATAAAAACTATAACGTTTAGTGATCAAACCCGAGCCTTTAATCTTGTACCAAGCCTCCCTGGCCTTCAATTAACCCTTGAAAATTATTTTGAAGTGCTGCTATTCGATTATATTATTTTCTTTTGCCGCTGTGATAATATCGCTCCTCAATGAATATGTGTGCCTCGTGAAAGAAATATTGCTTCTTCGATGATTCCTTGTGTGGCGGCTGTAGTCATTCGATGATATGTTCAATCGAAATTTGTGCTGACCTCCATGTTGATATTAATCCACACCAATAAAGTGCCGTCCAAATTTTCCCTCTATGCCTTAGGTTTTTTATTTATTTATTTTGTTTCCATTCATATGGATTTTGGCCCACATGACAAGTCAATGTGACTTTGTCTCAAAATTTCAAACAACATATATTTATTATTATTATTATTATTATTATTATTATTATTATTATTATTATTATTATTATTATTATTATTATTATTATTATTATTATTATTATTATTAGTATACTCCAAGCTCGCATCTCGGATGTTTCTTGGCTCGACCAAAAATCCTCGTTTACGCTTCAACGTCCATGAACATCGCCTCTCAAGTGTTGGTGTCTCGATTAAAATTCATTCGTTTTGAGCTCCTTTTCTCCGAACACCTATAAAATAATAAAATAAATAAATACATAATAAAAACGACTCAAAACTAATAAAAATCTAATAAAGCGCTAAAATAAATAGAAATAAACAAGTAAAAGCCTAAAACTACTAAAACACTAATAAAAAGACTCTGAAATTACTACAAAATACATAGGAAATTAGATGTGTTTTGCAACACATCAAACATCCCCACACTTAAACCTTTTTCGTCCTTGAAAAAGACTGCAATGGAATCATAATTAGAATTATTGGTTTCAAAAACTTTTGGGTTCATTAATTAAGATTTAATTACGCATCAACCAAAACTGTCGGTATTGTTGTCCACCTAAACCCAACCACTAGCTAATCATGCCCCAATCATGTAAAGCAATTAAGTTCATATTATTACAATCAATCTATGGGTCTCACACTCAAGATATCCAGCTTCACATAATCCCACCTCAAGCTTTCGAAGCAAAGGTTAAACCATATAGATTTACCAACCACTGCAAACTAAACTCCCTAATGTATTAGAAATTAAATTTATGATGGATGATGGATGAAGTTTATGAGCTTAGACACATTTATTTTTTTTTCATACCTAACCCAGAGGTTGTCTCAATCAGAGTCACCATCCTCAAGAGCGACAGCATGAGCTTCGTTATATATTATTTTTTTTTCCAACTTGACCTCGAGAGAGTTTCGATCAGAGGCTTCAGTTTTTTTTTTTTTTTTTTTTTTTGTCTAGCTCAATTGATGGACATGTGGATTTTTTTTTGGGCGCTACTTTTCACCGGATTTATTCTCATAAAAAGGATCAAGTGTGCCATTTAATTAATAATACATATGGGCTTTCAACCTACAGTTGTACCTCTAATTACTATCAGCGGTTTCAGTTCTACCGTTTCTCCTAAGATGAGAGCCCACAAGATTTCATGATTTATTAAGGTATATTAAGAACAATCCTAGGACCTTTCAAAGCTAGCTGGGCCTACCGACACATCTTAAGCAAATGCGTTTTCAATCTATTTATATTCTCATATATATAATATTTTGAAAACCAAAAATCCCAATTTACTATCATTTTCCATATAAAATTGCACAAAAAATCAGGGACATTTTTTTTTCAATTTTTTTTTTACTCAACCTACAACTAAGCAAAATAAAGACGAAGTCTCCCATCCCCACACTTAGAAAGGCACAGTGTCCTCAATGTGCTTCAGGATACAACGCAGACTAAAAATAAAAATGCAAAAATAAAGTAGAAACAAACTAAATATATAACAACAAAATAAATGGAACGAACTCCCCTGGAATATTTGGTGATAGCTTGCAAAAAGTGTTCCGTCCGTCCATCATCTACAGCCGTATAGCATTTCCTTCGCGGCCATAGTCAGAATACTGCAAAAATAAACTAAAAAGAAAATGAAAGTAAAATGACTCAATGACAAGTGAGATGCCTGTTTACAAAAAATAATTTTAAGATCGACCCCCACCCGAATGGAGATTGAGTACGGGCGGGGGAGATCCAATAGTGAAAAAGGGTCAAGGCAATCCCACAAGACTCGATAAACTAAAAAAAAATAAAAATAAAATAAAGAAGAGTGAAAATAAAATAAAATAAAAAAACATACATGGCGAATATATGATGATACAAAACTCTACACTTGGGTTTTCACCCATGTGATCCTATTCTTATCAAGCACTTTAACCTGGATCAATGAAGATATCTGCACCATCCTCATGTAAATCAATCATGTTACTAATGTTATCTCTCATAAGGCACGATCTTTTCCACCTAAATCTAGGATCACCAGAAAATATTCTTAAATGCGAGTGGTGAATCAGGATCATATCCCCACACTTAGATTTATTCACTACCTCAAGACTAGATTTAAACAGTACCCCTCTCTCATCATCTATCTTGTGCTCACTTTCACACTCGGGCAATAGCGGAATCTGAGCTGAGGGCTTCTCAACCACCTCCTCGGTACTCTCAACAACCTCATCTACCTCTAAGCTATCGGGAGGCTCACCGGCTCCACAGCCCGGATCATGCTCCACAGGAACTACAGTCTCTATCTCTACCTCCTGCCTCTCCTCTGCCTGGTGCCGCCTATCTAATAAGTCTACTCCACAGATGTAGTCAATGCACCGGTCGACATGTGACATGAAAGTGCCAAGAAAGCACGCAGATTCGACCTGACTACTCGTACTCTCCCTAGACCTATTAACACCAAAGGTGATGGAGTCATCCCCTACACGTAGTGTAATCCGACCGTCCGAGACATCTATCAATGCCCTTGCAGTGCGTAAGAAGGGTCGTCCTAAGATCAACGGCATATGCTCGTCCTCCCGTATATCAAGTACGACAAAATCAACGGGAAACATGAAGCTCTCCACCCTTACTAGCAAATTCTCTAGAATGCCCATAGGGTACTTAACAGATTTATCAGCCAACTGTAAGCACATCCTAGTTGGATTCAACTCCCCAAGATCTAATCTCTTAAACATAGAATATGGCATGAGATTAATGCTAGCACCTAAATCAGCGAGGGCGTTCCTAACTGTCAAACCACCTATCTGACAAGGGATAGTGAAACTCCCAGGATCGGTCATCTTCTCCGGTAGTTTATTAAGAACAACAGCCGAACACTCCTCACTCAGAGTGACCTGGGAAAGCTCTTTCAACTTCTCCTTACGGGACAACATCTCCCTCAAGAACTTCCCATACTTAGGCATATCTCTACGAACATCAATGAATGGCCTATATTGCTCTAAGTTCTCACTCTTATTCAACCTACCAGGATAGGGTGGTACTGGTTCATAAGGGGCAGGTGGAACATAAACCTTTTTGGGCTCCCCCTCAGACTGTTTATCCTTCAACCTACTTTTGGGCTGTGCGGTACTTGCTGGGTCTAGCCTAGTAGGGTGCACCTTGCCCGGAGACTCTACCCTAATCTCCTCATTGACACTCTCCTCTTCAACTACCTCACTCTCTCTCGACACCGGGTGATCAACTCCCGT
Organism: Ambrosia trifida; assembly: GCA_028751855.1. Classification (NCBI taxonomy): domain Eukaryota; kingdom Viridiplantae; phylum Streptophyta; class Magnoliopsida; order Asterales; family Asteraceae; genus Ambrosia; species Ambrosia trifida. The sequence goes on along the minus strand of CM054124.1, from coordinate 106,243,400 downwards.
GCTCTTCCCACTTTCGGTGAACACCGCATTCACCTGAACATCTGTCGAAATCCTGGTCATCTTACCAACTAACTCTCCTATGACCCTCTCTAAACTCTGAAGCGTGGATCCCTGATTCCTAAATAACAGCTCAAATTCCTGATTTTTCTTTTCTTGCTCCCGATAACGGGTCTCACGCTGCATCAGTATGGTCTCTAAGAGCTTATTTGTCCTAGCCTGATTCTCCTCATTTTTCTTTATTAACTCACTAATCTCAGACTTAGGATCTCCTATACTCTGCCATCCAGAGTTGTAACTTTGGACATAGTTCAACTCTTCACTAGGACCTACGTGGCAATCTATGGTCTCATGACCCCCTCTACAAATCTCACACTTAGCACTAATCTTAACCTGAATATCCTTCATGACCTTAGCTAAGGATTCTACCTGTGCGGCTAGTGCAATGCTACTCTCGACAGAATGGATACCCTTAGGGGCAGCAGTAACGCCCCCAAAGCCAGACTCAATGTACGTGCTAGTGGCTAGGTCCTCTATCATCTCAAGGCATTCAGCAGCGGTTTTGGATTTCATCATATTACCGCCTGCTGTAGAGTCAAGAAGTCTTTTGGTCGCGTCAGAAACTCCAGTGTAAAATTTCTCCACGACTCTCCAGTCCTCAAGACCATGATGAGGGCACTTATTCAAAAGTGCCTTGAATCTGTCCCATGTCTCATAGAAGGACTCCCCTGACTGCTCAGTGAAGGCATAGATAAGATTTTTAAGACGAGCAGTTTTAGCAGGGGGAAAATACTTCTTCAGGAATTTCGTCTGAAGATTAGTCCAAGAGGTGATGGCTCCCTGTGGGATGGAGTCCAGCCATGTGAGGGCCTGATCAGTAAGTGAGAACGGGAACAGACGCAAACGAATGGCGTCATCAGTGGCACCATTAAGCTGGAAGGTGCTACAGACTCTACCAAATCTAGTTAAATGGCCATATGGGTCTTCATCACGCATGCCGTGAAACTGAACTGAATGAGATATGGTGTTGATTAGAGTGGGTTCAATGGTCCAGTTGTTCGACTCAACAGTGGGTAGTGTAATACTGGACCGGATGTGAGTGGGTGTAATGCTGATGTGTTCAGCGACAGTCCTACGTGCAGCCATTTCTATGTGATCTATCTGTTGGGCAAAATGTTCTAAGACTGCAACGAGGTACTTCCTATGCACACAAAGAAACTAAAACTATACTAGAATAAGAAAAACAAATAGCAAATAAACAAAAAAAATATATTTTTTTTCTTTTTTTTTTTTATAAAATTAAAAATAAAAATCTACCAAACTACGAAAGCAATAAAATGACTAGATCCCCGACTCGGGTCGTCCTCGAAAGCGCAGTGTGTCCCCGGCAACGGCGCCAAAAACTTGATGTGTGAAATATGTAGTAAATAAATTCGGGTCAAGTTTTAAAAATGGAAAAACCCGCTGAACCACACACTAACGGCAAGTATACCGGTCGCAGTGTAGCAGAGCAAGTAAGTCCGAGTATCGAACCGTGGACACAATTTGGCGACTCTCGGTACTAAACCTCTGTCGACTCCTAGCCTATTAATTTGGATTTTTGTGAATTAATTTTAAGCTAAATGTAAATAAGATAAAAGCAATTAAAAATAAATAACACAGAGACGAAAACAGGAAACTAAGAATACTGGATCAAACTCAAATAATATGGAAGGAAACTACCTAGGTCTAGAATCCAACCCGCAGACTCACAATTCTCGGAATCGAATAATGGATTGGCTACCAGGTTTTCTAAAGATACGCCCGACCCAGGAAACCCCTAAAGCATGCTAGATCACCTCCCGGTCTCACTAACACCTCTTAGAAAATCCTAAGGGACGTGTAAATCACTGGTTACTGGTTCGGATCACCTCCCGGTCTCACCTCACTAGGGAATGCTAAGGTACTCGAAAGACTCGCTCACCTCCCGGTCTCGCTAGTCACAACACATCCAAAAATGCGAAGGAGTAATCCAATTGGCTTGGAAATAATTCGGAATTACAAGAATCTAAAGACACACTAGGCAAGGATTACCTCCCGGTCTCACCTCTACCCGATACCTAAAGATCTAGACAACCCGACACCCTATCACCTCCCGGTCTCAAGGAATGGCAGAATACCTAAGTCCTCTAAACTCATCAAATCAAGTTCCTATGGAATTAGACGTCAAAAACCATAAACTAGTTACAAGCACAAAGCAGGTAACCTAACATGCATCTATAACTGAAAGACATTCAACAAGACACATGTGGAACTATCAAAGATCATAAATTAGACTTAAATATGCATATGCATCATAACCAAACTCAAATAGATCTTTACCAAAACATAAGCCAATTATATAATTAAACGAATCCGAAAGTTATAAAAATGCTAAGTATTCATCATACCGACCTAGGTAGCCTAAAAAGTTTAGCTACTCATCAACATGGAAAAAGATAAAAACATAGGGTCAAAATAACACAAACTCATGGTCTAAATATTTATGAACACGGAGTAAATAAATATAAAAACTATAACGTTTAGTGATCAAACCCGAGCCTTTAATCTTGTACCAAGCCTCCCTGGCCTTCAATTAACCCTTGAAAATTATTTTGAAGTGCTGCTATTCGATTATATTATTTTCTTTTGCCGCTGTGATAATATCGCTCCTCAATGAATATGTGTGCCTCGTGAAAGAAATATTGCTTCTTCGATGATTCCTTGTGTGGCGGCTGTAGTCATTCGATGATATGTTCAATCGAAATTTGTGCTGACCTCCATGTTGATATTAATCCACACCAATAAAGTGCCGTCCAAATTTTCCCTCTATGCCTTAGGTTTTTTATTTATTTATTTTGTTTCCATTCATATGGATTTTGGCCCACATGACAAGTCAATGTGACTTTGTCTCAAAATTTCAAACAACATATATTTATTATTATTATTATTATTATTATTATTATTATTATTATTATTATTATTATTATTATTATTATTAGTATACTCCAAGCTCGCATCTCGGATGTTTCTTGGCTCGACCAAAAATCCTCGTTTACGCTTCAACGTCCATGAACATCGCCTCTCAAGTGTTGGTGTCTCGATTAAAATTCATTCGTTTTGAGCTCCTTTTCTCCGAACACCTATAAAATAATAAAATAAATAAATACATAATAAAAACGACTCAAAACTAATAAAAATCTAATAAAGCGCTAAAATAAATAGAAATAAACAAGTAAAAGCCTAAAACTACTAAAACACTAATAAAAAGACTCTGAAATTACTACAAAATACATAGGAAATTAGATGTGTTTTGCAACACATCAAAACGATAGGTGTTCCCCATTCTAAAATCAATGTTCATAAATTTTAATTCATCTTGACTTTGCCATATTTTTAAGAGTATGTATCTAAAAAGCATCCCTTCGATTAAACCAAGATGTATCTTAATATCTTCTTCAATTCTCACTTCGTGATACTCCAAACAAAAAATCAAAGGCTATCAATTATCAATGTCCTTAACGTTTGAGTGTGCATTTGTAGAGCTTGGAACTTCCATCTACGAATTCAACCTCAATTCTAATATGATTTGGGTAATTCTGAGTCTAATTTATTTATTTCTTACCTAACACAAAAGCCCTCTATCAATTTTTTGATAAAGGGAAATTGATTCTCAATGTGACAAATCAAGTTCTATGGTTCATACAATAATTTTGGGATTTTAGGGCTTTTAAACCTATTCTAGAACTAGCCTTTAGACATTGTAAGTCATATTATTTAGTAAATCTATTGTTCATTTGGCCTTAGTCAAGCTTGTGATAAGATTTTTGGAATTTATTCATGTTTTATACTAATTTAAGCTATATTTATTCTATAAAATTCAAGTAGTAATTCTATAACTAAAATATTGTTATATATTCCAAATTCTATAAATTTTGGTTAATATTGTTATTTGAGTACTTTTTATACGTAATCTATATCATACTTATGTATGTATATATTTTATACACCTCATGTAATTTATATACATACACATATATATACACGTGCGTCTAGGCTTTTGATACTTATTTAATTTACAAAATAATAATATAGTCTTACACGCATTTTTTATTCATTTTCTCATATTCACTATTCTAATTATATATAAATATTTATTTGCATCGCATTGTATGGGTTGTGATATTTATTTATTCAAATATATAATTTGACACTTTCATACTCATACTATTGGTTGATGTTTAATGCTTTAGATATATTTTACATACACATAAACTATATATTACATTTTATTTTGTTATATTCTAATTCAATGTCTAATTCTAGACAACTTCATTTATTATTATAATAATAAGGGAAATTGGATTTTAACACCATGAACTATTGATAATTGGCCGCTGACGCACTGAACTACAAAATTGAACAACACCGCACTGTACTTTCAACTTATTGGCCTGTATCACCCTCAAACTAACCATGGTTAATTTTTACTGACGTGGCATGGTGACGTGTCCATTTTTGCTGACATGGCATGATGACGTGTCCATTTTTGCTGATGTGGCATGATGGCGTCAGCGGCCAATAATCAATAGTTCAGTGTGTTAAAATCCAATTCCCCATGCCACGTGTGCAAAAATGGACACGTCACCATGCCACGTCAGCCAAAATTAACCATGGTTAGTCTGTGTCACACCCTCAAATTTCCACATGCGGGGTTTTACCGCGAGGCGCGTGACACACCAGGATCCAAGTCAACGGTCACAATAAACGACATCTATATGATACATAAAAAAAATGACATAAGCAAACCATTAAGTTTTCATAAATGATCCATCGCTGCGGAAGCGTAAAACTTTATTACAACACGAAATCAAAAGTACGAAAGTCTGAAAATACTAAATGAGATGCACATGAATCCTAGACGCCGTGAGACTCCGTGCGCCTATCGACAGCTGCTACCTTAGCGACCTGAGACAAACATGCTAAAAACGTCAGCAAATAATGCCGGTGAGTTCACAGGTTTTTAATGAATACCGACTCCAATGAATACTAACTCCCAAATGAATACCCATGATCAATCCAGACCACATGCATGCAAATCATATGAATACCTGTTACTACTGCGATTGGAAAACCATTGCTGGACTCGAATACTGTGAATACTGAATACGTGCCCGAATGAATACTGAATACTGAATACTGCATACTGAATACTGAATACCTAAGAGACAATATGCACCCGTCCGACCTCCAGTCGACGAGTGGGGCGGGTCAAGCCCAAATAGCGCTATCCACATTTCCCCCGTTGTGCATCCCCGCACATTCATGGTTCTCCCCGGGACTTCCAAAGATCGCATAGTAATATAATGAATACTCTAAAACATAATGAATACATGAAAACATAAAGAATACTCCAAAACCCAATGAATTCATGAATACCAAAACGTAGTTGACACACCTTTCATGAAAACTTAGTTGAAACGCCTTTTATGAAAACATAGTTGAAACACGTTTAAAGAACACAGCATGTTTTCTCCCCCGAAAATATAAAACCAGTAAAAGAGTGGGGCCGTGAAACTCACCTTAGAGTGCGTCTTCTGATAACTAGAATTCCAACACGTGTATGATAATCCCAACTAATGACAACCTATCAATGAGTTTACATAAGTGTGATGACTACTAACCCGAAGGCTAACTAGTCCCCGATTGTCCAGATCTTGACTACGTGTTTAAAAAGTGTGTTTAAACGTTAACCGGACATCCCAGACCGACCCGACATCCCGTTGGTGACCCATTACATCAATTAGTCATGCACATAAGTTTAACACATAAGTTTCAAGCATAAAACACTTAGTTTGCATCAAAAATCTCATTCCGGACATCAGATGGTCGAATGTGGTTTTCCCATTTCCACGCTCGCCCGTTTGAGCCACGTTCGCCCGTTTTTCCCACATTTTGTTCCACGTTCACCCGTTTGAGCCACGTTCGCCCGTTTTCCCACGTTCGCCCGTTTTTCCACGTTCGCCCATATTTTATTCCACGTTCGCCCATTCGAACCAATTTTATTCCACGTTCGCCCGTTTTCATCAGCATTTTATAAAACGCACCAAAACGCATCTAAACGGTCCGAAAACATCACGAAACATTACCAATCACAGCAGTCAACTATCATTAACATATTCCTACATAACCCTACCAATTTTATTCCGAAATCCGTCCGTTTTACAAGTTACCCGAAATAGCAAATTATGGAGATGTCACATCAAACGCATGCAATCTTTACCCAATTAGGAAAATTTATGAAATCAATCAATAATCAACTTAATATACTCAGATTATCATGAACAATAAACCCCCCAATCATATCCTTATCACTATCATCATAAACAAGCCCTATATCTAACCCAAAATCCCCAAAATGAACATAACATCATCAATAATCAATTGTAACCTATCTCAATCATAAATCATCATCAATAACAGTCCTAGATCATTGTCATAACATCTATACAGCAATCAATCATCAAACAATGCATAACATCACATAAAACACCATTAACACATGTTATTTTGTATGAAAACTCATTGTTTATGAATAGGTTTTGTTTACAAAGATATTAGGAAGGTTTTTATTCATGAAAACATGTTTGAATCAGATCTGGACTCTTGGGGTTCAATGAAAACGAATTGAAATGCTTTAAAAATGATTTAGAATGAAGAACACACCTTAGATCTTTGTGTAGAAGATGTTTGTAGGTTAGATTATAGAAAACAAGGGCAAAAACTCCTTCCCCAATGTTTAAAGTTGCTAGAGAGTGTTTTGAGGCGTTTAGGGTTTGTGAAATGGTGAAAATGACAAGGTGTGGTATTTATACTATGTCCACATTCGCCCCTTTTACCTGGGCGAATGTACCCTCCTTCGACCCTTTCACAGGGTCGAACGTACCCTGACTTGGTCGAATGAAATTCTTTAAATTCCATATCCCAGGTTCGCCCCTTTTACAAGGGTCGAACGAGGAGTATTGTCCAGGTTCGCCCATTCGATTGGTCGAACCAGGACTCAAGTTTTTCTAGTTTTCCAATTTGTCGTGTTTAACGCATTTTAACGCACCCTAACATACGAGCATGCAACCTTAGTCTATGTTTAACATATTTAAGCATGGATGATTATCTATATATCATTTAAAAACATCTAAGCATATAATCCACCATACAACAATTAGTCTACACATACACTTAATTAGTTTATGTAATTCACCAACAACGGGACTCGTATCGTGTGTGTGTGTGTGACTAATCCCAATGATCTCCCGAATCATTGGACCCTGGACTGGACAATACGGACTGTGTTCCGACTCTACTGACCCCGTCAAGTATGTTTAATAAACGTTTTTCGCTAAGGTAGACTTATGTGTTTATAAAATGTTGACCCAAACATGCCGGGTGTCACAGTCTGAGGGTGATACATGCCAATAAGTTGAAAGTACAGTGTGGTGTTGTTCAATTTTGTAGCTCAGTGCGTCAGCGGCCAATTGTCAATAGTTCGGGGTGTTAAAAATCCAATTTCCCTAATAATAATACTCATTTGATTATCTTTTAATCAAATCTATAACCTATACATATATGTTTATATATATCTATTCCATGATAAATATGATGTAAACATATCAAATTTTATTTGATCGAGTCATTATTTACTCTTACCATTTTATATAAATACGAATTGGAATATATATTTTTCTTAGTTATACTATCTAGACATTTTAGAGTCCTAAACTAAATACCTAAACATATAAGAACCTAGAAATCTCTAAGTCATTCTAGATTTTATTCTATTATTTATACATATAATATTCATTCTGTTAAGGTAATTTTTGGAGTTACCCAAACCGCTACAACTTGTGCTAGTCGTACTTGTTATTCTTCACAACAAGTGAGTATATCTTTCCCCTTTTTCATTTTACTTTTTGGGGCTACTCATGTACCTTATGTCAAATTACTATTTATTTTCACTAAGTGCAATTCTCATGTGTGTTTGCTTTGTGTTACTTTGTGTATCTATGACTTGTCAAAATCATTAACCGTTGCGGCCTAGCATTTCAATGAATAGTACTATGGTATATATCCCTTGTGACTCTGTTGAGAGACCTTGGTCATTGCTATGTTTTCATTACTACTGTTAATAGCGCATACTATATATAAATTTCATTTCACTTTCATAGGGTTGATTTTGACCCGGATACTACCCATTACATAGTTGCAAACAGTATACAACACATGAATTGCTAGACACTTTTTCAACTATATGTATTTAAACAAGGTATGCTCACCAATAGATTTTGTATTGACATATACTATTTTCGTACATGTTTCAGGTTATTTATGAGATGACTTTTAAACTTTTGGAATTTTACTTAGATTTTGGATTCATTGTATTTCAGTTAGTTGGCATTTAGAATCGTTGTATTTCATTTCAATGTAATAAACTATTTAATCAATGTATCAATATTTACACTTTTAGTCCATGAGCTATTGAACAATCGTTACTACGTGACACCTCGATGTTTCCGCCATCGGTTGGGGTGTTACAGATTGATATCAGAGCCATGGTTATAGGGAATTAGGTTATTAGAATGCCTTTTAGTCTAGTCTATAACTAAGCTTACATGCACGAGTCCTCTCGTGTATATTTCTCTTTAACCTTATATTTTCTTTCAAGTTATTTTTACTATGATTCTTTCTCGTTATTCTTTTCAGTATTTTGCTTGGAGAAAAAGACACTCATATTTCACAAATGAAATAATATCACCAAGTTAGGAGTGGAATCCATACCTTGGTGATTAGTTTCACTCCTCTATATGTTATAGATCTTTGAAATATATCTTTGGGATATGAGTGGCATCCACACCTCAAAGAGTATTTCCTCCAAAAAGAAACTTAACCACTAAGCTGGGAGTGACATCCTTAACTTAGTGACTGGTTTCACTCCACCGTAGTTTTCAATTTTGAAATACATCTTCGAGTTAGAAGTGAAATCCACATCTCAAGGATCTATTTCTACATCTCGTTTTTTTAATCTTGCTAAAGTTTTGGAATTCACTAGTGATGGGGCACGTGCAATTTGGAAATGTGAGCGCCTGTATGCTGAGTTTTCTGTCTAGGCATGGTATTTCGTATAAATCCCAATCAAACGAGGGACCCGTATACCTACCTGGGAACTCTTGGGATGAGCATTCACTTATAGGCTAAAGTACGCCCCCATAAGTCACTAGGAAATTTCAAATACTTGGGTTAGTCAAAGTTTCCTATGGAAACAATCCCAATGTTTTATGTTAATGATACGTATGTTTTGTTTATCATTTGAAGACTCAATTTCATTGCTTGTTGTTTCATATGCTATTATTCATTGATCACTCGCTTTTGGATTTTTCATCATCATTATTAAAACTTTCATCTGCTATATTATCGCATTAAAACTTACACTATTTCATTTATGATTTGTGACTTTTACACTATAAAACATCACTCCTCTTTTGCTAAAACATTTTTCCCCTACCTTAAATTTTTAAACTTTATGTTTAATTTCAACCACATCCTGATTTTGGGAATGTTGCGTCATCACACAGTTAAAAATGAAAATGGTTTCCCAAACTTATTAAGCAACTTGCTCTATATCATCAGGTTTGCAAACTCAATTGATCGATGTCACAGTATATTCCTAAATTATGATCTTTTGTATCCTCTTGCGTGTCTACAGTACTCCTAACACAATATATCATCATTTATCCTATATTGATTCACTATCGTAACCACGCCTAGTCTCCTAAGCCATAGCCAACTACCATTAGTTGACTCCTTTTGGCCAGACTAAATTCATACATAAATGCCTATCTACACGATACTGATGACCTCGGTCGTTACGGGTCATACAAAGCCTAAATAACCTAAATAGATAGGGTAAGTAGGGTATCAATCCAAGGAGCGTGTGGTTAGTGAGTATTTCCTAGTTAACTTTGAATTTGTTATTTATGAAGATGCTAATTATGCAATATATGAATTGGTGTTTAGAAATTGATTGAAAAGTTCATTGATTAATATGAAACTTAAAATGAAATTTGTAAGAAATAATTAATAATACTTGTAAACAATAAGATAAAGATGATTACACTAAGGATTGGGTAATTGAACACTAGGGCTTTCAACAATTGGGCATAATTGGATAAACAAAGATAATGCAATTGGTACTAACGGGTTGATTGTTCAATAAACTTAGGTATCAAGTTTCATCAACATTCACAATGGACTAAACTATACTTTATCATTTAGAACATACAATCCTATGGTAGTGTTGATGCAAGGAACCATGTTCATAACATTTAGAAATTGGCACAAGATCAATTAACTAAAAATGAGTTCAACATAAGGTTAATCACTAATCAACACAAGTAATTCAAGTACATAAAAACATTAATCAAAAGTTTAAACAATACCCAAATGTTTAAGCCCTAGATATCAAGAACTTACATCCCTAGTGTAATACAAATGTTTTTAGCCAAGCATGGCTATGGTGTTCATCATCTTCAAAAGAGGGTCTTTAATCTTCAAAAAATTGATACTAGACTTGGAGAATGTTGTGTGGTCATTTCTCTTCAATGGTGATGATTAATATAATGAAGAAGGAGATCAAAACAGCTAAAAACTCAGTCTTCTCTCATAAATTTCGTATTAAAATGCATTCCACCAGTTTTGACTTGAAAAAAGGAAGTGTTTGACCGAGTTTGACTTTTGGCGTAGGATACGCCACTTTTGGCGTATCCTACGCTAACTCAGATTTGCCTTAGCCATTTCCTGCTGGCCTACGCCAGCTATGTTCCTCCTGCCTACGCCAACACCCCTCAGTCGTCCGTTTTTGATTTTCCAGCTCACGTATGCTTCCGTTTCTTGCCCGGGCAACTCCAAAACGTCATTTTTGCTTCCTTTTAGTTATCAAATCCTGAAACAGCATAGTAATATCAAAGCAACACCATTTGACACTAAACACTCTTTAAAACTCATTTATGGGCGCTTTTATACACATCTTTTAATCAACCCATCAGATACACATCGGTACACTACGCTCTGAAACAATTGACTTATCAAACTATTTCTTGTGTTGTCTTTCCCCAAGAGCACAAAACCCAAACACCCAGTTTTGGAGAAGCCTATTCACCAGATTAATACACACCTTGTATACACCTTGTGCCTTGAAACCAATAGCACACTATGAGTCCAAAGAGATGCCTTAACGATCTTTATAAACAAACTGTCTTTCAATGTATAAATTTCGTAAAATTTGACAATTAAAGGTTTCAAGTTTACCCAATCTAACGGGTAACACTTAGATTTTCTAAAACATTTCATAACAAATTGAAAATTTTTGACTTTAATGAGATTTCAACCTAGAAGTTAAAGAAATGTTTAAATACAGAAAATCCTATTTTCCAAAATTCGTCGAGGCATCCGGGATCATACTCAACCTTACACGTATTTTATCCACACTTCCAAATATTATCAACCCAAACCAAACCGGATTCTCCATTGTCTTCAAAACAACTCATAAACTTCTACCATATTATCAAAAATACCAAGCCGATTCACTCAATCAACGCAGCACGAGAAATTTGTGCGCCGTGGACTTTCAACGTTGATTTGGGTTTTGAAGCTAGGTTAGCAGCTGATAGTTGAATCACGAACCCTACATGTTATTCACAACCTTTAGCATTTCCTTTGCTGTGACTCAATCATCCTTTTTAAAAATTAAAGTCTATTTTCAGAAATGTTACCCTTATAAGTTCTTTACATCCACGTTATTTAGAAACCACGAACTTTCTAAAATATTGGGAATCTATTCATATATATTGATTTTTGTCATTCACTCCATTTTAAATCTTGGTCTTTTGAAACACATTAGATTTATACATACTTCATGAAATGGTTTCATCTTGCATTTTATCACTTGTTTTGCATATTTACAAGTCGAATGTAAACCTTCTTATTCTCATATAACGGATTCAATATATGATTTCGGGAAAAGAAACTTGCGACTGATAATATGCCTTATAACACTTTTCAACTTGACTTTTCGTAAACATATGAAAATGTGTACTTACGAAGTCTTTTCATGTGAACCTGTTTTGGAATCTAAAACATTCTTGATTTTTAAAAAAAGTTAGTCTCATGCATTACTACTATTCTTTCAACTATATCACAAAGTTCGAGTAAACTATGTTTTTATAAACGAAAATGTATCTTTTTATACTTGCACTCTCCCAGTCGCAAAACTTTTGGTTTAATAAAATATTGGACATATCCTCATCGGAATGTTACTAAATGTCTTTTATCGTATAGTGCATATATGAAAAACTACTAAATTTAAACCCTCATTCTAGTAGACTACGTCTGTTTTGCTCACTCTCATTTGCAGTAAATTTATTATCTTATTCTTACATCATCTTATTATGTTCGCGCATTATCTTATTTATGATTATTCTCGCGTTATTCTTTTATTGGTGGTTATTCTTACGCGTTATTTGCGGTTATATCTCACACTATTTATTAGCAATATTCTTACATCACTGATTTTGAGCTTTGGTTCAACTCATTTACTCTTATTTTGCATATTCGCGATTTACTCAATTTATGTTACATCATTCTTTCAGTCAAAATTTTATGCTATACTTATATACTTACATGAACGCATATGTTGTATGCATATTTTTCCTGTTTTGAGCAAAGACCATGTTATACTTTCTCATTATTTTGTTCAACACGATGGTCAATAAACATACTAATTGATAACTCGTATGAGGTCTACGCCAGTGCCCACGTACGACTCGGGTCGGAGTACTACTCTAACCCGAGGGGAACGGTGTAATCCTTAGAGTCTATCAATATGAGTGTTTAGTGCCAAACGATTTGAACAGAATTTGACCGGTTAATAATGCGGGTGAACCCGAAAGGGGAAGGACCGCTAACCGTGCTTGATACTTACACATTATTCTCATTACGGTTAAAGGGTGAACCCGAAAGGGAAAGACCTCTAACCATGTTATGCTTGAATATTATAATTGAGTCTTTTGTATATAGTTTTTAGTAGTTTTAGGCGTGTATTCGTTTGTTGGCCTATTTTTGTCATTGTATAGATTTTTATTAATTTTTAGTACTTATTTATTTATTTTATATTTTGGTAGGTGTTCGTGTGAACGTTGGAGCGTAAACGATGAACTTTGGTCAAGCCAAGAACACCCGAGTGTAGAGCACCGAGTTATAATAATAATAATAATAATAATAATAATAATAATAATAATAATAATAATAATAATAATAATAATAATAATAATAATAATAATAATAATATTAGATATAATAATAATAATAATAATAATAATAATATATAAAAAAAAGAAAATCGTGACTTTGATGCTATCACGGCCCAAAACAAAATACCTAAAACCCTTCTGTGGCAAGATATTATAAAAGGAATCGAAGAAATACAGGAGGAGCGAACAACATTGGCAACATATTGCAAAAAAAGGAGATATAATCATTCATTCGCAATTCCATACAGCGGCACAGAAGCAAAGTTGAAAAAGTCAACCGGTCAATTACGGTGACGAGCGAAAGGGCACGGAAGGAGAAAAGGCCACGGGCACGTTAAAGATAAAGAGCCAACGATCCTTGGGTTAGGTTTAATTTTTATTAATTCTTCTCTAGACATACTTAAAACTATGTTTAATTATTTTGTGATGGTATTTTTTAATATTATGAGTGGCTAGACATTTTTATGGCTACTTAGGATGATGATTTAGACAATAATATGATTGAATGACGTTTGGTTTCCGTTTGGATGTGTAGAATTACATGATTTTTATTTTTATTGTTGGATTTGATATATGTGTGTTGGTGTTAATTTTATTTGAAGTTTGTTTATTGGTTTTGTGGAGCTAGGCATGTAGAGATACCCCCTAGGTCTATAAATCAATCTAGTTCGTCAACTTAGGTTAGCGTGCTAGTATTTGGAGTTGGAGTACGACACAAATATAACAAACTAATATAATAAATTAACTAAAACGTGCAGTCCATTCTTGAGGGTGAGAAATCTAACTCGAGAGTGCTAGGTAACTAACTAGGCATTGTTCGGTAGTTGGCAAGCGCTAGGGCGGGAATCGCTACTTGTCCGTGTTTAGAGTTTTCCTAGGTTTCTTTCAGTAGAGTTTAAGTCTGCTTCATAGTTTGAGGGTTTTAATCCAGGAGAGGTTTTAACCTGATTTCTATGGGATTTTGGTACGCTAGGGCGATCCAATTCCATTTTAGCATTTCTACACGTGTCCCGCCTTGATTCTAGCTTACTAGCCTTACCTGCAGGAGGAGAGTAATTGGATGAAATTAGGGTGTCCAAACGGGTTTCTTCGTCAGGATTCAGTATTATGTCTAAGGATTCTTACCTAGGTAGCCAGTCTTTCCTTTGCTTGATTTTTCCATCACTTTAGTTCGGTTTTTATTTTAGTTCTAATTAGTTTTTAATTTAATTTAATTTAGGGTAATTTAGTTAATTAATAGTTAATCAATTTTTATATTTTCAATTTAAAACCCCCCTTAGTTATTAATTTAAACAAGCAATTCAGTGACAGTTTAATCTTCTGTGTTTAATTGAGTCCTTTGGTTCGATACCTGGTCTTATTCGCTTGCTACAAACGAACGGTACACTTGCCGATTGTGCGTGGTTTAGTTGAGTCTAGGGTTTTAACTTGTGCACATTTATATATATATATATCAGCACGCATCAAGTTTTTGGCGCCGCTGCCGGGGATTTTTACTTGCACTTTTTGATTTTACTTGTTTTGTTTTGCTTGTTTACTTCTTGCTGGATCTGCCTGCGATTATCTGTGCTACTTGTGCTTTTAGTCTTAGGTTATTTGCTATCCATTAGTAACTCCAGCGTCGTTTGCACTTTCAGTGTATGCCACATACTCGCTCACAAGGACCACCTGAATTCACCACCTGCACGGATCCCAACCTCGACATCCACGAGCGCCTTAACGAGTTTTGAACGGTCATCCGGAAGAAAATTGATCAGGTACGCTCGTCTTCTCCATCCTCTCCATCCTTTTCTTTTTCTGAACCTAAACCCACCATCCATTCTCCACCAAAACCCATTCCTTTCCCACCACTCACTGCTGAAATGGCTGAAGGAAATGTCAGACGCACGGTGCACTCTCGTGCCACTGAGGGACTTACTGGGATCCGTTCTCCCATTGCTCGCCCTGCTACTGCTGACGCCAACAATTGGCAAATCCCCTCCCATGTCATGTCCACTATTACTAACGCCACTCAATTTCATGGTCTTGATGAGGAGGATGCTCATGGACATCTGTCCCGATTTGTGCGCATCTGTGACACTTTCAATCTTTCCCACATCACTAAGGAAGCCATTTATCTGCGTTTGTTCCCATTTAGTTTGTCTGGTCGTGCCGCCACTTGGTATGACACTCTGCCTAATAGTTCCATTGCTACTTGGGAGGACATGCTTGGAAAATTCTTGAAAAAATATCACCCAGCTTCCAAGGATTCCCGCATTAGGGAGCAGATTCACTCATTCCGTATGGATCCTGATGAGCCATACTACATGGCTTGGGAGCGTTTCCAGACCCTACTGAGCCGATGCCCTCATCATGGTCTTTCTGACTGGGCCCTTGTGGAGAAATTCTACAATGGCCTCACTTTTGAGACTCGAGTTCGTTTTAATACAGCTGCACAGGGTAATTTCATGGAAAAAATGGATATTGATGCAGCTAATGAGTTATTTGAGAGTTTTGCCCATTCTGAGAGACCACCAAAGCATACTGTTGGGAATTCAAATCCCATGACTAGTAACGCCTCTCCTACTACCCGAGGTGTTTATCAGATTGCACCTGATACTGGTCTGGCTGCGGTGATTGAGAATTTAACTAAGCAAGTGAGAGATCTTCAGATGAGGTTAGATAGGTGTGAAATATGTAGGGGGGGTCATGACACATCTGAGTGTCCAATTCAGAGTCAGGAACAGGTAGATTCTCTAAATTCTGGGTGGCTTAAACCACCTTATCAAAACTACACTTCCAACTCGAACTCCAACTGGAGAAATCAGAACTCCAACTGGCAAATGGGTAACTCTTCTAGATACCAACCTTGCCAGAATCTGTTCCAAGCTCCCAACTCTGGGGGTCCCACTAGTCGTACTGAGTCTGACCTTACTACCATTCTAGAGAACCAGTCCCAGATTCTTAGTAACATTCAGTCACAACTTGCTGAGAATGAAGCTTTTAGGAAAGGTCAACAAGCTGCGTTTCAAAACCTAGAGGCCAAAGTAGGAGAATTAGCTAATCAGGTTAACCAGAGACCACCAGGGGGCCTTCCTAGTAACACTGTCAATAATCCTAACTCCTCTAGTTCATCGTTTAGGCAGCATCAGGCGAAAGCCGTTACTACTAGGAGTGGGAAGGGGGTAGATGATTCGTTACCAGTAGGAGAGGATGAGTCTGTTGATGAGGGAGTTGAGAGAGAGACACCAGCTGGCGAGGTGCAACCTAGGCTCCGCCCAGCAAGTACAGCACAAACCAGCGGGTCTCAAGGTGAGAAGAGAGATGACACTCCGGTGAAGGCCTACAAGCCTAAGCCGCCATTTCCTGGTCGACTTGCTAGACCAGATGATTCTGATCAGTACCGTAAGTTCCTGGATATGCTGAAAAAGATCCAGGTGAACTTACCATTTGTTGAGGCTCTTTCGAAGATGCCTAAGTATGCCATGTTTCTGAAAGATTTGCTCACAAACAAAAAGAAACTTGAGGAGATCTCTTCTGTTACTCTTCCTGAGCAGGTCTCTGCAGCGCTGCAGAATAAGCTGCCCCCGAAGATGACTGATCCTGGTAGCTTTACCATTCCCAGTCTGATAGGGAATCTCACTGTTAGTAATTCTCTTGCAGACCTTGGAGCTAGCATTAATTTAATGCCCTACTCTGTTTTTGCTAGGCTCAATGTAGGAGAGCTGTCTCCTACGCGCATGAGTATTCAGCTCGCCGACCGATCGGTGAAGTTTCCGCGCGGGATAGTGGAAAACTTGTTAGTTAAGGTTGATAAATTTGTTTTCCCGGTGGATTTTGTTATACTTGACATGGACGAGGACTCACAGGTTCCACTCATTCTTGGTCGTCCATTCTTAGCCACTGCTCGTGCTATTGTTGATGTCTTTGATGGCAAACTCACTCTTCGAGTTGCCGACGAGCAGGTCACTTTTGATGTTCAGCACTCCATGAAGCACCCTAACCAGAACGATGATACTCTGTACTTCATTGATTCGTTCATGACTCAGGTGGGGAGCTTTCTCACTAGCTTCTGCGAGCGAGACACCCTTGACACACAGATGCTCGGTACCGAGTATAAAGGGTGCATTGAGATGACTGAGTTTGATCTTGAGCGGGACATGTCTCCACCCGCTGTTCAGTCTCACCTTTCTGATGAGGCCTCCCAGGTTTTCGAGACCACTGATTCGGAGAGACCTCTAGAGACACCATCACTTGAGACACCCCCTACCCTTGAGCTTAAGGAGTTACCATCTCATCTAGAGTATGCATATTTAGGGGAGGACTCTCAGTTGCCTGTCATCATATCATCTGAGTTGACAGAGGATGAGAAAGAGCGGTTGTTGTGTGTACTGAAAGCACACAAGCGTGCTATTGCGTGGAAGCTCTTTGACATTAAGGGCATCCACCCTTCTTTTTGCACGCATAAGATTCTGATGACTGAGGAGTTTAAGCCAGTTGTCCAGCCTCAGCGACGGCTAAACCCGAACATGCAGGATGTGGTTAAGAAAGAAGTGATTAAGTTGTTAGATGCAGGTTTGATTTATCCCATCTCTGATTCATCTTGGGTGAGTCCTGTCCAGGTTGTTCCCAAGAAAGGGGGAATGACGGTTGTCACGAATGAGAAAAATGAGCTCATACCCACTAGGACTGTGACCGGATGGCGAGTTTGCATTGACTATCGCAAACTCAATGACGCCACCCGCAAGGACCACTTCCCCTTGCCCTTTATTGATCAGATGCTTGAGCGTTTGTCGGGTCAGCAGTTTTACTGCTTTCTGGATGGTTTCTCTGGTTACTTTCAGATCCCTATTGCACCTGAGGATCAAGAGAAAACCACATTCACATGCCCCTTTGGCACTTTTGCGTATCGACGCATGCCTTTTGGGCTATGTAATGCCCCGACCACGTTTCAGCGATGTATGATGGCGATTTTCCATGAGTTGATCGAGGATTCCATGGAGGTTTTCATGGATGATTTTTCTGTCTTTGGGAGTTCCTTCGATCATTGTTTGCGTAATCTAGAGCGTGTTCTTACTCGGTGTGAGGAGACGAACCTGATGCTTAATTGGGAAAAGTGTCACTTCATGGTTCGTGAGGGTATTGTGCTTGGGCACAAGATTTCACAGGCGGGGATTGAGGTTGATAGAGCTAAAATCGACACCATTTCCCAACTCCCGCCGCCTACTTCTGTGAGGTCTATTCGTAGTTTTCTAGGTCACGCGGGTTTCTATAGGCGTTTCATTAAGGATTTTTCTAAGATTGCCCGCCCGATGACCCAACTTCTTGAGAAAGATCGACCATTCGAGTTTTCTGCTGAATGTGTCAAGGCATTTGAGTTGTTGAAGGAGCGTTTAGTGACGGCTCCCATTCTGGTCGCTCCAGATTGGTCTCTTCCTTTCGAGATCATGTGTGATGCTAGCGACTTTGCTGTTGGGGCTGTGTTGGGCCAGCGTAGGGACAAGCATTTCCATCCCATTTACTACGCTAGCAAAACACTCAATGATGCCCAAGAGAATTACACGACGACAGAGAAGGAGTTGCTAGCCGTCGTCTTTGCTTGTGATAAGTTTAGGTCATATCTCGTGCTTTCTAAGACTATCATTTTTACCGACCATTCCGCTCTTAGGCATCTTTTCTCCAAGAAAGATGCAAAGCCTAGACTGATTAGGTGGATCCTTTTGCTTCAAGAGTTTGATATTGAGATTAGGGATAAGAGTGGAGCTGAGAATGTAGCTGCGGATCATCTATCTCGTTTAGAGAATCCAGAGTTAGAGAGAGGTAGGGAAGAGATGATTAGGGATGATTTTCCTCATGAGAGTTTGATGTCTGTGGTAGCTAGGATCTGTAGGGACTTCCCTTGGTATGCCGACATAGCTAATTACTTAGTTTCGGGTGAGTTTAAGAGTGATATTACTTTTCAGGAGAAAAAGAAATTGATAGCTGACTCTAAGTACTACTTGTGGGATGATCCTTACTTGTTTAGGTTAGGACCAGATCAGGTTTTGAGGAGATGTGTTTTTGGTGAGGAGACGAGAGATATCCTTAGGCACTGTCATGAGGGTAGAGTAGGAGGTCACTACGGGGCGACTAATACTGCCAAACGCGTGTTTGATGCGGGTTTCTACTGGCCGACCATTTTTAAGGATGCCCATGAGTTTGTGAGACATTGTGATGCCTGTCAGAGGACCGGTAATATCTCATCCCGTAATGAGATGCCCCAAAATCCTATTCAGACCATTGAAGTATTTGATATGTGGGGCATTGATTTCATGGGTCCATTCCCCAATTCTCGTGGGAATAGATACATCCTAGTTGCGGTTGACTATGTTTCTAAGTGGGTGGAAGCTCAAGCTTTGCCTACAAATGACGCACGGGTTGTTGTGAGGTTTTTAAAGACACTGTTTTCTAGGTTTGGTGCTCCTAAGTCCTTGATTAGCGATCGTGGTACACACTTTTGCAATGACCAGATGGAGAAAGCTTTGAAACGCTATGGGGTCACCCATCGGCTTTCTACGGCTTATCATCCACAAACAAGTGGTCAAGTGGAAAATACCAATCGCGGGATCAAGAGAATCCTAGAGAAAACAGTGGGGCAGAACCGAAAGGATTGGTCAGATCACCTAGAGGATGCATTGTGGGCTTTTCGCACCGCATTTAAGACACCGATAGGCACCACTCCTTTTCGGTTAGTTTATGGAAAAGCGTGCCATTTACCGGTTGAGTTAGAGCATAAGGCGTTTTGGGCATTGAAGAGGGTGAATTTAGATCTGGATAAGGCAGGTAAGCATAGATACCTTCAGTTGCATGAGTTAGAGGAGTTGAGGGATGATGCTTATATGAGATCGTGGGATTATAAAGAGAAAACTAAGAAGTTGCACGATAAGCGTCTGAAGATAGTGAAAGAATTTAAGTGTGGGGAGAAAGTGTTACAGTATAATTCTCGTCTTAGGTTGTTCTCAGGAAAGCTTAGGTCGCGTTGGACGGGTCCTTATGTTGTTACACAGGTTTTTCCCTACGGTACGATTGAGATTGAAGGTGAGGATGGCCAGCGATGGAAGGTGAACGGCCATAGGTTGAAGCATTATGAGGATGGGATGAGCTTTGATGAGGAGGTGGAGGTTTCGGACCTCCCTGAGATCAATCCCGAGTAGGTTTGTGAGAGTGTGGGGATACCCCCATGTGTAGAGTTTGTATTTTCTTTTCATGTTCATTACTTAGTTGCGTCGTCTTTATGTTTTTGCTTTTATTATGTGTCTAGGTTATTAGCTTGAGTCTTTTTATTTTATTTTATTATTATTATTATTTTTTTTAGTTCGGTATTCTGCTGGGTTTTTGTTTTATCTTGTGCAGGTTTGGATTGTACCGCTCGTACTCAATCTCCATTCGGGCGATTCTGGAGCTGTACGTTATATTGAAGCAACCCAAAAGTTTCCTATTGTGTCAAAGCCGATCGCGACCAAAATGCTATACGATCGAGCTGGATTGGACTAGAGTTTTTGGAGCTTACGCGTTAATAAACCAGCTAAGTCATTTCCAATTTGCCCTTGTCTTTTTATTTTTGTATTCGGAATTTATTTTTTCTTTTGTTTTGAGTCGTTTTCTATTCCTACATTGAGGGCAATGTAGAATTTAAGTGTGGGGATGGGAAACTGTCGTTTAGTCTGTATACAGAGTGGTTTCAAAAAAAAAAAATTTTTAAAAAAAAAAAAACTAAAAAAAAAAGTCCCTGATTTTGAAGTTTGCATTATATAAAATATGGAAAATGATAGGTAAAGTTAGGTGTCCGGTTTTCAAATAGTATGTATAATAAGAGATTAAAATTGATTGAAAACGTGTCTGATTTGGGATATGTGGGTAGGCTCGGCCGGTAGAAAGGTTTCCTTTGAAAAGTAATAAATTAATTATGTTAGGCTATTTTGCGGGTTCGCATCTAGGAGAAACGGGGAGACCGAAACCGCCAGAAATAGTATAAGAAGCACCGTTATAAGTAGAAAACCGTTAGAATTTCTAATCACTTAAAAAAATTAGAAATCAAAGCAAAAATGCTGAAGCTTAAGGTGCCTGGCCACTGGAATAGCGACTTGGATTGGTCACACCCTCTGAGTTAAGTATGCTGAGATGAAAAAAAAAATGCTGAAGCTTAAGGTGCCTGGCCACTGGGATAGCGACTTGGATTGGTCACACCCTCTGAGTTAAGTATGCAAAAAAAAAAAAGTGATTTTAAATTCTCTTGATTTTCTACATAAGACGGTTGGGAAATGGTCAATTGGTCGTTCCTTTAGCTTCATAAGCTTGAGGCGGGATTAGGAGGAACTGTGGCTTCCTTCGAGTGAGACCCTAGATAGACTAATCAACATGAACTTAACATAAATAAAAAGGGGCCTGGAAACCGGTGTGGGTTTAAGAGGATCAATATACCTGCAATCGCAATCAACACATTAGTAGATTATTAATTAAGTAACCTATGTTTTGAAACTGGATGTAAACCTAACTGTGATTCCATAGCATAATTCTTTTTCAGGGACGAAAAAGAGTCAAGTGTGGGGATGTTTGATGTGTCGTAAAACACATCTATTCTCTTATGTATTTTTTGTTATAATTGAGTCTTTTGTATATAGTTTTTAGTAGTTTTAGGCGTGTATTCGTTTGTTGGCCTATTTTTTTCATTGTATAGATTTTTATTAATTTTTAGTACTTATTTATTTATTTTATATTTTGGTAGGTGTTCGTGTGAACGTTGGAGCGTAAACGATGAACTTTGGTCAAGCCAAGAACACCCGAGTGTAGAGCACCAAGTTATAATAATAATAATAATAATAATAATAATAATAATAATAATAATAATAATAATATTAGATATAATAATAATAATAATAATAATAATAATAATAATAATATATAAAAAAAAGAAAATCGTGACTTTGATGCTATCACGGCCCAAAACAAAATACCTAAAACCCTTCTGTAGCAAGATATTATAAAAGGAATCGAAGAAATACAGGAGGAGCGAACAACATTGGCAACATATTGCAAAAAAAGGAGATATAATCATTCATTCGCAATTCCATACAGCGGCACAGAAGCAAAGTTGAAAAAGTCAACCGGTCAATTACGGTGACGAGCGAAAGGGCACGGAAGGAGAAAAGGCCACGGGCACGTTAAAGATAAAGAGCCAACGATCCTTGGGTTAGGTTTAATTTTTATTAATTCTTCTCTAGACATACTTAAAACTATGTTTAATTATTTTGTGATGGTATTTTTTAATATTATGAGTGGCTAGACATTTTTATGGCTACTTAGGATGATGATTTAGACAATAATATGATTGAATGACGTTTGGTTTCCGTTTGGATGTGTAGAATTACATGATTTTTATTTTTATTGTTGGATTTGATATATGTGTGTTGGTGTTAATTTTATTTGAAGTTTGTTTATTGGTTTTGTGGAGCTAGGCATGTAGAGATACCCCCTAGGTCTATAAATCAATCTAGTTCGTCAACTTAGGTTAGCGTGCTAGTATTTGGAGTTGGAGTACGACACAAATATAACAAACTAATATAATAAATTAACTAAAACGTGCAGTCCATTCTTGAGGGTGAGAAATCTAACTCGAGAGTGCTAGGTAACTAACTAGGCATTGTTCGGTAGTTGGCAAGCGCTAGGGCGGGAATCGCTACTTGTCCGTGTTTAGAGTTTTCCTAGGTTTCTTTCAGTAGAGTTTAAGTCTGCTTCATAGTTTGAGGGTTTTAATCCAGGAGAGGTTTAAACCTGATTTCTATGGGATTTTGGTACGCTAGGGCGATCCAATTCCATTTTAGCATTTCTACACGTGTCCCGCCTTGATTCTAGCTTACTAGCCTTACCTGCAGGAGGAGAGTAATTGGATGAAATTAGGGTCTCCAAACGGGTTTCTTCGTCAGGATTGAGTATTATGTCTAAGGATTCTTACCTAGGTAGCCAGTCTTTCCTTTGCTTGATTTTTCCATCACTTTAGTTCGGTTTTTATTTTAGTTCTAATTAGTTTTTAATTTAATTTAATTTAGGGTAATTTAGTTAATTAATAGTTAATCAATTTTTATATTTTCAATTTAAAACCCCCCTTAGTTATTAATTTAAACAAGCAATTCAGTGACAGTTTAATCTTCTGTGTTTAATTGAGTCCTTTGGTTCGATACCTGGTCTTATTCGCTTGCTACAAACGAACGGTACACTTGCCGATTGTGCGTGGTTTAGTTGAGTCTAGGGTTTTAACTTGTGCACATTTTTATATATATATCAGCACGCATCAGTCCGTAACGCAATCATGGGTTTACAGGTACATGGGGGTGGTGTGTGATTTCATTTAGGCTATTGGTAGACAATCAGTACGAGTCCAAAATATCGGTAGTGTGGTGGTTAGCTGTGGTACACCCTATATATAAGCACTAACGATAATGCGGGAGCGAACTAGGAGTCTGACCAAGAACCTACCCCATTATTTTTCTATTGCATATTGGGCTATTTAATAGCGTTGGGTCCAACCTCTTTAATAGGTTGTTGACCAACGGCTATCAGTTCCTTTTTCCTTTTCTCTTTCGTCAAGAAAATTTTTTTATACAAGCTTCAATTCGTCTTCCTTGGAAACTTTCTTTTAACCACACAAAAAAAAAAGTTTAATTCCTGTATACACTCTCGGTTATTTGGAATTTTGTTGCATAGCCGAATAAAGTCAGTCAGAAACTCTTCTAAAGTAGGGGAGACTGCTTCATCAATGCCTCTGCCCTCACACATTCCCAACACCTTTCTCATTTAAACTCCTAACTTCCTAACCTTGGGTCAACTGTCAAGGTTTCATAGAAACCTACTTATTGATGTATTTCTTAAAACATACTTGCCATTTTACAACACCTTTTGTTTCATAGAAACCTCCACTTAAAAGAAATTTCGAGACGAAATTTTCTAAAGTAGGGGAGATTGTGACAACCGTCACCCTCGTTTTCTTCAAGTTGTCAATTCTAGTCCCTGTACTTTCTATCGTTTTTGAATTTATTAAAAGTTTGAATTTATGATAATCATTGAATTTTTCTTTTAATTGTGTTTCGATAATAAAGTACCTTTTTAATTAGAAATGTAATATGTCTTAAAGCTAATTAAGTTATGAACATAAAAATAAAGAATGTAAATGCTCCAATTCATGAGCCATTAATGCACCCTCATAAGTTTCATTATACCTTGCTTATTTCATTTGTTATAAAATGGAAGAAACATTAGTTGAAACGATAGGTGTTCCCCATTCTAAAATCGATGTTCATAAATTTTTATTCATCTTGACTTTGCCATATTTTTTAGAGTATGTGTCTAAAAAGCATCCCTTCGATTAAATCAAGATGTATCGTAATATCTTCTTCAATTCTCACTTCGTGATACTCCAAACAAAAAATCAAAGGCTGTCACTTATCAATGGCCTTGACGTTTGAGTGTGCATTTGTAGAGCTTGGAGCTTCCATCTACGAATTCAACCTCAATTCTAATCTGATATGGGTAATTCTGAGTCTAATTTTATTTATTTCTTACCTACCACAAAAGCCCTCTATCAATTTTTTGATAAAGGGAAATTGATTCTCAATGTGACAAATCAAGTTCTATGGTTCATACAATAATTTTGGGATTTTAGGGCTTTTAAACCTATTCTAGAACTAGCCTTTAGACATTGCAACTCATATTATTTATTGACTCTATTGTTTATTTGGCCTTAGTCATTCTTGTGATAAGATTTTTGGAATTTATTCATGTTTTATACTAATTTAAGCTATATTTATTCTATAAAATTCATGTGGTAATTCTATAACTAAAATATTGTTATATATTCCAAATTCTATAAATTTTGGTTAATATTGTTATTTGAGTACTTTATACATAATCTATATCATACTTATGTATGTATATATTTTATACACCTCATGTAATTTATATATATACATATATATACATGTGCGTCTAAACTTTTGATACTTATTTAATTTACAAAATAATAATATAGTCTTACATGCATTTTTTTTATTCATTTTCTCATATTCACTATTCTAATTATATATAAAAATTTATTTGCATCGCATTGCATTGTATGAGTTGTGATATTTATATATTCAAATATATAATTTGACACTTTCATACTCATACTATTGGTTGATGTTTAATGCTTTAGATATATTTTACATACACATAAACTATATAATACATTTTATTTTGTTATATTCTACTTCATTGTCTAATTCTAAACAACTTCATTTATTATTATAATAATAATACTCATTTGATTATCTTTTAATCAAATCTATAACCTATACATATATGTTTTTTGTAAGACCCCAACCTGTAATTACAGTGATTAACGCTTAAATTTACGTGTGTTGGCCTTAATTAAAAATCACAACCGATTAAAACTTTAA
This sequence comes from Ambrosia trifida, assembly GCA_028751855.1. Lineage (NCBI taxonomy): Eukaryota > Viridiplantae > Streptophyta > Magnoliopsida > Asterales > Asteraceae > Ambrosia > Ambrosia trifida. The sequence goes on along the minus strand of CM054124.1, from coordinate 106,217,578 downwards.
TCTTTATAAATGATAATCCATTTAAAGACTTTGATTTTATAGCATCCTTCAACTTTTACATTTTTAGATATTACAAACCTATACTACGATTTGTGTTTTCAGACGGAATCTGCTGCGGAAGCGTACGACTGCTCGGGTGTGTTCGGTTCTTTTCTTACTTGATCCATGCTCCGGGACTTCCGTCTAGTGTATACCTAGTGTCGACATCGAATGAAGGCACTTTAAATGATTAGACGAGGTTTAAAACTGAAACTAAAGCATTCAAGGCATGTATGAGGAAGTTCGCGTTTTACCCGGCCGGGTAAGCCTTTGACCCGCCCGGGCTGAACTGAGATTATCATCTCCGAATTTTGACCCGCCCGGGCTGACCTGCTGATTATAATCTCCGAATTTCGACCCGCCCGGGTCAAAATGTGACCCGCCCGGGATGACGTGCTGCAACTTTATTAAGGCATGAATACTTATGCCTTCACAAGCCCGACCCTTCACTATAGGCGTTTTTTAACATCCGGGACATACCCAATATTATTTTAGACCTGCATAGATAAGTTATCAGGATGCATATTTCACTTCTCAGTTTTGACCCATTAGAATTCTCTTAGTTCGGTTTTAACCGTTTGACCCGTTAAGGTCTTAGGTTTTACAAAAACTTATTTAACCATTCAAAACGCATAACAGATGTATTGTCAACCCATTGGACACTTGTTAAACTAAAAGATCGTCCAATTTGTTGAAATATGACCCGGTTTATAGATTTAGCCTTTAGTAAATCTTTAAAATTCCCAAACTACCCTTAGAGGTCTATATTTTATTTTAGTCAGCGTGAGCGACCCCACTTGGTTACCACAAATTATTTTTTACTCGTTGACATGTTTGAAAACCTCTAAGCCTTTGCGGACTTAGCATTTTACCAATTTCATGAATTCCATATTTTAAATCACATCTATGCGCATTAGCACGCATTAGACACATTTATAGAAAACGACTCACCGATTTGGCACCCACGTTTCATGTAGGTGGTTTTCAGCCACATTTACTCACCCATGGTCCTACTTTACACTACGGACTTACCCGGTAGTGTTGACCCATTTCTATATCATTCGGATCATCTATATAATCCATTGGCACCATGTGCCCCTTTCCCTTCAAATTCATCAACCTGTGAAAGTCCTCAATTTACACATATTAATATCCGGGAATCCAAAAGGTGTCCCCCCACCAATCGGTCCGTCAACGTTTATAATATATCCAATGCTCAAAATTAACTTATGAGGCTAAATAATCTAAGATCATGATTCATTTGACCCATTTATTTCAATACTCAAATGTTTAAATTTCAAATCTTTTGCTCAAGTGATATTAACCTCACTTGATCCATTTATGAAAATACTCCAATTATCTACGTAGGCGTCTCCACCTGAACTTAACAATTCTCTTCCCTTTACGCGATTTTAACCCAATACAAGTTAGAATCCCATATCCCATAATCCCTCTTTATGAATAAGCATCTATTCTCCATTAACAATATCAATACCATGACTTTCAAACATTTACAAAATCTTTTAGTTTCTAAGCGACTTAATAAAATTAAGTCACTTACCTTGGCATCATTTGTGCATTCATATCCGCTTATACAATTGATTCTTTCCTTCTCAAACTTCAACCTAGCTTGACAAAATCCAACTTCTCTATACTCAAGATAAATCAAGTTAGCCATTGTTTCAAATAACTAATTAACTCATATCATGAGTTTTCACATTTTAATTTATTCAAACTCATAGTCGGGTCAGTTTGACTTTTAAAAGTCAAACTAACCTTTTACATGTAGTATGCACTAATCATTAGGCAATAGTCCTAATTATGAACCATCCCTTTTTATTTATCATATCGACTCATTAAGTTTAGTGCACATTTCATCTTTCTAATCATCATTAGGCAATCCTATTTTATCAATTACTTTCATTCCTCACATAACATTTTAGTTTGTAAGGCTTTTTCGCATATCTTCACATATTTATATCAACTAAGCATTTCATCAAACACCTAGTGTGCGTACTATGTTTTTCATGATTATTCCACTTACTAGACATTTAGCAAGTACCCAATTCATGAACTCATCATCAAAAATCATTCTAGCCATTATGTTAAGCTACTTGCAATTTCAACTAACACACATGACTCATGTAATACGTATAGAATGCAATTCTTATACATTCCATGCCTTAAACATAGAGTTTCCACTATTTTAGTAACAACAAGGCGACTAATTGAAATTAAAATCACCATCTTTGCATACAAGCAAGTATCTAGCCATTTAACTCATTCCTAAACCATTAAGAATGATCAATATCACTAATAATCAACAATATCACAGATTTAACATGTTTTGTTCAAAACCCACAAGTGGATTTCGAAACTTATACTAATTGAGGGTTAGGGTTCTTACCAAAGATCCAAAACATGTATAAAATCCTTAATTTGCAACCCATCAAGTCTACCCTCAAAACCCATTGCATCTTTTCTTCAATTAGGTGTGATTAGGGCTTGTTTGAAGCAAGGATGCCCTCTTTAAGGCTGAATTCGTTTTCCCCAAATGGGGTGTGTTTGGAGCTTTTGTTTTGTGCTATATTTACACCACAAGTCCCTCAAGTTTACCCCAAAGCCTTTTATTATAAAAAACTTAACTATGAAAGCTTGTTTATAGTGTTATTTCCCCGTTATAAAGATAATAACACTCACTAGGTTATTTTTATATTAGAACATAACCCGCATTCCCATCGTCTAAGCTCCATTTTAATATTTTGTTAATCACGCCTAATGGCATAATTAAGCGAAACGGGTTGTTTGGGGCGTTACAAGTCTACCCCCTTAAAGAGGTTTCGTCCTCAAAACTTTGGTTTTGTATTCCTTGGCACAACGCCCAAGAATTTTATTTAAACGTCGTCATGTCTAAATAAATTTGGTCCACTACCCTATAAATTTGGTCCACTACCCACGTTTAGGGTTCACGACCCCCTTTCTCCTGGCTTTAATATTTTATATTTGCATTTATGAATTTCTTATTCTGCTTAACCTCGAGTCCCTCGACTCTTTTATTTACATAGACATCATTTTATTATATCCATCTAATTCTTCCCATTACTACATGATCATTCTCTTTTACCTTGGAGCTATTTCATTTCATAGCACCCTATTGAAATTTTCCTTAATACTACTTTCTTTAGCTATCTTTCCCGTAGGCGCTTAGATCATAAGATCGTTTTCCCTACCTACCAACCTATATAAGGTCGGTTTTCCATGTCCAACCACCCATAATTCTGTTTATTAACATCTCAAAGATGTAAATATTAGGCATAGTATTTCCACACATATTCTAGTAGGGCGTCAATTTACCCATACTTCTATAATTACTATACACATATATACTAACATATGTATAGGAAATTATCAACACACACATTTTTTTATTTAGCGTGAGAGTCATACCTGACTCCCGCACCTTATTAATTTTCCTTTCTCTTCTATTTTTGGTTTGAACAACCATAGTCCTAAGACCATGATCGTTTTCTTTTCTTCTTTTTTTCAACCTTACTAACTATGATCATAAGATTATGATCATTTTCTCTCCATCCTTGGCTTTACCAATCACGACCACAGGATCATGATCATTTCTTTCCTCTTTCAACCTCTCTCTCTCTCTTTTTTTTTAATCATGATCATAAGATCATGGTCATATCCCTTCTATTTTCAGCTTTACTAATCATGATTATAAGACCGTGATCATTTTCATTCTATTTTTCAGCTTCGCTAATCATGATCAATTTCATTTTTTGGCTTCGCTAATAATGATCACAAGATCATGTTCAATTTTATTCTATTTTAAGCATTAATAATCATGATCATAAGATCATGATCAATTTCTTTCTATTTTTCAGCTTTACTAATCATGATCACAAGATCATGATCAATTTCTTTCAAATATTCAGCATTACTAATCATGATCACAATATCATGATCAATTTCTTTCTACTTTTCAGCATTATTAATCATGATTATTTTCTTTCTATTTTTCATTATTCTCTAAAGTTCACAAAATTCTTTGCACTTCAGCCTTTATATTCAGTATCACTATGGTGGTCCTAAGAATCACAATAGTGTGCATGTCATCTATCTTTTATTTCTATTCTTATTCCAATAACAGATCCTTCCATCCCGATTTAACCTTTACAATAATTACTTATAGTTTCTAATAGTAACCATGTTCTTTCTTTCTTCATGAATTTTTTTCTAAACCATCAATCATAAGTCAGCTTGAGAGTTTTCACGTATGTACTTAGACTCCACATGTATCCACTTTATTTTAGTATTCAAATTCAAGGTCCCCGCATGAGCACTTAGACTTTATGTGTAACCATTTCATTTCGGTGTTCAGCTTTAAGTTCCCACATGAGTACTTAGACTGCATGTGTAACTATTTCAATTCAGCATTCCGCCTTAGGTTCCCACATGAGTACTTAGACTGCATGTGTAACCATTTCAATTTTAGTATTCAGCTTTAAGGTTTTTTTTTCACGTAAGCACTAGACTTCACATGTAACCATTTCTATTCAGTATTTGGCTTTAAGGTTTTCCACGTGAGCACTTAGACTTCACTTGCAACCATTTCTATTCAGTATTCGGCTTTAAGGTTTTTCTATGTGAGCACTTAGACCCCACGTGTAACCGTTTCAATTTAGTATTTAGCTTTAGGGTCATCCGCCCCTTTCGGGTGACCCGTTTAACTTGTTTATCACCCCTTTTTCCCACCGACCTAGTATTTTCTACATGGACGGTATGCGTGTAAATCACAGAAAGCCCATGGTATCATGTGTTTAACAATTACCTGGCCAGGGTAAGTAATCCACACATGACATGCGTGATCTTACTGTGATTGTCATGATTCATTCCAGGTAACAAATCCTTCGGTGCTCATCTTTTATTTAGTAAAAAACGCTATTCTTGTTACTTACAAAAAACAAGGTCTTTTCCTTACAAAATTCTTTCAAATTGTTTTGGGTGTAATCACCCTTTCTATATTTTCACTGCATGTCAACACGTGGCTGTAGCTCATTCGGCTTATAGTTTTCATTAAAACTCTTTATTTGAGTAATCAATCTCATTTTCAGATTCCCATATTCAAGGCTTAATTTATGCATCTGTTATTCTTTTTTTTTTTTTTTTGTAACGCGTAGTCATCTATTCTCAACAGTTTTATCTTGGGGATTTCACCCCGAGATAGGTATGCCATCCCGGTCTCTCCCAAATCCTAGTTCCTCGCAAGGAACGTCATTCAGTATGTGAATATTATCTACATTAGTATTCGTACCTTATTTAGGAGCATGTTCCCATGGCATACTCGCCTTTGGTAATTTTTCATCACCAATTAATCATCTTTCTTTGTCGTCTTTTGTTCTAGTCCTTTCTGCACATGCCTTATGACCATGTTATTGACTCTTTATTCATTACTCTTGATGGATTTATCCATTCTTTCGCCATCCTTGGATGCGGTACTCAATCTCTGTAATGATTTATAAACATTAGTCACATCAATTTCAGTATATGCCCGTATGCAAAATAGAGCATTCCTATTATGCTTATCAGCACCCTTTTCTCATTCGATCTTTGGCTAACCTTAGGTTGCCTTAATCATCATCTACTAATTCCCTTCGGGAAACGTGTTGTTACACAGTTTTCTTAGGTGCTATTTATCACAACCATAATTCTATATCTAATCAGTTACTAGGAAAGTAACTTACCGGATTTACGCGATCAAGTCTTGAACCAAACACCCTCTAACCCTTTGAGCGCACAGCTTGAGTCCAAGTATCATTCTCAACACTTGGATCCCTCAAACCAATGGCTCTGATACCACTTGTAAGACCCCAACCCGTAATTACAGTGATTAACGCTTAAATTTACGTGTGTTTGCCTTAATTAAAAATCACAACCGATTAAAGCTTTAATCTTAATAAATGATAATCCATTTAAAGACTTTGATTTGATAGAATCCTTCAACTTTACATTTTTAGATATTACAAACCTATACTACGGTTTGTGTTTTCAGACGGAATCTGTTGCGGAAGCATACGAGTGCTCGGGTGTGTTCGGCTCTTTTTTTGACTTGATCCATGCTCCAGGACTTCCAACTGGTGTATACCTAGTGTCAACATCGAATGAAGACACTTTAAATGATTAAACAAGGTTTAAAACTGAAACTAAAGCATTCAAGGCATGTATGAGGAAGTTCGCGTTTTACCCGAATTTCGATTATAATCTCCGAATTTCAACCCGCCCGGGTCAGAATGAGACCCGCCTGGGCTGACGTGCTGCAACTTTATTAAGGCATGAATACTTATGCCTTCACAAGCCCGGCCCTTCACTATAGGGGTTTTTTAACATCCGGGAAATACCCAATATTATTTTAGACCTGCATAGATAAGTTCTATCAGGATGTATATTTCACTTCTCAGTTTTGACCCATTAGAATACTCTTAGTTCGGTTTTAACCGTTTGACCCGTTAAGGTCTTAGGTTTTACAAAAACTTATTTAGCCATTCAAAAAGCATAACAGCCGTATTGTCAACCATTGGACACTTGTTAAACTAAAACATCGTCCAATTTGTTGAAATATGACCCGGTTTATAGATTTAGCCTTTAGTAAATCTTTAAAATTCCCAAACTACCCTTAGAGGTCTATATTCTATTTTAGTCACCGTGAGCGGCCCCACTTGGTTACCACTAATTATTTTTTACTCGTTGGCATGTTTGAAAACCTCTAAGCCTTTGCGGACTTAGCATTTTACCAATTTCATGAATTCCATATTTTAAATCACATCTATGCGCATTAGCACGCATTAGACACATTTATAGAAAACGACTCACCGATTTGGCACCCACGTTTCATGTGGGTGGTTTTCAGCCACATTTACTCACCCATGGTCCTACTTTACACTACGGACTTACCTGGTAGTGTTGACCCATTTCTATATCATTCGGATCATCTATATAATCCATTGGCACCATGTGCCCCTTTCCCTTCAAATTCATCAACCTGTGAAAGTCCTCAAGTTACACATATTAATATCCGGGAATCCAAAAGGTGTCCCCCACCAATCGGTCCGTCAACGTTTATAATATATCCAATGCTCAAAATTAACTTATGAGGCTAAACAATCTAAGATCATGATTCATTTGACCTATTTATTTCAATACTCAAATGTTTAAATTTCAAATCTTTTGCTCAAGTGATATTAACCTCACTTGATCCATTTATGAAAATACTCCAATTATCTACGTAGACGTCTCCACCTGAACTTAACAATTCTCTTCCCTTTAGGCGATTTTAACCCAATACAAGTTAGAATCCCATATCCCATAATCCCTCTTTATGAATAAGCATCTATTCTCTATTAACAATATCAATACCATGACTTTCAAACATTTACAAAATCTTTTAGTTTCTAAGAGACTTAATAAAATTAAGTCACTTACCTTGGCATCATTTGTGCATTCATATCAGCTTATCCAATTGATTCTTTCCTTCTCAAGCTTCAACCTAGCTTGACAAGATCCAACTTCTCTATACTCAAGATAAATCAAGTTAGCCATTGTTTCAAATAAGTAACTCATATCATGAGTTTTCACATTTTAATTTATTCAAACTCATAGTCGGGTTAGTTTGACTTTTAAAAGTCAAACTAACCTTTTACATATAGTATGCACTAATCATTAGGTAATAAACGCCCCACTTACGTTGTGCGCATATAATGTATATATGTGTGGCCCTTGGGGGCAAAAGTAAAGTTGCACTACTTTTAACGTTATTTTACTAATTTCGTGGAAATAACGTTAAAAACGACGGACGGTTAATCATGCATCATGTGGTGGCGTGGATAGCCAAAAGACAAAGGGGTACATACACTGATCGGGTTTGTCCCGATTGCTAAGTGTTTTGTGCCTTATGTCCAAGGCTTGATACCAAACCACATCGAGCCGAGGGTCTCTCTGGAAGCAGCCTCTCTATTCGTAGGGGTAGAGGTAAGGATGTCTACATCTTACCCTCCTTAGACCCTACCTTAGCTTTGCTGTAGGTGGCATTAACTGAGTATGATGATGATGATGATGATCATCATCATCATCATCATCATCATTAGCCAATAGTCCTAATTATGAACCATCCCTTTTTATTTATCATATCGACTCATTAAGTTTAGTGCACATTTCATCTTTCTAATCATCATTAGGCAATCCTATTTTATCAATTACTTTCATTCCTCACATAACATTTTAGTTTGTAAGGCTTTTTCGCATATCTTCACATATTTATATCAACTAAGCATTTCATCAAACACCTAGTGTGTGTACTATGTTTTTCATGATTATTCCACTTACTAGACATTTAGCAAGTACCCAATTCATGAACTCATCATCAAAAATCATTCTAGCCATTATGTTAAGCTACTTGCAATTTCAACTAACACACATGACTCATGTGATACATATAGAATGCAATTCTTATACATTCCATGCCTTAAACATAGAGTTTCCACTATTTTAGTAACAACAAGGCTACTAATTGAAACTAAAAGCACCATCTTTACATACAATCAAGTATCTAGCCATTTAGCTCATTCCTAAACCATTAAGAATGATCAATATCACTAATAATCAACAATATCACGGATTTAACATGTTTTGTTCAAAACCCACAAGTGGGCTTCGAAATTTATACTAATTGTGGGTTAGGGTTCTTACCAAAGCTCCAAAACATGTGTAAAACCCTTAATTTGCAACCCATCAAGTCTACCCTCAAAACGCCTTGTGATGTATTGTAAAATACATCAATTTCCAGTGTAAAGTTTGTATAGTTTTCGAGTCATTTAGATAGTGTTTTCATTAGTTTTAGGCTTGTAACGGTCTATTTTATTTAGTATAGGTTTTTATATATTTTTCTTAGCTTTGGGTCATTTTTAGTACTTTGGTAGGTGTTCGAATAGACGTTAGAGCGTAAACGGACAACTTTGATCAAGTCAAAAACACCCGAGTCTAAAGAGCCGAGTTATAATAATAATAATAATAAAATAAAACTAAAAATTGAAATGTGACTTTTGTCACATGGGCCACGGCCCAAAGAATTCAATTGAGAGATTGGAGAAGGCGACATATATTATTCTGTGGAGGTGGGATATATTATCTATATAGTCAGCCGCATATTATTCAGGAGGAGAATATATATTATCGAAGGGAGATCGCACATCTTAGGACAGCAGCATATTTCAAGAGAAGGGGGTCAAGGGTTGAAGCCTAGGTGTGAGCACGGGTCGGTTCTAATCTAATTATTTATTTATTTATATATTTGATACCCGTTGTGAACACCATGAATATGTTTAGTTTTTATTGTTTTGATTTTGTCATGACAATTATTGGCTAGATCGTTGAACTACCTAGGCGATGATGATTACGCTTGTTTGATTATTTTCTATTTGGTTTTGGAACTTTTGGTTGTGGGTGAATTTTTTAGTAAAGAACTCTTTATTTTCTGGTTTGATGTATATGCGTATTTAGTTTTGTTTAAATAACTTTTATAAACTCCACTTGCGTTTTTGTGAATGTCTTTCATGTATGAATGCGGGTTAGGTTGCGGACTGGGTGTTAGCAGCTAGTTTATGGTTAATTGCCTAGGATTATCCATAGGAGTTGTAATTGTTAGTTAGATAATTCTAAGTGTTCTACCAATTCTCAATAGCTGTAAGGTGCGAGATTGTTGGTCTGTCTAGGGTGTTAAATTGCTAGATCTAGAGGCTTTGTAAGAAGATCTTCCTAGTTTCCCTAGTATTCCTTGTAGGCCAAGTCTTATCAGAAATATTGTAGTTACCCCTTGCACTTTCGGGTGTACTTTGACTTTCGCGCTGTGAGGTAGACTGTTTAGCGGGTACTTTAAGATTTGAGTAGGTAAGCCTGTGAGGGTAACCTCTCAACCGGTGGTTTAACAGCACAACAGTATTCTAGGGTTTCCCTTTGAGAAGGGTCGAGGGTGTCTAGTCTATTCTTGATGTTTAGTATTTTATGATCCCGGTTCCACACCAGTTCCATAGCCATTAGAAACTTATCATTCATGTGTAGGATTCTAGCCTAGGTAGTGCCTTCCCATCATCTGATCCGAATTCCAGTCTCCATCTTGTGTTTTAAGTTATTTTAGTTTCTTTTATTTATTTGCAGTAGATTTGTTAGAAACCCCCCTTAATATAACAAAACAACTTAAGTCAGTTTGTAGATAAGTAGTCGAGTCTAGTTACGTTTTCCAGTAGAGTCTCGTGGGTTCGATACTCGGACTTACTTTAGCTGTACTGCACTGACCGGTACACTTGCCGGTTGTGTGGTTTAGGTTTAGAGAGTCTTAGTTTATAAATTTAAAACTTTGAGTGTCTAGTTTTGGTTAATTTAGTTAGTTTTTACTAAACCACTTTGAGCACATCAAGTTTTTGGCGCCGTTGCCGGGGACTCTTGGCGATTGCGTTAATTAGCTTCGATTGAACTTATCTGAAATATCTGTGCTATTTGTTATTTTTATTTTATTTCTCTTTTATTTTATTTTGAGTCTAAGCTTTAGGTTAGTGCTTCTTCCCCGAGTTTATCTAATTCTGAGTTTACCATCCCATTTAGATCACTTAGTCCACCACATACCCATCCCCAAATGGCCGAACGTCGCACTGTCCACCAACAATCCACCCAAGGTTTTACGGGAGTTAACTCTCCTATCACCACCCCAACCATCAACAATGAAGGGTCCTGGAAGATACCCTCCTACATCATGACGGCCATTGCTAACAATTATCAATTTCACGGTCGTGATGATGAGGATGCCCCAGCCCACATTGCCCGCCTGACTCGCATCCTAGCCACTTTTAGGCTACAGGGTGCCACAGTGGATGCCAAATTCCTCTATTTGTTCCCCTTTTCCCTGGCTGGTCGAGCCGCCACTTGGCTTGACTCTCACCCTACTGACACATTCACTACTTGGGATGCCCTTAAACAAGCCTTTCTGAATAAATACTTTCCACCTAGCAAAGTTTCCCGACTTCGCGATCAGATCCATTCATGCCGAATGGAACCTGATGAGCCATATTATCTTGCATGGGAGCGGTTCCAAAACCTGCTTAGCAAGTGCTCCCAGCATGGTCTGACTGATTGGGCCCTTGTAGAGAAATTCTACAATGGCTTAACTTATGAGGCAAAGTACCGTTTTGATACTTCTGCAGGCGGCCACCTGATGAGTAAGAAAACTACGGCCGAATGCAATGACCTATTTGAAAGTTTTGCCCAAACAGACCACGAGCAGCGAGCCTTACTTAGGAATTCTACTCCTGCACCTAGTACTACCTCACCCGCACAAGGTGGTCACCAAGTTACATTGGATGCTAGTGTGGCTGCTGCTTTAGACGCACTGACTAGGGAAGTGAGGAGTTGAAAATGAAATCTGAAAAGTGTGAAATGTGTAGGGATGGGCATGTTACTTCTGAATGCCCCTTGATTCACCAGGAGGGGCAGGTAGATTTTGTAGGAGGTCAGTATCGGGGGGAGAACAACTCTTATAGAAATTCAGGTGGGGATAGTGGGAATGATTTGGGTGAAATAAAAAATCAGTTAACCCAGCTGGTGGCTAAAGATGCCAACACTCAGAAGACTCTAGCATAACATGACATCTTGTTGAAAAATCACCACTCTGCATTCTTAGATCTTCAGCGTACTGTTGGTGACATTGCGAGGCAGTTAGAAGAGCAGCACCAAGGCCAGTTTCCGGGTAGTGCTCAGGCAAACCCGAATGCCCACATCAAGGCAATCACCACGCGTAGTGGTAGGACGTTAGAGAGTCCTAGAGCACCGGTTGAGGATGAGGATAAACCGATGATTAGAAAGATAGAGTTAGAGGCTCCTAGTAGGGTGCAATCTAGGCTAGGCCCAGTAAGTACAACACCGAACAGTGAGTCTCAGGTTGAGAAGCCAGTAGTTAGGCCACGGAATGTTAGGCCGAGTCCTGAGATTGATCCTGCCCATGTTCCTTACCCTGCCCGCATTAGGAATCAAAAGTATTGTAAGGAATATGGCCACTTCCTAGACATGTTTAAGCAACTTAAGATCAATCTCCCGCTCATCGAGGCTCTCCAGCATATGCCTAAATATGCAAAGTTCCTAAAAGACCTTCTAACACGGAAGGATAAATTGGGAGAGTTGTCGACTGTTCCACTTACTGCTGATTGTTCTGCAGTGGTTCTGAATAAGCTACCGGAGAAATTGACGGACCCGGGCATTTTCACAATCCCGTGTTTATTTGGTAGCGATGTTCAGCACCACGCGTTGGCCGACCTAGGTGCTAGCATCAATTTGATGCCTTATTCTTTGTATGAGAAGCTAGACTTGGGTAAACTTACCCCAACGCGCATGACACTGACGCTAGCAGATAAGTCTGTTAAATATCCACGGGGCATCATAGAGAACTTGCTTGTTAAGGTAGATAAATTTGTGTTCCCCGTGGATTTTGTGATTCTCGACATGGAAGCTGACGATAGAGTTCCACTTATTTTGGGACGCCCTTTTTTATGCACCGCAAAGGCATTGATTGATGTTTTTGACGGTAAGATCACACTTCGGGCGGGGGATGAAACCGTCGTCTTTGATGTCTCAAAATCTAGACCTAAGCTGAGTGAGAGGTGTGAGAATGTCTTCTGTGTTGATGATTCCTTAGGAGTACCGCCATTAGAGAAGCAGGAGGAAGATAGATCTAGGTCCGAAGATGTGGTAAAACCTAAGTGTGGGGATAGTTCATTGATATGTAAGTTTCACTACAAATCCCAAAGGCATCAGGGTTTTAAGGTGAGTAAGAAGAGGTTTGATGAGCTAGAGAAGCCGAGAGATTGCAGGATGAGCTTGTACGTGAGAGCCCGGTTTGTTAGTTTCGGGTGTGATGTGGATCTTAAGGATCCCCCGTAGGTTTTGAGAGATGGTTGAGTTCTTGGGTACAATCCCAAGTGTAGAGTTTGTAAATTTATTTTTATACTTATTTATTTTTAGCTTTTCATATTTTTTTTTGTGGTTCGGTATTGTGCTCGTGTTTTGTTTGTTTTTTTACGCAGGTTTGGATTGCACCACCCGTACTCAATCTCCATTCGGGTGATTCCGGAGCTGTTTAACATTTGTCAAGGCAAGCCCAGAGTTTATCATTGTGTCAGAGCCGATCGCGAATGAAATGCTATACGATCGAGCTGGAATGGACTAGAGCTTATGAAGAAAAATTAACCAGCTAAGTCCTTTCCAATTTGCCCTTGTTTTTTTTATTTATTTTTATAATTTTTGTTTTCGGATTTATTTTTTGTTTTGAGTCGTTTTCTATTCCTACATTGAGGGCAATGTAAAGTTTAAGTGTGGGGATGGGAAACTGTCGTGTAGTCTGTATATAGAGTCGTCTTTATTAAGAAAAAAAAAAAAAAAAAAACTGAAAAAAATGTCCCTGTTTCTGAAGTTTGCATTATATAAAATATGGAAAATGATAGGTAAAGTTAGGTGTCCGGTTTTCAAATAGTATGTATAATAAGAGATTAAAATTGATTGAAAGCGTGTCTGATTTGGGATATGTGGGTAGGCTCAACCGGTAGAAAGGTTTCCTTTGAAAAGTAATAAATTAATTATGTTAGGCTATCTTGTGGGTTCTCATCTAGGAGAAACGGGGAGACCGAAACCGCCAAAAATAGTATAAGAAGCACTGTTATAAGTAGAAAACCGTTATAATTTCTAATCACTTAAAAAAAATTAGAAATCAAAGCAAAAAATGCTGAAGCTTAAGGTGCCTGGCCACTGGGATTGCGACTTGGATTGGTCACACCCTCTGAGTTAAGTATGCTGAGATGAAAAAAAAATGCTGAAGCTTAAGGTGCCTGGCCACTGGGATAGCGACTTGGATTGGTCACACCCTCTGAGTTAAGTATGCCCAAAAAAAAAGTGATTTTAAATTCTCTTGGTTTTCTACATAAGACGGTTGGGAAATGGTCAATTGGTCATTCCTTTAGCTTCATAAGCTTGAGGCGGGATTAAGAGGAACTGTGGCTTCCTTCGAGTGAGACCCTAGATAGACCAATCAACATGAACTTAACATAAATAAAAAGGGGCTTGGAAACCGGTGTGGGTTTAAGAGGATCAGTATACCTGCAATCGCAATCAACACGTTAGTAGATTATCAATTAAGTAACCTATGTTTTGAAACTGGATGTAAACCTAACTGTGATTCCATAGCATAATTCTTTTTCAGGGACGAAAAAAAGATAAGTGTGGAGATATTTGATGTATTGTAAAATACATCAATTTCCATTGTAAAGTTTGTATAGTTTTCGAGTCATTTAGATAGTGTTTTCATTAGTTTTAGGCTTGTAACGGTCTATTTTATTTAGTATAGGTTTTTATATATTTTTATTAGCTCTGGGTCATTTTTAGTACTTATGTATTTATTTTATATTTTGGTAGGTGTACGAATAGACGTTAGAGCGTAAACGGACAACTTTGATCAAGTCAAAAACACCCGAGTCTAAAGAGCCGAGTTATAATAATAATAATAATAATAATAATAATAATAATAATAATAATAATAATAAAATAAAACTAAAAATTGAAATGTGACTTTTGTCACATGGGCCACGGCCCAAAAAATTCAATTGAGAGATTGGAGAAGGCGACATATATTATTCTGTGGAGGTGGGATATATTATCTATATAGTCAGCCGCATATTATTCCAGAGGAGAATATATATTATCGAAGGGAGATCACACATCTTAGGACAGCAGCATATTTCAAGAGAAGGGGGTCAAGGGTTGAAGCCTAGGTGTGAGCACGGGTCGGTTCTAATCTAATTATTTATTTATTTATATATTTGATACCCGTTGTGAACACCATGAATATGTTTAGTTTTTATTGTTTTGATTTTGTCATGACAATTATTGGCTAGATCGTTGAACTACCTAGGCGATGATGATTACGCTTGTTTGATTATTTTCTATTTGGTTTTGGAACTTTTGGTTGTGGGTGAATTTTTTAGTAAAGAACTCTTTATTTTCTGGTTTGATGTATATGCGTATTTAGTTTTGTTTAAATAACTTTTATAAACTCCACTTGCGTTTTTGTGAATGTCTTTCATGTATGAATGCGGGTTAAGTTGCGGACCGGGTGTTAGCAGCTAGTTTATGGTTAATTGCCTAGGATTATCCATAGGAGTTGTAATTGTTAGTTAGATAATTCTAAGTGTTCTACCAATTCTCAATAGCTGTAAGGTGCGAGATTGTTGGTCTGTCTAGGGTGTTAAATTGCTAGATCTAGAGGCTTTGTAAGAAGTACTTCCTAGTTTCCCTAGCATTCCTTGTAGGCCAAGTCTTATCAGAAATATTGTAGTTACCCCTTGCACTTTCGGGTGTACTGTGACTTTCGCACTGTGAGGTAGACTGTTTAGCGGGTACTTTAAGATTTGAGTAGGTAAGCCTGTGAGGGTAACCTCTCAACCGGTGGTTTAACAGCACAACAGTATTCTAGGGTTTCCCCTTGAGAAGGGTCGAGGATGTCTAGTCTATTCTTGATGTTTAGTATTTTATGATCCCGGTTCCACACCAGTTCCATAGCCATTAGAAATTTATCATTCATGTGTAGGATTCTAGCCTAGGTAGTGCCTTCCCATCATCTGATCCGAATTCCAGTCTCCATCTTGTGTTTTAAGTTATTTTAGTTTCTTTTATTTATTTGCAGTAGATTTGTTAGAAACCCCCCCTTAATATAACAAAACAACTTAAGTCAGTTTGTAGATAAGTAGTCGAGTCTAGTTACGTTTTCCAGTAGAGTCTCGTGGGTTCGATACTCGGACTTACTTTAGCTGTACTGCACTGACCGGTACACTTGCCGGTTGTGTGTTTTAGGTTTAGAGAGTCTTAGTTTATAAATTTAAAACTTAGAGTGTCTAGTTTAGGTTAATTTAGTTAGTTTTTACTAAACCACTTTGAGCACATCACCTTGCATCTTTTCTTCAATTAGGTGTGATTAGGGCTTGTTTGAAGCAAGGATGCCCTCTTTAAGGGCTGAATTCATTTTCCCCAAATGGGTTGTGTTTGGACCTTTTGTTTTGTGTTATATTTACACCACAAGTCCCTCAAGTTTACCCCAAAGCTTTTTATTATCAAAAACTTAACTATGCAAGCTTGTTTATAGTGTTATTTCCCCGTTATAAAGATAATAACACTCACTAGGTTATTTTCATATTAGAACATAACCCGCATTCCCATCGTCTAAGCTCCATTTTAATATTTTGTTAATCACGCCTAATGGCATAATTAAGCGAAACGGGTTTTTTGGGGCGTTACATTTATTTATATATATATATATATATATATATATATATATATATATATATATATATCTATTCCATGATAAATATGATGTAAACATATCAAATTTCATTTGATAGAATCATTATTTACGCTTACCATTTTATATAAATACGAATTAATAATATATATTTTTCTTACGTTATACTATCTAGACATTTTAGAGTCCTAAACTAAATCCCTAAACATATATGAACCTAGAAATCTCCAAGTCATTCTAGATTTTATTCTATTATTTATACATATAATATTCATTCTGTTAGGGTAATTTTTGGAGTTACCCAAACCGCTACAACTTGTGCTAGTCTTACTTTTTATTCTTCACAACAAGTGAGTATATCTTTACCCCTTTTCATTTTACTTTTTGGGGCTACTCATGTACCTTATGTCAAATTACTATTTCTTATCACTAAGTGCAATTCTCATGTGTGTTTCTTTGTGTTACTTTGTGTATCTATGACTTGTCAAAATCGTTAACCGTTGCGGCCTAACATTTCAATTAATAGTACTATGGTATATACCCCTTGTGTAGAGATGGACAAAAAAACCTGTTTTAGAACCCGACCCGGAAAAAAACCGCTA
This sequence comes from Ambrosia trifida, assembly GCA_028751855.1. Classification (NCBI taxonomy): domain Eukaryota; kingdom Viridiplantae; phylum Streptophyta; class Magnoliopsida; order Asterales; family Asteraceae; genus Ambrosia; species Ambrosia trifida. The sequence goes on along the minus strand of CM054124.1, from coordinate 106,200,547 downwards.
AACCGGTTTTTGGTTAAATCGGTTTGAAACCGACCTGGTTCGTCGAATTGGCATCGGTTGGTAGTTTCGTTGGTCGATTAGGGTTGGAAACCGGTTTGGGGTAAAAACCAGTTTTTTTAGTAAAAAACCGGTTTACGTAGTGTAAATTGAATATTTGATGACCGGTTTGGAGGAAAAACCGCTTTTAAACCCGGTCCGAATCGATGTCGGTCGATGGTTGGGGTCAGTGCTAAAAACCGGTTTCAAAACCAGACTGGTTTTTGCCAAAAACCGGTTTTACCCTCTTAAAAAAAACCGAACCGGTTTAAGAACCGAACCGGTTTGTCAAAAAAAACCGGTGTGTCCATCTCTACCTTGTGACTCTGTTGAGAGACATTGGTCATTGCTATGTGTGTCATTATTATTGTTAATAGGACATACTATATATAAATTTCATTTCACTTTCATAGGGTTGATTTTGACCCGGATATTACCCATTACATAGTTGCAAACAGTATACAACACATGAATTGCTAAACACTTTTTCTACTATATGTATTCAAACAGGGTATGCTCACCAATACATTTTGTATTGACATATACTATTTTCGTACATGTTTCAGGTTATTTATGAGATGACTTTTAAGCTTTTGGAATTTTACTTAGATTTTGGATTCATTGTATTTCAGTTAGTTGGCATTTAGAATCGTTGTATTTCATTTCAATGTAATAAAGTATTTAATCAATGTATCAATATTTACACTTTTAGTCCGTGAGCTATTGAACAATCGTCACTACGTGACACCTCGATGTTTCCGCCATCGGTTGGGGTGTTATAAGTGACGACAAAGATGCCGAGGGATCGTTCAAGAAAATCCGCTACCTCAACACCCATACGGTCACGTTCGTCCCGCGCAATCAATGCAACATGGCTAGGCACGGAGAGAAATCAAACCACGGGAAGCGCCCCCGAGTGCAACCCAATGATGACTCTTGGAAAGACGCAAACGTCCTTCTCCCGAAATGTGACAACTCGGGTAAATCTCTCTTTTTGGTTTCTATTTTTGGTTTCTATCTTTTGTTGTTTCCTTCATTATTCCTTTTGGTACTTGTGCAATTTTCGGGACGAAAATTCTTTTAACGTGGGGATGATGTGACACCCGGCAAATTCTGGTTAACAACGTTGTCTAGATTAAAGTCTACCTTAGCGAGTCACGCGTATATTATACTTAACGAGGGTTAGCTAGATAAGACATACGTGCATTGTTGTGGGTCAATATGTGATTACATGATTAGTGAACCTCGGACGTTGGTGGATAATAAACTTATGTGTCTCGGTGATATCTGACAAACTTATGTGAAAACCATACGTGATTATGTGAACCTAAACCGAACACGTTAATAAAAATCATTAAAAGTGGAGCATGAGGTTGATTAGGGTCTTAACGCATGGGGTTACACTTGTTACGGTCCGAAATAACGAAAACGTCGATGGATAACGCGTCGGGAGGCGAAACGAAGCAAAAGCGCGCGCCTCGGACCTGTGAGCGGCCGCTCACAGGCTCCGAGCGGCCGCTCGAACATCCCTGACGGGTCTAAACCGCCTCAAACTCATATTTAAGCATCCTAAACCCCCATGCAACCCCATACTCAACCCTAATCGCCCCCTTACTGCCCCACACGAATATTTCACTCCAAAAACTCCTGCTAAGGCTCAAGATCATCAATTGGGAGGCTCCAAGGCGCGCGATTGATTGATTTGAAGAGCTAAGGGTATAACTTATGATTTCTTACGCTTTTACCTTATGTTTTTACTATAAAAATCATATAACAAGTTTGTCCAGGTCTGAAAGTATTTTATAAAAGTTAAAACATGAGGATTAAGAAGATTAAAAGGGTCAACCACATTGTTACATAATGAATGTTATATGTTTTGCATGATTATGCATGTTCTTGATGTTTTAGACTTCTAGGGTTTGTGAATAATGATGGTTGTGATGTATAATTAGGGTTTTGATCAGATGTGATTCTTACTAAAGTTGTATGATGATTATTAGGTGTTATTGATTGATAATATGCAACTAGGGTTTGATATAATTGATAATATTGCACGATTGGAATCTGGACAGATTCTGAATGTCGACTTGTAGGGTCTGTTTCGTGGCTTGAAAATAATTGGTTTGATCGATTCTTTGCATGATTGTAACGTACAAGGTCTTAGCTTTTCATAATGGGCAAAACCATCGAATTTGGACATCGTTTGAGTCGTTTTTGGAATTTTAATTGATTAGGGGTCATATCAGATTTTCGGATTTGTAAATTGGGCTAACTTTAAATGGTCATAACTTGAGATTTACAAGGAGTTAGGTTATGAAATTTTTACAGTAGGTCAATACTGGAAAAATAGAGCTTTTCCAAGTGGATTCATCTCGTTTGGATGAATACACAATTTTTAAGAATTTTCCTACTAAACTGACCTGTTGAGGAGATTTTCTGGACATAGCTGTGTTGTACGAATTTTCATAATTTTTGTGTTTGGAATTAAGACAAAACAAAAATAGGTATTGTCGAGTGAATCCCAAAGAAAATTCAGTAAAAAATTTGGGAGGTTAACTCACTGATTTGCTATTTTAAATAAATTCGTTTTGATGGCGCACAATCTGTCCTGAAAACACAGATTGTGTATTATGTGCTTCTGTGATTAATTGAGGTCTTAGGTGGTATGGAATTGACATGTAACTAAAGTACACTTGTCTGAGACACATAGGGAATGTAGAAACTAATTGTAACCAACGTATTCACCAACGGGTCCGTAGGGTTTACTATTGCATGTAGAATCACTAGGCGTCGCATACACACTTTTGAACATTTAAAACGCCTTGGACAAACGAGTTATATGGTGTAATGATATTACTCCTATACTCACTTAATGACACTGTCATTAGGGTGTCGGTAGCATATATTACTTGCTGTTCGGATTCTTTGCTTGCACGTTAAGGTGAGTTTACGGCCCCTCTTTTAAACTGGTTTCATATTTTCGGGGAAGAAAACATGTGTTAAAACGATTATTTGGTAACTACTGTCATACTATGGGTTTCTATTGTGTACTACACGATCTTTGGAAGTCCCGGGGGGAACCATGAATGTGCGGGTTTGCACAACGGGGAAATGTGAATAGCGCTATTGGGAGTGACCAACCCCGCTCGTCGACTTGGAGGGTCGGCGGGTGCATATTGTCTCATACAGGAACAACAGGAACAACAGGTTTACTACATCGGGCACACATTTGGTTTACGAGTTAGTAATGGTTTTCCAATCGTGGTAGTAACAAAACATACGCCTAGGTAACGTACACTGGTTTTCGATTTGTTATAGTATGGACAGGTTGACTTGGTACTTGGATTGCAAAACCTGTAAACTCACCAGCATTTTTGTGCTGACGTAAACTTTTACATGTTTTCTCAGGTCGCTAAGGTAGCACGACTGGACTAGGGCGCACGCGTCTGCACGGCGTCTAGTTAGGGTTGCATGGTTTTACAAACGTTGAACATAGGTAAACTATTGAATATTGTTTTGAATAAGCTTCCGCTGTAAACGGGAATTTTAAACATTGTTTTGAAATTGCATTATGTTCCTTTTAGACTTGTTTATTGTGATCGTTGGTTTGGATCCTGGTTTGTCATGCGCCTCGTGGTAAAACTCCGCAAGTGGATTTTGAGGGTGTGACAGATTGGTATCAGAGCCAATGGTTATAGTGAACTAGGACTGCATTTAGAGTCTAGTCTATAGCCGAGTCGCACACACTAGACGATCACATGGTACTAAACATTATGGTGGTTTACGTATGGTCTTGTCGGGGTGTCTCTAAATCATTTGGTCTTTCTACGTTACATCATCCGTTCTATCTTAGGTCGGGTTACTTACTTTCTAGGCAGTGTAGTATATTGGAGTGAATCGTGTACTCTTGAGATTTGTCCAAGGCTCGGACTTCTCCCTTTCGTACTCCAATAGAAACACTTGCCATAAACTACCGTAGTATTACGGTGTATAGCTAAGAGTCTATGTTCGGTGATTTGAACTTTGAACTAGGAGAACACTTGGAGGACCATGTAGAGCGGTTTATCATTTTGGGTGCACACAAAATCATAAACCGAAATGCATGGAAGCCCTAGTGAGCTCTGGGATTGAAGGGATAGTCCTGGATTGGATCTAGCTTTGATCTTGTAAACATTAGTGGTTATCTTTATCTGCGAAACTAAATTTTTCTCGTTCTTTCTGCCAGAATCATGTCTGGAGTACGAGGAGGACGTGGAGGTGGTCGCAATGGTGGACGTGGTGGTGGTCGCGGTGGTGCTGGTGGTCGTGGAGGTGTTAACCTATCACAGGAGGACCTGAACAACTTGCTACAAGCTGCCTTCCAGTTAGGGCACAATGGTGGTGGTAAGTTGATTTATCCATTTTCTTTGCCTCATTAGTGAACCTTGTTTACATTCGTCGTGTTTCCTCACGCGTTTCATTTCAGGTGGTCCTATTAACCCACCCCCACCTATGTGTACCTACAAGATGTTTCGGGATTGTAAGCCTCAGGAATTCTCTGGCACTGAGGGTGCGTTGAGCTTGCTTAGGTGGCTGGAGAAGGTGGAGTCAGTGTTTCTGATGTGCAACTGTCTCCCAGAGGATCGAGTTAAGTATGCTGCTGCGTTATTCCAGGATGTTGCTTTGACCTAGTGGAATAACATTACCCAGAATATGGGTATTGGGGAGGCGTATGCTATGCCTTGAGAAAACTTTGTTCAACTGTTGAAGCGAGAGTACTGTCCGAGGGAAGAGGTGCAGAAGTTAGAGCACGAAGTGTGGAACCTCAAGATGTCTGGGTCTGAAATTGAGAAGTATACTGTGAGGCGTAATGAGTTGGCAGTGCTGTGTCCCGATCTGCATGTGCCAGAATACAGGAGGATTGAGCATTATATCTCAGGGTTAGTACCAGAAATCGCAGGGTTGGTGGCTGCGGGAAATCATCCTACATACTCAGAGGTGGTCCGATCGGCTCATAGGATGACCAACTTAACGGTGAATGAGGGTATTTTGCCTGCTAAGGGTTCGACTGTCAAGGCCCCAGAGAACAACAAGCGTAAGTGGGAAAATGAAGGGAAAGGATCTGGGCCAGCACAGCAGGGTAAGAGGTTCGATAATGGGGGTTCTTCTTCTTCGGGTAACAAGCAGGGTGGTTATGCGGGGAAACTGCCCAAATGTAACAAGTGTGGACGTCATCATCAAGGGAACTGCGACAGTAACCGTTGTCATCGCTGCCAGTGAATTGGGCATTTTGCTAAAGATTGTCGGGCTACACTTCCATCGACCCAGGCCCCAAGCAATACCTCGGCTCCTCCTGCTCAGGGAACAACAGGAAGACAGGGATGTTACAACTGTGGTGAGACCGGTCATTACAAGAAGGACTGCCCGAAACTGAAGCAGGGCGGGAACAACGGTAACGGGAACAACGGGGGCGGCGGCAGGAATGCACGTGCCTTCGTCATTGGAGCCGCTGAGGCTAGACAGGATCCTGACACAGTTACCGGTACGTTTCTTCTCAATAACCGTTCTGTTAGTGTGTTATTTGATTCTGGTGCCGACAAGAGTTTTGTATCCATGGAAGTTAGTCGACTGCTAGATGTAGTACCCGTACCATTAGAGACTAAGTATATTATTGAGTTGGCTGACGGTAAAAAGATTGAAGCTACTAGTATCCTTCGGGAGTGTCAATTAGAGTTGTCGGGTTTATCGTTCCCCATCGACCTTATGCCGGTACCTTTGGGTAGTTTTGACGTGGTGGTAGGCATGGATTGGTTGTCTTTGTATCGCGCGGAGATTATTTGTTACGACAAGATTATTCGGATTCCTCTCCCTGATGGAGAATTCCTTTCTGTGTACGGTATCAAGGGTGGTGTTCCGCTAAATATCATCTCTAGCATGAAAGCCCTTAAGTGTCTTCGAAAGGGTTACTCGGCCGTTTTGGCACTTTTATCTGTTTCCTCTAGCGATGAGAAGAAGATCGACGATATTCCAGTTGTACGCGAGTTTCCTGATGTTTTTCCTGATGATTTATCCGGTCTTCCTCCCCATCGTCAAGTCAAGTTCGGTATCGATCTTGTACCAGGGGCTGCTCCTATTGCTCGGGCCCCCTACCATCTTGCACCTCCCGAGATGCAGGAATTGTCTAGTCAGTTACAGGAACTCTTGGACAAGGGATTCATTAGGCCGAGTTCTTCCCCTTGGGGAGCCCCGATTCTATTCGTCAAGAAGAAGGATGGAAGTTTCCGATTGTGTGTGGACTACAGAGAACTGAACAAATTGACCGTTAAGAACCGTTATCCTCTTCCACGTATTGATGATCTATTCGACCAGCTCCAGGGTTCTAGTTACTATTCCAAGATTGACTTGAGGTCCGGTTATCACCAGTTGCGCGTAAGGGAAGCTGACGTTGCAAAGACTGCCTTTCGTACACGTTATGGCCATTTCGAATTCTTGGTCATGCCTTTCGGTCTCACGAACGCACCGGCGGTTTTCATGGATTTGATGAACCGCGTTTGCAAACCATATCTTGACAAGTTCGTCATTGTGTTTATTGATGATATTCTGATTTACTCCAAGAAAAAGACCGAACACGAGGAACACCTGCGTATGGTTTTGGAACTCTTGCGACGGGAACAACTTTACGCCAAATTCTCAAAGTGTGACTTTTGGTTACGCGAAGTTCAGTTCCTAGGACATGTGGTTAATGAACTAGGAATTCATGTCGATCCAGCTAAGATCGAAGCGATCAAGGACTGGGGAGCACCAAAGATGCCAACTGAGGTGCGGCAATTCCTAGGCCTTGCGGGCTACTATCGTCGTTTCATTCAGGGGTTCTCGAAGATCGCTCAACCCCTCACCACTCTTACTCAGAAGGATAGAAAATTCGACTGGGGTGAACCACAAGAGTCGGCATTTCAAGAACTGAAGTCTAAACTTTGTTCTGCTCCTATTTTGTCCTTACCTGAAGGCCCTGATGATTTCGTTGTTTACTGTGATGCTTCTATTCATGGTCTCGGTTGCGTGTTGATGCAACGCGAGAAGGTGATTGCGTATGCTTCTCGTCAACTCAAGGTGCACGAGAAGAACTACACCACCCATGACTTGGAGTTGGGTGCAGTGGTTTTCGCGTTGAAAATCTGGAGACATTACTTGTACGGTACCAAATGCACCATCTACACCGATCACAAGAGTCTTCAACATATTTTCGACCAACAACATTTGAACATACGACAGCGTCGTTGGATTGAACTTCTGAATGACTATGATTGTGCCATTAAGTACCATCCTGGCAAGGCGAATGTTGTAGCAGACGCCTTGAGCAGGAAGGAATCAACTAAACCTCGTCGCGTTCGGGCGTTGCAACTCACCATTCATTCATCTCTACCTGATCAACTCCGTTCTGCTCAGTTAGAAGCTTTGAAGGAGGAAAACCTTAAAGCTGAAACTATGCACGGTGCCGACAAGCACCTCGAGCGAAGGCCTGATGGCCTGCACTACTTCGTAGAACGCATATGGGTTCCTTTATTCGGGGGACTTCGGGAGCTTGTTTTAGATGAGGCTCATAAGTCCCGGTATTCTATTCATCCTGGTTCGGATAAGATGTACCAAGATCTGAAATTGCTTTACTGGTGGCCAAACATGAGGTCGGATATAGCCTCATACGTGAGCAAATGCTTGACCTGTGCTAAGGTCAAGGTGGAATACCAGAAACCGTCGGGTCTCTTGCAACAACCTGAAATTCCGGAGTGGAAATGGGAACGGATTACCATGGATTTTGTCACACAACTTCCTAAGTCACCAAGCGGGAATGATAAGATATGGGTGATTGTTGACCGATTGACGAAATCAGCCCATTTTCTCGCTATTAAAGAGACTGACACCATGGATCGTTTGGCTCGTCTTTATCTGAAGGAAGTTGTTTCTAAGCACGGGGTGCCGGTTTCTATTATTTCGGATCGTGATTCCCACTTTACTTCTCACTTCTGGAAGTCTTTGCACAAGGCTTTGGGTACCCAACTAGACATGAGTACAGCTTATCACCCACAGACTGACGGTCAGAGTGAGCGCACGATTCAAACGTTAGAAGACATGATGCGGGCATGTGTGATCGATTTTGGCAAAGGTTGGGAAGCTCATTTACCGTTAGTAGAATTCTCATATAACAATAGTTATCACACGAGCATCAAGGCGACTCCGTTCGAGGCACTGTACGGGCGGAAATGCCGGTCTCCTCTTTGTTGGGCTGAGGTGGGTGAGAGTCAACTCACTGGGCCTGAACTAGTGTACGAAACTTCGGAAAAGATCGTACAGATTCGTAACCGGTTGGCAGCGGCACGGGATCGGCAAAAGAGCTATGCTGATCAACGTCGCAAACCATTGGAATTCCAAGTTGGTGACAAGGTACTTCTGAAAGTTTCACCGTGGAAGGGCGTCATACGCATTGGGAAGCGTGGCAAACTCAACCCTCGGTATGTCGGTCCATTTACGATCCTGGAACGGATTGGACCGGTGGCATATCGTCTTGATTTACCGACGGAGCTCGGTAACGTACATAACGTCTTCCATGTGTCCAACTTGAAGAAGTGTCTGGCTGACGAGTCTCTCATTGTTCCACTGGAAGAGATCAAGGTTGATGATCGTCTTCGGATTGTGGAAGAACCTGTGGAGATTCTGGATTACAAGATTCGTAGCCTACGTCATAGCAAGATTCGCATCGTAAAGGTTCGCTGGAACTCGAACCGGGGACCAGAATACACGTGGGAACGGGAGGATCAGATGAAGTCTAAGTATCCTCATCTCTTTCCTAAGGAAGCGTTCGAGTCGAGATATGTCTCTTCTGCAGCTGAATGAATCTCGGGGCGAGATTCCTTTTAACGTGGGGATGATGTGACAACTCGGGTAAATCTCTCTTTTTGGTTTCTATTTTTGGTTTCTATCTTTTGTTGTTTCCTTCATTATTCCTTTTGGTACTTGTGCAATTTTCGGGACGAAAATTCTTTTAACGTGGGGATGATGTGACACCCAGCAAATTCTGGTTAACAACGTTGTCTAGATTAAAGTCTACCTTAGCGAGTCACGCGTATATTATACTTAACGAGGGTTAGCTAGATAAGACATACGTGCATTGTTGTGGGTCAATATGTGATTACATGATTAGTGAACCTCGGACGTTGGTGGATAATAAACTTATGTGTCTCGGTGATATCTGACAAACTTATGTGAAAACCATACGTGATTATGTGAACCTAAACCGAACACGTTAATAAAAATCATTAAAAGTGGAGCATGAGGTTGATTAGGGTCTTAACGCATGGGGTTACACTTGTTACGGTCCGAAATAACGAAAACGTCGATGGATAACGCGTCGGGAGGCGAAACGAAGCAAAAGCGCGCGCCTCGGACCTGTGAGCGGCCGCTCACAGGCTCCGAGCGGCCGCTCGAACATCCCTGACGGGTCTAAACCGCCTCAAACTCATATTTAAGCATCCTAAACCCCCATGCAACCCCATACTCAACCCTAATCGCCCCCTTACTGCCCCACACGAATATTTCACTCCAAAAACTCCTGCTAAGGCTCAAGATCATCAATTGGGAGGCTCCAAGGCGCGCGATTGATTGATTTGAAGAGCTAAGGGTATAACTTATGATTTCTTACGCTTTTACCTTATGTTTTTACTATAAAAATCATATAACAAGTTTGTCCAGGTCTGAAAGTATTTTATAAAAGTTAAAACATGAGGATTAAGAAGATTAAAGGGGTCAACCACATTGTTACATAATGAATGTTATATGTTTTGCATGATTATGCATGTTCTTGATGTTTTAGACTTCTAGGGTTTGTGAATAATGATGGTTGTGATGTATAATTAGGGTTTTGATCAGATGTGATTCTTACTAAAGTTGTATGATGATTATTAGGTGTTATTGATTGATAATATGCAACTAGGGTTTGATATAATTGATAATATTGCACGATTGGAATCTGGACAGATTCTGAATGTCGACTTGTAGGGTCTGTTTCATGGCTTGAAAATAATTGGTTTGATCGATTCTTTGCATGATTGTAACGTACAAGGTCTTATCTTTTCATAATGGGCAAAACCATCGAATTTGGACATCGTTTGAGTCGTTTTTGGAATTTTAATTGATTAGGGGTCATATCAGATTTTCGGATTTGTAAATTGGGCTAACTTTAAATGGTCATAACTTGAGATTTACAAGGAGTTAGGTTATGAAATTTTTACAGTAGGTCAATACTGGAAAAATAGAGCTTTTCCAAGTGGATTCATCTCGTTTGGATGAATACACAATTTTTAAGAATTTTCCTACTAAACTGACCTGTTGAGGAGATTTTCTGGACATAGCTGTGTTGTACGAATTTTCATAATTTTTGTGTTTGGAATTAAGACAAAACAAAAATAGGTATTGTCGAGTGAATCCCAAAGAAAATTCAGTAAAAAATTTGGGAGGTTAACTCACTGATTTGCTATTTTAAATAAATTCGTTTTGATGGCGCACAATCTGTCCTGAAAACACAGATTGTGTATTATGTGCTTCTGTGATTAATTGAGGTCTTAGGTGGTATGGAATTGACATGTAACTGAAGTACACTTGTCTGAGACACATAGGGAATGTAGAAACTAATTGTAACCAACGTATTCACCAACGGGTCCGTAGGGTTTACTATTGCATGTAGAATCACTAGGCGTCGCATACACACTTTTGAACATTTAAAACGCCTTGGACAAACGAGTTATATGGTGTAATGATATTACTCCTATACTCACTTAATGACACTGTCATTAGGGTGTCGGTAGCATATATTACTTGCTGTTCGGATTCTTTGCTTGCACGTTAAGGTGAGTTTACGGCCCCTCTTTTAAACTGGTTTCATATTTTCGGGGGAGAAAACATGTGTTAAAACGATTATTTGGTAACTACTGTCATACTATGGGTTTCTATTGTGTACTACACGATCTTTGGAAGTCCCGGGGGGAACCATGAATGTGCGGGTTTGCACAACGGGGAAATGTGAATAGCGCTATTGGGAGTGACCAACCCCGCTCGTCGACTTGGAGGGTCGGCGGGTGCATATTGTCTCATACAGGAACAACAGGTTTACTACATCGGGCACACATTTGGTTTACGAGTTAGTAATGGTTTTCCAATCGTGGTAGTAACAAAACATACGCCTAGCTAGCGTACACTGGTTTTCGATTTGTTATAGTATGGACAGGTTGACTTGGTACTTGGATTGCAAAACCTGTAAACTCACCAGCATTTTTGTGCTGACGTAAACTTTTACATGTTTTCTCAGGTCGCTAAGGTAGCACGACTGGACTAGGGCGCACGCGTCTGCACGGCGTCTAGTTAGGGTTGCATGGTTTTACAAACGTTGAACATAGGTAAACTATTGAATATTGTTTTGAATAAGCTTCCACTGTAAACGGGAATTTTAAACATTGTTTTGAAATTGCATTATGTTCCTTTTAGACTTGTTTATTGTGATCGTTGGTTTGGATCCTGGTTTGTCATGCGCCTCGCGGTAAAACTCCGCAAGTCTTATACAGGAACAACAGGTTTACTACATCGGGCACACATTTGGTTTACGAGTTAGTAATGGTTTTCCAATCGTGGTAGTAACAAAACATACGCCTAGCTAGCGTACACTGGTTTTCGATTTGTTATAGTATGGACAGGTTGACTTGGTACTTGGATTGCAAAACCTGTAAACTCACCAGCATTTTTGTGCTGACGTAAACTTTTACATGTTTTCTCAGGTCGCTAAGGTAGCACGACTGGACTAGGGCGCACGCATCTGCACGGCGTCTAGTTAGGGTTGCATGGTTTTACAAACGTTGAACATAGGTAAACTATTGAATATTGTTTTGAATAAGCTTCCACTGTAAACGGGAATTTTAAACATTGTTTTGAAATTGCATTATGTTCCTTTTAGACTTGTTTATTGTGATCGTTGGTTTGGATCCTGGTTTGTCATGCGCCTCGCGGTAAAACTCCGCAAGTGGATTTTGAGGGTGTGACACGAAAGTCTGTGGCGGTGCCTCCACCACTGCTCCACTAGTCATCACCGCCATCTTCGGACACTACCGCACACGGTATATGTTCCTCGATAGCGGTAGCAGCACTGACATCATGTATGAGCAGTGTTTCCAACAGTTGGATGAAGAAGACAACGCAAGGCTTGTTCCTGTCAATGAGCCTATCTCCGGTTTCATCCACGAAACCATCATGCCCCACGTCATCATCTCCATGCCCGTCATGATGTCGGACGGTACCCATGAGCGCACAGAAATTTGCGACTTCATGGTGTGGCGGCAGCAGCACTGACATCATGTATGAGCAATGTTTCCAACAGTTGGATGAAAAAGACAAGGCAAGGCTTGTTCCTGTCAATGAGCCTATCTCCGGTATCATCCACGAAACCATCATGCCCCGCGTCATCATCTCCATGCCCGTCACGATGTCAGACGGTACCCATGAGCGCACGGAAAATTGCGACTTCATGGTGTTGCCGACCACTTCCCATCATGACATCTTACTGGGCCGCGAGGTCATCGCGCGCTTCAATGCAAACGCCTCCACAGTGCACGGAATGGTTGGTTTTCCAACCAAGAAAGGCGTTGCATTCATCCGAAGAAATAAAGATTGCCACTCGGCGGAAAGCGCGAAACCGCCAAAAATGGTCAAAACTGACGCCCGCACAGAGCCGGAAAAATGGGTTCTTAACCCTAAATTTCTGGAGCAAACGGTGGTCATTGGCCATGTAATCTCTGAGACTGTTCGCAACCACCTCAAACAACTATTGATTAAAAACATGGACGTTTTCGCATGGCAACCGGCGGACATGGTTGGGGTTCCGCGCGACATAGCAAAACACAAGCTTAATGTTTACCGCTCGGTAGAGCCAATCGTCCAGAAGAAGCAGGCCATGGGCCCGGAGAAAACAAAGGCCATGAACGAACAAGTCACCGAGCTGCTCAATGCGGGCATCATCTGTCCCATCCGCTACCAAACTTGGGTCGCCAACCCCGTCATGGTCGCAAAGGCCAACGAGGGTTGGCGCGTGTGTGTTGATTACAAGGACCTCAACAAGGCGTGTCCTAAATATTGCTATCCGCTACCCAAAATCGACTTAAAGGTGGATTCATTAGCTCCTTACTGCTTCAAATGCTTCTTGGACGCATGTAAGGGGTACCACCAGATTCACATGGCAAAGGAAGATGAGGACAAGACGGCGTTCCACACATATACGGGCACCTATTGTTACACTAAAATGCCTTTTGGTTTTAACAAACGCGGGCGCCACTTACCAACGCCTCATGGACACCGCCTTCGTCAAGGAAATCGGTGTATGGCTCGAAGTGTACGTCAACAACCTTGTAATCAAAAGCAAAGAGGAAGGAGACATGCTGCGGGATATTCAACAAACATTCAATCAGCTGCGCAACGTGCGCATGAAGTTAAATCCCGACAAATGCTCCTTTGGAATGGAAGTAGGCAAATTTCTCGGCGTTGTTGTCACGCGGAATGGGTTCCGCGCCAACCCCTAGAAAGTCCAAGCAATCGAGAGAATGCCTTCCCCCGCATCAATCAAGGAAGTACAAACGTTGATGGGTCGCTTGGTAGCCCTCAACCGCTTCCTATCAAACTATGCTTCAAAGTCCTTTCCCTATGTGGATACTTTGAAGAACTGTCTGAAGAAGAGCAACTTCCGCTGGACAGCAGAAGCAGAGACCGCGTTCCAAGAAATGAAACAGTGCCTAATGAACCTCCCAACTCTAACAGCTCCACTACCCAAGGATCCACTCACACTCTACCTCTCCGTCATCGAACGGGCGGTAGGAGCGGTCCTCCTAGTAGAACGCAAAGGGGTTCAAACGCCGATCTATTACATCAGCCGCATTCTCCTAGATGCGGAAACAAGGTACACTATCATGGAAAAGCTGGTTCTCGCGCTCATCCATGCATCTCGAAGGTTGCGTATGTATTTCCAAGGTCATCCAATCAATGTCCTCACGGACTACAAAATTAGCGATGTCTTACGCAAGCCAGAACTATCGGGTCGCTTGGCGAAGTGGGCCATCGAACTGGGAGAACACACCATCTATTACAAGCCCAGGCCTGTAATCCAAAGACAAGTGCTTGCCAACTTCGCGATGGAAATACCCGCCAACAAAGTTCAAGAGTGTTTAGCTGAACAATCACCCGCGCCGCCTCAAGATCAATCGCAAAAATGGTCCCTCTACACAGACGGGGCCAAAAACGACGATGGCTCTGGCGCGGGTCTCCGCCTCATCAGCCCAGACAAACAAGAGTTCACATACGCTATCCGCCTGAACTTCAAAAGCACTAACAATGAAGCGAAATATGAAGCGTTACTAGCAGGCCTTCGCATTGCTGAAAAAATGGGGGCCAAACACGTTGAAGCGCATGTGGACTACCTACTTCTCGCAAGACAGATAAACGGGACCTACGATGCCCGAGATGAAAAAATGGCTTTATACTTGGAACAAGCCAAACAGCTCATGCGCAAGTTTGACTCCTGCACCATCGAACACATCAGGCGCAGTGAAAATAAACCCTCAGACGCACTGAGCAAAATGGCTTCAACGGTCTTCGAACACATGGCCAAAGAAGTCCGCGTCGAGGTACTCAGTCAACCATTTGTCCTGCTGCATCAAGTGAACGTCATCCAAACAGGAAACGCATCCTGGATGACGCCAATCAAAGCCTATCTATCCTCCGGAACCTTGCCTGAAAACAGGTCAAAAGCCCGGAAAATTCAACACAAGGCCCTACACTACCAGCTAACCGATGGTATATTATACCACCGCTCCTACCTAGGCCCTCTCCTCCGCTGCGTAGACTCCGAGGATGCTTCCTTACTCATCAGAGACAATCATGAAGGCATTTGTGGTTTACATGCGGGACCTAGAATGACCTGGTGCCCGTTACAGCCGCCTGGCCCTTCCAAAAATGGGCAATAGATTTGGTCGGCCATTTCCCAATGGCGCCAGGGAACGTCAAATTCTTAATCGTCGTCGTCGACCTCTTCATCAAATGGGTTGAAGCAAAACCCCTAGCCAAAATCGACGGGGCGCATGTCAAAAAATTCATGTGGGAATTCATCATTTGTCGATTCGGACCAGACACTGCAAGAATGGTTGGCGCAAATGGGCGTCTAACAAATATTCACATCAGTCGCGCACCCGCAAGGCAACGGCCAAGTCGAACGGGCAAATAGAAGCATTTTCGAGGGCATCAAAACGCGGATGGGAACACGGCGAACAAGGTGGGTTGATGAACTCCCGCATGTCATTTGGACCTATTGATGAGTCCCAAAAATAACAGATTTTTCATGTATATTTTCACCTATTTATCACTTTATTTTATGCATTTATCTTGGCATTGTCACGTTTTGTTCTCCTTTGTTGATAATTGCAGGAATTGAAGGTGAAAAGTGAAAAGAAGCGAAAACGGGCGAAAAAGACAAAGATTTGAAGACTTTTGGAGAAGATCCAGATGAAGCACGCCCGCGCTCATGACTATGCACGGCCGTGCACCTATCCCATGTCTACCAGTCAACATTTTCCAGTCAACATAAGGCAAAAATAAGAATTCCAGATATGCACAGGCGTGCTCCCCCCTTAAGCACGGGCATGCTCAGCTTCAGCGTGTTCTCCAAGGCTCAAACCGACAAAGACTGACAAGACGGTTACTCCCAACAACATGCACGGGTGTGCCACCCTATTGTGCACGGGCGTGCCAGCCCTGGTACAGACAATACTTCGCGAAAGGACTCTGCAACAGTACGCGTTGTCGTGCATGGGCGTGCCAAAGAGTTGTCAAGGGCGTGCAAGGGTTGTTTTGCCTATAAATAGAGGCCTCCACTCCACATTTTGGGCATCCCATTTCACTTGAGTTTTACTCACACTTCAGCCGCATCTGAGGTCTTGCAAGTCACCTTTGGAGCTTGGGATCACTCCATAAAGGCTTGAAGATTGAGAGTATTGAGAGAGTTCACTAAAAATCACCCAAACCACCCTCTTTAATCCACTTCACACTCACCACCATGTATCCATCATTTTCCATTGCTAGTGTGATAGTTACAGAGCCGATGTTGGGCTAGATTACTTGAGTGTTGCTAGGGTGAAGACTTATTTTGGCATGGATTTATATAGTTCTTTTTAGTTAAGTGGTGTTGTGTTCTTGTTAAATTCTTTCACTTAGAGTCTTGTTTGGTTAACTAAATAACTAATTAACTAGTCTTTGGTCTTGTGGATGTCTTGATGAGAAATGGGAAGGACTCATGAGTGTACCCATGGTGTGTAAAAAACCCATGCACTTGTGAACTTAAAACCCATAAGTGAGAAGGATTCATGAGTGTACCCATGGTGTGTAAAAACCCATGCACTTGTGAACTTAAAACTCACGACTTATCAAGATCTCGCTTAGGGTCGGTGCGGTCTTTATACTTGGTCCTCGCGATAAGTCAGGTCTTGGTTGTGAGACTTAGCTTCATTGTCTATGTGATAGCTTTGGCGCAAGCTAAGATTTGATGAACCCGCGTTGAGAAAGAACGGCCTTTATTTTCTCTCATCTTTATACTACCGCACAGTTATCGATAGACCACTTACTTATTAAAAATAGTTATTTGGGTCAAGTAAAGGATGCACATGTGCGGGAAAAGTCACGACTCCTTTATGATATCAAGTGGCTTCTTGTTCGGTCATGCTCCGGCCACCGACAAGTAGTCCATAGAGACTTTTGAGTATTAGATGTCATTTTCGCGGCTTTGAGAGTTGGATTATTCGGGGTTGGGTATACACAGTCTTGAGTCATCTAGTTGTCATAGTCGAGAGGTGAGCTTACCAGACCAGGGAGACCCTCATTTTCCAAACAAGAACACAGCTCGTATTGCGATAACAAACACCATTGGAGAATGTTGTAGCAACTCCAAGTTCAGTAAAAGTGTGCACTTGTTTACACCACTTAATTAAGAAGTTACTATTAGTCCATTCCAAGAGAAAGTCGGATCCCGAAGCAGCACTACGTTTGGTATTGGTTTTTATTCTGATCACTCTTGCTTTCTTTCTTATTTTATTATCTTTTCTTTTTATCACAGCAGCTTAGAATTGAGTAGGGGAAGGTGTATCTTAAGGTTCGATACTCGGTACTTGCTATAGGCTATACTGCGCTCGATAGGTCCACTTGCCTATCGTGTGGGTTTAAAGTAGTCAGCAGCTATCGTTTTATTTTTATAAATTTAAAACTAAGATAAGTGTTTTAATAAAAAGGTTTTGCTTAATTACCCTTTTTACCGAGTCTTGACACTTCTTCCAAGAAAGTGTTGGTTATAAAAAGGACGTTTAAAAAAGACCTAATCCACACGACATCACCTATCTCACCCTAAGTAAAACAAGCAACGGTGTAACCCCGTTTAGCCTAACCTACGGGTCCGAAGCCGTAATTCACGCTGAAAGAGGTTGTCCCTCCGCAACAGTTCTCATGACCGAAAAAGGGAACAATGATGAAGAACTCCGCCTAAACCTTGACCTACTCGAAGAACGTCGAGATCTCGCGGCAATCAAAGAAGCAATATACAAGACACAGCTCGAGCGCTACTACAATCATTGTGTCAAATGATGCGAGTTCAAGGTTGGGGACTACGTTTTCTGCAATAACAAAGCCTCTACCGCGGAAAAACACGGAAAACTCTCTCTAACCTGGGAAGTGCCATACAAGGTCCAAGAAGTCTTGGGAAAAGGCGCATGCGCGCTAGAAAGACTCGATGGAACCCCTATACCACGATCTTGGAACGCGGCACAGCTACGCGCATGCTACTTGTAATTTACTTTTCGGCTAATCGCGCCACTTGTACTTATCATCTCAATGAAAATTTGTTTCTTATATCTGTCATTCTACTTATTCGCCACAAACACGTCTTCAAGGATAATCTAACACCTACGTCAGACTAAAACAACCGCGTATCTACAGGTAGGCCGCGTAACAGTCTTCAAGACACATATAATATGTGTCGGACTTATAACACATGCCCGCCTATATACGTTGCGCTAAAGTCTTCAAGACAAGGTTCGCCTGTCGGGCTAATGAGTCGCGTATGCAAACATGCGTCGCGTCTTAGTCTTCAAGACATGTTCAACATGTTGGACTAAGCAGCCACGCATCTACCACATACGACGAACAACAACCTTCAAGACATGGCTCAACTCTTAAGTCGGACCAACGGCGCAAGGTTTGTTGCGCTACAGTCTTCAAGGAAAAAGTTTTGACACTTTAAATGTTGGACTGCGAAGCTAAACACAAGCGCTAATTTCTACTTACACACCGGGTGACAACTTGGTTAAATAAGTATAACAGAAATTAACGTGGGAAAAAAACAGATATAACAAACAAAAAATTTCATTAACAGGTGGGACTTAAAAACCCAACAAATATTTACAAGTACAAACAAAAAAACAAAGAGAACAAACGTCGCCTAATTGTCAGAGCCATTAAAGTCAACATGATCTACGTATGGGTCAGGTTGACTCCCAGAAAACCCCTCACCAGAGGCTTTCTGGCGCTCTTTCTCCTGACGCGCTTTCTCGTCCCCCTTCGCCCACCGCTTGGCTTTTTCTCCAAGCTTGTCGGACTTCTCTATGAAGTATTTGAGAGAAGCAGCGGGATCAGCATGGCGGTTGCAGTCTGCCACCGCCTGCAAAATGGGGAACTGGATCTCCTCGAACTTGGCCAGCTCCGCGTCATATTCATCCTTTAAAGGCTTTCAATAGTGCTCTGCATCATCAATGCGCCCATTATTCTGGGAATGAAGAAAACCATCTTCAAAGCCCTCAATATAACCGTATGCGCTGGCGGTAGCAGCTATGGCGACTACCTGGTCACAAAGTTTCGGCTTGTTTCAGAACCGCTTGAAGATCTGCAAAAAGGAGGACAAGTGTTAGAAGTATTCTATATGGCAAAAAAAAGACTAAACTATGGGAGACAAAGGCTTACCCCTTCGATGCCGTTGGTCATCAACCAGCGCACAGCCTCTTGCATCTTCTCCTGAGCAGAGGCAGACACATCAAGGAGACCCTTTGCACTCTCAGCCTCCTTTAGTGCCGCATCACGGGCCTCCTCCATAGAGGCCTTCTCCTGCTCTAGCTCCTCCTTTGCCTTGATGATGGAGGCCCTCTCCTGCTCCAGAGCAGAGAGCTTCGAAGTCGTAGAGAGCAGTTCAGCATCTTTGGACTCTAGGTCCTTGCGCATCTCTACGAACTTTGAGGTCCTCTCAGTAAGGGCCTTCGCCTTCCTCTCCAACACCACACAAACTTTGGAGTTCTCATTCTTCAACTCCTGAATGCGCTCCTTGAGCCACATAGTTTCTTCGTTGGTGCGATTACAAAAGTCGGTCCACCGCTTCTTATCCACCGCAGCCTCATGTTCAAGCATGGAAACACGATCTTCAGCATCGTGAACGCGGCTGCGGTACCGGTCTACCTCAGACCTAAACTTAGCCTCCCTTTCAGACAGGGAGGCCTGCTCCACTTGGAGACGGGCAATGTCGCGCTGCAAAGCGGCATCCCGCCTACAGGGGGAATCAATCACAGCAACTTGAGCCGCCTGATTCACACAAATAGAAGAAATCAGGTCAGGACGGCTCAAGTTGTCCTGATACTGGCGTTCGTGCGGGGGCACCACTTCCGCCACAAACTCTTCGGCTATGAGGGGATTGCTAAGCAAACTGTTTTCCCTCACCGCCCAGCGGGGACGCCAGATGGCATCGCCAGCTGCCCAAACCGCAGCCTCGGGCCTGCCTGACTGGTCAACAGCCAGGCTCCTACCCCCGGAACCGGGCGGTGCACTCCCCG
This sequence comes from Ambrosia trifida, assembly GCA_028751855.1. Lineage (NCBI taxonomy): Eukaryota > Viridiplantae > Streptophyta > Magnoliopsida > Asterales > Asteraceae > Ambrosia > Ambrosia trifida. Next base: position 106,180,598 of record CM054124.1, on the reverse strand, counting down.
CCCGGCTAAATGTTCCAGAACCACCCCCAGCGCTTCCCGCCGGGGCGGTCTTCAAGGACTTAGAAGCATCATTGGCCTTCTTCTTGGCCTCCGCTTATGCTCTCTCCATTTCCACGCAAGCCTTCTCCGCAAAAGTTCCTCTAGACGGAGATGCTCCCTCTACAATTCTTGCTCCAGACGAGCCTTCTCCGCCGCAGCCTTCTCAAGCGTGGCCTTTTCCGCGGCAGCTTTCTTCAAGGCCTCATCAGCCCTTGCCTTGGCCTCAGACCGTTCCTTTTCTTCCCGAAGCCTCTCCTCCTCCCTCTTCTTCTCCACCTCAACATTCTGATCGGCGATGGGAGAGGGACCAGGAGGAGTAACCGCCTTGGGCGCAATCACTGAAACAGTCAAAGAAAACTAAGTACATAATTAAATAAGGGAAAGAAACAAAGAAGGTGGGGAAAGCTAACATGTCGCCTTCTTCACTATCTTCTGGAAGACAGGCTGGCGGGCACGAGGGTGAGTAATATCAACAGAAAATAGGGGAGGCCCTTCCTTCCCCAATGCATCAGAAGTTTCAATGGGGGACTTCCCTAAACCCCCACTGCCAGTTCCACCCTTTGACCCGCCACCACCTCGGGAGGAAGAATCCTTGTGAGCTCGCTTATGGCGAGTCAGCGAGTCCTCACGAACCTCCTCATCATCAGAGGAAGGCCCGTCCTTCCGCTTCTAGCGGTTCTTCACATATTCACCGCCTACACTCGAAAACCCTATGTCAGAAGGGGAAGTTACTCTCTTCACCACATAAGTATGCCTACGTGAGGCATGCTTCCAACGTACGCGCTCTCGGGAAGGTCGCGACTGGCGCGACAACCTCCGAGAGGAACCAGTAGACTCAGAATCGGACAAGTTAACGAATGACGCGGAGGCAGGGTTAGAAGACTCACGAGTCACATAGTAGTGGTTGGGCGGATTTTCCAAGTTGGGATAGTGAAATCTATCCACAAAGTCCTCCAAATAGGAGGTCTCCCCCTCAAGGACACGCTTCCATGGCCGGCACTTAACGGGTGCGGGGAGGACTCTCGGCCCGGGCCCAATTTCTCAGAGGCACATTGACCCTCCGGCAATCTAAGTTTTCTTAACAGTGATGTCCTTAAATCGATTGATTTTTGTATGTTTGAGCCTCAAAATTGTTAATCAAGTATTAATCAAAGTGAAAGGTAGTTTATATAAAACAAAAAGTAAAGAAATGTTGAGAGAGGTTAAGAATTAAAGAAAAAAATGAAATGGTATGAGAAAAAAAAAATTGCAGATTTATTAATGAGCGTAGGATTAGAGAGGATGAAGAAGATGAAATTAAGATGGCCCACACTTAGTTGTTTTTGCTTTTTAACAATTGATTTTGACTTCCATTTAATTTTATTTTTGTTATGAAACAAATTTTTTTTAATTGCTAAACTTTCACCCATTTATATTTTCACCCTTTGTGGGATTCGAACTCCTGACCTCCCCCAAGAGGGTTTGTTCCCTCTACCGTTAGACTACAACCGAAGTGGAAAATAAAATTTGATATTACTTTAATTGTAGCTTAAAAATAGTTTACATTATTTATTTCGTTAAGGCCTAAAGCTAAGGCTAAGAGGCACAATTTTTGCAGTTCGGCCCGAGCACTTGAATTTTCAGGGCCGGCCCTGCACGCCTCCACTTCAACTTGATAGTTCTGCGCGACGCGAAAGCATCAAACTTGGATACTCCTACAAGGGCGGAAAATAGATAAGAAAATATTCTAAGTAAACATAATAAAGCAAAAAACGGAAAACGATACCTTCATCGGGAATATAGGGCTCCTTCCCAGGGCGAAGCCCAGAGTGACTGGTGCCCAGCAAGTTAAACATCCCCTCAAACAACCCCTTCAGCTCCAGCTCGGTCTTGTGAGTTGTCAGGGCGATGAACCAGCCCTCTTCCTTATAACCCCGCATCACCTCGTGGTCCTTCACCCGCTCCTTCGCAGCCACCGCCTTCCACGGCATTGCCACAGGGATCACATTCTTCTTCACAAAAAAAATCCTTCCACCCATGGAAGGACTTTGGCACCTCGCTAACCATAGGCGGCACCTTCGGCTGCGGCTTAAATGTAAACCATGTCTCATCCCGAGACATGTAGCAAAACACATTTAACCGATCGACCGTCGGTTCAATATCCAACGCCCGGCAGTAGTTCTCAAAATGCGCCAACCGCAGCATTCCAAATGCATCACGGCTACCCCATACTCCACCAACGTATCCAACTGGAAACGGGTACATGTGTCACACCCCGCCTAAGGTGGAAACGCGAGGTGCGACAAATATGGTGATCACAATCATTGTTTATATGAGAAATACTAAATGCCATTTATTTCACATAACAAATAAAGTCTTGATGTTAACTAGAGTTACAGGCCTTAGTAAATAAGTTCTACAACTACAACAAAATAGCAAAACAAGAGACTTCTTCATGCATTCCTAGGCTTGCCTTCTTAATGTCCTTACATAATTCCTGAAAAACATGCTTAAATCGTCAACTAAAAGTTGGTGAGTTCGTAGGTTTTGATGACTCGATAAAATAATTTGTTTTCAAGAAAGTTCGTTGTTTGTGTCCATGCAGAATATTGTTACCATGAGCACCATAACCAAACCACGACGTTCGTGTGCACCCCGCCCCAATGCCTTATCGCGAGACATTGTAAAGTATGGATGATATGCATTCATACGTGTTAGCGCGACTAACGGTGAAAGGGGGTGTCAACCCAAATAGTACTATTCATATGATCTACGGCTTATTGCTAAGCTAATGGTTATAGTTGTCCGGGGAATTTTTGTTGATCTGCGATAATTGTGGGTCTAACTCATGTAACACATATTGTTGTCATGTACATATGTGGGTCTGTAGCATGTTTTTCCCCCGAAGTTGTAAAATAGTAAAATAGAAAAAGGGGCCACGAAACTCACCTCAAGTCCGCGTGTAGTCTAGCAAGAATGTATGTCTGACTACTACGTATCCCGACTTATATGTCCTATATACATACATGGATACCTTAGATTTATACAAGAAGTAGTCATTGGTACTCGTGGTTCACCCAATCTTTTGTGATACATTTGTTTAGTTTCCTTAATGACATTTATGTTACTCGAAAATAGTAGTTTTAATAGGAAATACCGATTTTCTATACCTTTGGTTCCTAACACATGTCATTAATTATAAAACATATGTTTTTATTCAAAATGAGTTATAATATTTACAAATTACACTTGACCTTTGTTACATGTACTCACACATACCCATGCGTATATATATACATATATCTACATATGTGTACTCCAATACATAACCATAGGTATTTATGTCCATGCGACTTACACTTGTACATACATACCCATATACATATGCATCTTGGTAGTCCATACACATTAATAATTATGTTTATAGATTTGTCATACACACTTATTACATACATATATAAAAGCGCATATACCCAAAGCACACACATACATGATCCACACTCATACATAAGTATACTTATAGGTTAAACATTTCATTATACAAGTGTTTGCGACAAAACATACACATCTATATATATACACATCGCACGCATATATATATATATATATCAAGCTAAGTTTCAATATGTTTCCATAAAACAACTTTTATAAGATGTGATCTAGAGTAGTGTATGCCTAAACATGGCATCTATATTATAAGTATGGGTGAACACTAGTATGTACATAAACTAAAACTAGTGTAGGAAGATAAACAATGACAATAGAAACAAAGGATGGGATATATGCTCATACCTTGCTAGGTGAACTTGGAACTTGAGAGAAACTAAGGGTGTGTGTGTGTTTAGGGAGTGAGTTAGTGTTTAGGATAAATGGAAATGGTCACCCATGGTCACTATTTATAGGGAAAAAGAGAGAGAGAGAGAGAGAGATAACGAGAAAGAGAGAGGAAAAGAAGAGGAAGGAAGGAGGGAGGAAGGTGGAAAATTTCAAAATGGGGTAAGTCAACTATTATCAATCCTTGTGTTGTATAAGATCTTGCCATGTTTGTATAAGATCTTACCTTGTCTCAAATCTATCCTACAAATGTTATGTCTAAATCAAGTATTAGAAGTTGACTTATCAAATGATTATGTTGGGTAAAGAGCTAGCAAATGTGACAACACATGAGATTATTCTAGAACTTCATTTCAACATGTGTTTATTAGGGTTTGACTTTGATTAAAAAAAAGATTAGTGTAGGTAGGAGGGAGGAGGCGACGGCTAGGAAGCAACAAGGAAATGGGTGTGTGTTATTTTGGGTAAATGCCTTTCATAGATTGTTGAGGTTTAAGAAATCTTACCATATTTTCTAAACATCATCATTATGTTCATAGTCTCTTTTTGACTAATCTTATGATTAGACTTAACATAGATTTGGTATGATGGGTGTTGGATTAGGGGGAACATAATCATGGTCATTAGATATGTGGGGATCTTAGGTGAAAAGGCGGTGACGATTGTAGGGGACATGGGGAAGAAGATCTTGTGTTAATTTGGGAAGGAAATCTTGGTGATAAAAAGGTGTTTGGCCTTTTATGTGTAAGGTCATGATCATATCTTTTGGGGATATTAGTCAATTTCTAGGAATGTTCATGGATGGCTAATTTTAGTAAACGGAACATCATGAATCTAAGTGTGATTGAAGCAACTTCTATATTAGTGAAAAGCATAATCTAATGATGCGATTAGAGATATATGAGCACTTGGGAATTGTCGTTCTTGATGGTCATGTGGCTATCCCATGCATAAGTCATACTAAAATAATTATATGCACATAAAAAAATAAATTAAACTAAAGACTCGTCTAGTAAGCGTACGGGTTGACTTGGAAAATTGGCGGGTGTCACAACATGGCAGACGGAAGCCACACTTGGTGAAGTGGGCCTCGTAGAGAGCAATCTTCCCATCAGTCGGAGTTAAGATCAGGAGTGGGCAACTCTGGCTCCCACTCCGGTAAGATTCCATGACCCCTGCAAAACTCGTTGAAGGCAGCAGCCACCCACTTGCAAGGGGTATTGGTCATCAGCTTCCTCTCCTTTATTTTGGTCTCCTGTACAGTGGGCTCCTCCACCTCCTCACTGCCGGTAACATCAACATCCAGCTCCTCGTGGTGGGTGTCAGCGAACGGTGCCCCACCGGTGGAAAGATCAGACATTTACAAGAAAAATAGAAGAAGACGAAAGGATAAACTTGTCAGCAAAGGAAGAATCTCTTTGAAGTTTCAACGGAAATCTTGAATATCCGCCGGAAAACTCGTCGGAATATTTGAAGATTGCTCGGAAACTTCAAAGATGATCGGAATTATAGAGAGAATTTGAAGAAGAATGTGACGATTTTGAAAGTGTGACTGAAAAATGAAGAGTCCTCCTCATATATATACTCACCACATTAATGACAGTGGGCCTAGGAGGAGAAAAAGGAACCATCACGCATTTTCGTCTGGAGGCACACGATGATGACACGTGGCAAAAGTGTCATCGAACCGCCCACACCCGCGCGTGTGTCTGTACTCCGGCTGGCGATCACTCGAATGACTGACACGTGTCGCCAGATCTCACGTTTTCGTCAATTGCGACGTGCGGCAACTCACGCGCCTGACACAACCCACGTGATCAACAACACGTGGCACAATCCTGGTCACTCATCAACCAACCGGCGCGCGTGATCCTCACGCGCTTGACACCAGACGAAAAGGCACGACTGCGCACATCTGATGGGACACACAACAGACAACGTGTCAGACAGCTGTCTGACCCGTCTGCCCCCTCGGGTTCTGCAAAGCTTCAATCAGAAGTTAAGACACATTCGAATTCCAGGCGCATTAATTTCAAATTATTGGCGACCCATTAAATTCAAATCATTCCACATTTACTCCAACTCTGGACCCGCATTAACTACTGAGGCATTTTATTAAAACGTCGCGGAAGTGCTGGGCAAGTTTTACGTCAAAAGAAAAGACATGACACGTCACCTCCAGCGGAAGTTTGACGTAAAGCGAGAAAAGACATTCTCCGCCTGTTCCTTTTTAGGACAAGGCACGACACGTCACCTCCGTCGGAAGTTTGACGTAAAGCGAGAAAAGACGTTCTCCACCTAACTCCTCTTTAGGTAAAGGCGCAACACGTCATTTTCCAGCGATAACTTGACGTAGAACAGTAAAAGACGTTCTCCGCCAACAATCAAAGCAAACACTCAAACCCCCCGACGAAAGCAGATGAGCTGTCATCCGCGACTCTCACTTTATTCAGCCTAGCGCTCTACCTACTCTTGAATCAAGAATAGGAAAAGCCCTAGACTAGGGGGACTTGAAGGGATAGGGAGCCTAATCCTCGCGGAGGCGGGATCCCTATCCCACTTTAGAGTAATCAGTGGAACCCTCAGGCAAAAATCACTCCGCCAGAGGGACCAAACTACACATGGAGCAGTCTTATCCATGCACCCCAAAAGAATACACGCGCGTCCGCCCACGCGCGGAATGTTCGTCAACTCACCAGCTTTTGGTACGAGGTACGGAAGATCAAGGATCAGGAAGATTCATACATAGAAGACCAGAGACGTCGCCAGTCACATGGCGACACGTGTCCGCAGTGGTCCAACAACCACTGACATGAGCAGCGACTTGACTGCTCCCATGCTTCCACCATGCTGCCTCCACAGTACTGCATAGGCATGCTTACTTGCTGCCAGACGTCACATCAGACGCCAGCAGGTAAGTCAACCATGTTGTGTCAGAATGACATGCCGCCGGCGACCAATCACATGTCGCCACGTGTCCGCTAGACAGGGCAGCTCCAACTACCGATTACGTTGGCAGCATGAACCTCCTTTTTCCCGCCCATTTCCTGGGCCAAAAGCATATGGGTCGGGGCAAGGCCCGAACCAGCTAAGAATCCTCGTGGGCCTTTCCCAAAGTCCACGACTTCCATTATAAATATAAGACACCGACTCCTTTGCAAAAGATCCAGAAATTATTACTTGTACTAGAGATCTAGGTTATTCTTGTAACACTTTGTAAACTCCAAAGTAATATACAACTAGCTCTTCACAATGGACGTAGGTTGAACTTGACCGAACCACTTAAACTTTTGTGTTCATTTTCACCACACACACACACTTTACTTTATATTTCTTGGTTACGGTTCATCTTTAGGTTTGGGTGAAGGATCGTTCATGAGCAAGCAAGAGTATTAACCTCACGGTGGTTACTTGTAATCGTCGTTATACTCGTTTTTTTCTTCAGTTACTAAGAAAATATAACCACTTATGTTTTCCACACTTAGGAATATTTTCTAAAATATCCATAAAACATATTTTATAGTTTATATTTAACTAAATAGTTTATTATATCTAATTATATATAAATAAACTCGAATTACTAGATATGATCCAAAAATAATATTTTTTATGAAAAAAGATTATTTTCTGATGTAAAATAGTGAAAATAATATTTTCATATTTTTTCTCAATTTATTTGTATTTAAAACATATTTAATGAATTTAAATAGTGTTATAATGATTAAAAATAGCAAAAATAACCATTTTCTAAGGAAATAAATTTTATTTTAGTATATCATACTTAGAAATAATTTTCCAAAAATTTTTAGATTCAAATCATTAAAAACAAATTTTTAATCAATTTATTATGATTAAAACAATTTAAATCAAGAAAAATACGAAAATAATGTATTTTCCAGAAAGTAAAAATGTAATGATTTTTTTTAGGGTGTCAAGATGTTACATCTAAATTTTCATAATTTTGGAAGCAAAAATGAATTTTCTAGGAATATTATAAGATAAAAGCATGTATATAAGTTTTATTATAGATTAAAAAAATAAAAAATAAAAGAACAACAAAAAAAATGTGCTGCTGTGCAAGGGACTCGAACTCAGACCAATTCCAACATCAATCCCCTTGTTTACCACTACACCACAATGGCACTTTGTTAATAAGTTTTAATCAAAATAATATTTATACAGAGTTCAACTTCATCTTCTTCCCTAAACTATGAACCCTAACCCTGGATTTTTAGAAACCTTCAATTCGATACTGTTAACATCCGAATCTATAGGTCTTTTAAAGAGCATGATTAAAGGAGTAAAATGGCACCAAAAATAAGAGCTTACAACGTGTATCACGATCGGGAAAGAGGCTTCAAGAGCCGAAACAAAGTTCACGACTTGGAGCCTTTCAGAGCATTTTTTCCTTGAGTTTTTTAGTGGGTTGAGAAGGTAATGAGCGTAGAAGAAGATTGCAACGCTCGGTTTTTATAATGGACGCATAGAAGTGGCAATTTAATAAGCTTAAAGAATTCCGACGATTACACACATAAAACCCGGATTCAATGATGATAAATAACGCGTTAAAGGTCAAATTAATCATTTGAATTCGTTTAATATGGAGGAAGAAACGTATAGGAGTCAAAAGTTAGTATTAAAACGCATTAATAATCAAGAAAACAAGCTCGTCGGAGCTTCGCCGGAAAAACGTGAATAGTAACAGTTGTATTTTTTATTTTATTTTTTTATTTTTTTAAATCTGAGAACTTTCAAAAAAATAAAAAGTATAAAGGTTTAGTTTATAAAGTTTGTTTTTTTTCTTTAAACTTTATTATAAAAACATAGTATTTTTATAAATACACGACTCACATTAAGATTTAATAATCATCAACACGACATGATTACGTTATGACCCAGTGTACGTTTACGATTAGTAATGAAATACAACCCGAACAATAATCTAACGATCAACGCAATCACAAGTTTTTTTATTAAAATTCCAAAAGATCAAAATACGAGGATTAAAATGTCAATACAATAAAGTTTAGGAAACATGCAAATGTTACAGTCTCCCCTACTTTAGAAAATTTTGTCTCGAAATTACTTCAAGTGGAGGATTCTGTAAAAGATGAGGGTACTTCGTCTCCATTTGATCCTCACGTTCCCAAGTAAATTATGGGCCACGTTTAGACTCCCAACGAACCTTAACTATAGGAATACGACTGCGCTTAAGAGTCTTGACTTCACGATCCATAATTTCCACAGGTTTCTCTGTGAAATGCATCGATTCGCCAATGTGAATGTCCTCAAGTGGGACATGTAAATTCTCATCAGCTAAACATTTTTTCATGTTTGATACATGGAAGGTAGGATGAACGTTGTTGAGTTCGGCTGGCAGGTCTAACTTGTAGGCCACTTTTCCAACTTTTTCCAAAATTTTAAATGGACCTACATATCTTGGAGCAAGCTTTCCCTTTTTCCCAAACCGAAACACGCATTTCTAAGGTGAAACCTTGAGAAGGACCATGTCACCAACTTGAAATTCCAAGGGTTTACGCCTTTGATCAGCGTAGCTCTTTTGCCTACTCTGAGCTGCCTGTAAGGATCCACGAATAACAGCAATAATGATTTTGACAAGTCATAGACACACAAATTACCATAAAGAAAACACACATGAGAATTGCATTAAGAATAAGATTAACATTTGATAATAGTGTACATGAATAGCCCAAAAAGAGTAAAACATGAAAAGGGGAAAGGATATACTTACCAATACATTATATGTGTTGACAAATTATTTTGTACATGTTTCAGGTGAAGTTTGATCATGCTTGCTTTACACGCTTAGGTTATGGACCTAGTGCCTTAATAAAATTTGAACATTTATTTACTATGCTTGTAATTTCTTTTTTAGACTATTGGTATTTCATTTTGAATAATGGAAGTTGTTTGTTATTACTATTTACATTTTAGTCCATGTGCTATTGAACAATCGTCATTACGTGACACCTCGATGATTCCGCCATCGGTTGGGGTGTTACAACCACCACAAACCCTAGTCGACAATAGCGGTCTCTGTCCAGATGGTATCAAAACAACAAGTGTTCTCACACACCAATCTAACAAATCAACAATGCTTGGTCCATATTGTGACAACTGTCAAAATTCAGGTATTATTCGCTTACGATAATAATCATCGTAAGGGTGATAAGCTATATGTAGTAGACTTAATCGGGGAAAATTAGAGTCGTTAGAATCACAACAGTAATGCTCAAATAATAATTGGAAATTAGACGGAATTTTAGGAACTTCCAGATTGTTCACCAATGGGTTATCCGTATTAGATGACAGCGACCCGGTTAACATCACAAGGTCTGGAAATGATCCGTGAGGCATGGAATAATATTTTTGGAATAAAAATATTATTAAGACTAGTATAAATTATAATTAATGGCCTTGAATCGTTGGGGTCGGTAAGTTGCGCGTTTTAGAGTTTTAATGCGAATTCGAGACCCGATACGGTAGGGAAACCTCTAATATGATCAAATTAGCTAAACACAAATATTGGTATATGGGGAATGTTATTATGAACCAAATGGGTAGAAACCTTAACTAATTGTTACATAGGGGATTTTATAGGTTAGGAGATTGTGTATTATGTTTTAAGATTTATAAAAAAATAATAATAATACCCAACCCCCCCCCCCCCCCACCGGTCGAACACCCCCTACATCATAATATTATGATTATTATTCTTATTATTATTATTATCAATAATCTTTACCTTTTCCCAATAAATACCCACCTATACCTCATTCTTACACACTCCACACACACATACACTCAAAGAAAACCATCCAACTTCTTCTTTCTTTCTTCTTGGCCGATTCCACCCACCCACACAACAATCATCTTGTTTTGTTCATATAATCATATAAATTGACTTTACAACATAGATAAGTTAGTGTTCTTGGGGATTTGAAGCCAAAAATCTAAGATTTTAGAGAGAGAAGCAAGGATTGGAGCATTTTACCAAGGTGAGTTCTTGAATAAAAACCCTTATGAAAATCTTTATAATTTCTGTTTTGATCAAGTCCTTCACCAAATAATCAAAGATAATAAAAGGGGTTTTGTTAAACAAATAATTGGAATAAGATGAAATGGAAAATAATAATAGATACATATGTATGGATGTATTCCGTGAGTATATATGTATGTATATATGAACCGTATGCATGTATGTATACGAGGATATGTGTGGTCGCGTGTCGAGTGCTAATAAAAAAATATTTTAAAAACAACTCCTTAGCTACAAGGACTGCAGCATAGGGAGTAGGGTTGTCGAACGACGAGGAGTCTGTGGAAAGTGTTAATAGCAATTTATTGATTAAACTAAGTGATTATACTAAATTAATTTTATGAAGTTGATTTGCTGCTTGCTTGCAAAAACAAAGTGATTGATTGAAAAGTAATTAAAAAGAATAATATAATGAAAACGGTCACCCCGGGTTTCTGATTCGGTAATTTTAAAGCTACTCTGTAATTAACCTAGCTAGGGAATCACATAGAGATGATCATGTTTAAATTGTTCAACCCAATTCAATTATCTTAACACTAAATACAAAATCAAATTATTCCTAGTGCAAGAAAACCAAGAAACGATGATATATTGTATCAATGCAAAGAAATCAAATTGTCTAGATCAGTCAAACATACAATTGAATCCAAAAGAACTTTAAGATGTTCACAAAATTTAATCCAAATACTAGGTATAAAACAGAGTCAAACTAATAAAATAAATGAATCATTCACCAACCACACGAAGACTAGCCGCTCATCGCATTCGCGTAGGGTGCAATTCCTCTCCTAAACCCAAGTTTCTGTTGGCGACCTTCAAAGCTGTCTTCCAAACAGCCGTCCAAAGATAATCCTTGTTGTTCAAGAATTGTCGTTCATAAAAAAACCTATGTGTGCATGACATGGCCATGGGCCTTTTCCAATGTGAACCCATGTTCACGTCTTTTTTTCTTTCTTTGTTTTTATTATTATTATTATTATCTTTCAACTCGGGTGTTCTTCGCTCAACCAAAATTTCTCGTCTACGCCCCAACGTCCACGAACACCTACTCTCAAAGCTTTCACGGCGGGAACACCGCCCCCTAATGACGTGGTGGAGTGGGCGGGAGGGTGAGGCGGGGAGAGGAGGATGAGCGGGGGGAGAGGTGGAGGTGACGTGGCGCATTTTGGTTGGTGGATTTTTTGTTGACCGTTGATTATTAAAAAAACAAAAACAAAAAATTTAAAATATAACCGTTTGGCAACGGTAATAAAGAAAAAAAATTTAAAAATCTTTATATATATATTCAACCATATACTCTTCTACTCAAACCCACACTCTCCTATTTTTATAAAATCCACTCTAAACTCTCATTTTTTTTAAAATACTAGCAAGATGTCGGACCAAAGTTCAAGTTCGTCGGACTCGTTTGATCTACTCGCTTTGGGCTCCTCATCCGACGACGGCGAGGAATTGATAATGGCTACCGTTCAGACAGTCCATAAAGTTATAGTGGATGATGATGAAGAGACCTCGGAACCCAAGCGTAGAAAGTATATAGTTCGTGAACGACAAGGCGCAAATGATTTATTGGTACGTGATTACTTCTCGCCCGAACCAAGATATGATGAAAAAACTTTTAGACGGCGTTTTCGTATGAGTCGTAATTTAGTTTTAAAAATATCAAAAGATTTAGAAAATAATTACGAATATTTTCAATAAAGTCCCGATGCGCGTAGTGATATGGGATTTACCACGTTACAAAAGGTCACAGCCGCGCTTAGACACTTGGGTTACGGGCAAAGTTCCGACATAATGGACATCTAAAGATATCGGCCCGAACGGCTAGGGAAACTCTCCACTATTTTTGTTCGTACGTCATGAACTATATTTAAAAAATATTTGAGAAAACCTACGTTTAGTGGCGTACAACAACTTTTGGAATTCCACGAAGAAAAACATGGTTTTCCTGGGATGCTCGGGAGTTTAGATTGTATGAAATGGGAGTAGGAACTATGTCTAACTGCATGGCAAGGTCAACACTCAAGTGGATATCATAAAAAGCCTTGTATGATGCTTGAAGCGGTTGCATCACAAGATTTTTGGATTTGGCATGCGTTTTTTGGTGTGCCCGTTCGTTGAACGATAGAACTATTCTTAATCAATCCCCAATTTTCAATGATCTTGTAAATGATGTTGCACCAAAAGGAACTTTTTTCGTAAACGGGGTATAATACAAGTACGGGTATCTTCTAACAGGTGGAATTTACCCTGATTGGGCCGTTTTCGTAAAATCATTTACACGGAGGACTACGTTAGACGATAAGAGAAAAAAGTTTAACAAAGCTCAAATAGCTGCACGGAAAGACATTGAGCGAGCTTTTGATGTGATGGCGCATTTTGTCTATGCCATGTCGAATGATGGAAAAACCGCAAATAAGAAATGTGATGTACGCATGCCTTATTTTACATAACATGATTTTGGAAGACGAAGGGCGTGCAATATGCGAGTATTTTGGTGACGAACCACCATCAAGTCAAGGAAACATTACTGATGCAGAAATAGCGTTAAACAACTTGGAAATCAAAAATACCCAAACACATCACAACCTTTGAGCGGATTTGGTTGATCATATTTGGAGTGTACCAAGACATTACCCATCCGACGATGATGATTAAAAACATGTTTGATGTATTTTTTTAGTTGATGTATTTTTTATTTCATGTTTTTTTTATATTTTAGTTTGTAGTTTATTATTAATGTTTTTTTAATTATGTTTTTATTAAAATTGTTTTTTTATTAGTTTATATGAAGAACCCCCCCCCCCCCCCCCCACATGGGTCTCACATAGGCCATATGGCGCTCCCCCCCCCCCCCCCACACTCCCTATAGTCTTAAAACGTTTTCACTGATGATTATTCCTTTCCAAAAGTTTAATGTATTGGATCTGATTAATAATTCGTTTCCTAAAGGTTATTTTAATGTTTTTTTTTGGGTAACTTTGCTAAATAGTAATCTACTTTTAGGAGTGTTCTAATCAAGTCACTCATAAAAAAAATTGTTCCAATTAGGTAACTAAATTTATTTTAATGTTCCAATCATAGATATTTTACCCATTTAGAAAGTCATCAATTTTTAGTAAACATTTTTTTTTCGCAATTTCTATAACTAAAAATTATAAAAAATAAAAATAGATAAAAAATATAAACACTTTAAAATTTTCGCATTTTTTTAAATATTCACAATTTTTTATAAAACATTTTTTCCCAATTAGATAAGTCAACTTTACTTTTATGTTCTAATCAGGTCACTGAAGTTTACTTTAGTGTTCCAATTATAGATATTATACATGCTATTCAGGTAAACTATATAGGATTAGAACATGAAATAAACTTTAATGATTTAATTAGAACAAATATTTTTATGAGTGATCTAATTAGAATACTAGTAAAACTTGATTACTATTCTATAAAATATTCCCTTTTTTTATCCATTGTAGCTTTTGTTTCTTAAATTGAATAAAAAATCATGTTGATTCTACAATTCTATAACACAAAACTTCGTTAATTCAACAATTATTAATTCATAGTTTTTATATTGAAACATAAAATTGTGAATCAACCAAACATCGATTGTTGCTGCCTTTTTTTTTTTTTTTTGACAAAAAAAAAAAAATATATCCAAGGACAAATTTTTTTGTTTATTGTTACTGTGGGGCGGGTATGATGGTGGTGGGAGAGGGGAGAGGAGTATTACGGTTAGGAACAATCGAAGATGTTAACAAAGTTGGTGATGGTGGTGAAGGTGGAGGAGATGGTGGGTGGTGATGGTGAAAGGTGAAAATGGTGATGGGTGGTGGTGGTGGTGGTGAAAGGTGAAGATGGTGGTGAGTCTGATTAGGGAAGAAGACAACGGGGAAGAAGACAATTTTTTAAGTCACTTGACCAAATTGTCCTGATTTAACGTCAAAAAGTTAACTGGGTTAAGTCCTTAGACTGTTTTGGCCTATTTTTTCAAAAGTCAGGGACTGTTCAAACAATTTTTAAAAGTTTGGACTGAAGTGATATATTGAATCAAACCACAATGACGGTTTTAATAATTTACTTTATTAAAAAAGTTAGTTGTCTTGCTGTAAAACTGAACAAACCAGAAGTTTATTTTTTTTCCTAAGATTTTTTTTTT
Source organism: Ambrosia trifida (assembly GCA_028751855.1). NCBI lineage: Eukaryota > Viridiplantae > Streptophyta > Magnoliopsida > Asterales > Asteraceae > Ambrosia > Ambrosia trifida. Next base: position 106,165,524 of record CM054124.1, on the reverse strand, counting down.
ACTTTAAAAACATTAGTAAATTTAAAAATCACTTTAAAACACGATTTCTTTCAGGACTGTTTTATATTTTGATTGTTGGTATCGTACCGTACCGTGTCAAACCGATCAACATCAAAACCCAAGGATCCACATCAAAACCAATACATTACATTACACTATATTAATAACCAAACTCATTTAAACAGTAACCAATGGCATTATTGTTATTTTATTATTTTTCAGGGTCAATTTCGTATAATAGCTAAACTGATTTGCATATGGGTGTCTCCCCTTACTACTACCACCTAGCTGCTCCAAAGAAAGCGTGTCACACAGCTAACATCTTCATCTCTTTCCAAAATCTTCACCTCTTAATCTCTCTCTTAAAAATCACGGTCTCTTTCTCTCACCACTATCCCCAACTTTTCTAATAACTCATACGGTTGAACCCCTTCTGCCGTGTACGACGGCGCTGTTTCCTGGCCAACATGCCCAGGCAAAGGCGTTTGTTCCATTACACATGTCCAGCTTTCCAATTGTTTTACATCCTTTTTACCAAAACTGCTTCTACACGCTTACAAAAACAAAGATAGCCGACGAACTCCGGCGACCGGCCCTCAACGCGATGAATCGGGCCACACTACTTGAAACTTGGATCGAATGGACCGAAAAATCATCAGCACTTCTTGGTTTTTCCTCTTTTTTCTAAAAACAGAACCATCATCACATCACCATACCGACTACTAGATCGGTGATAAATCCGTATACAGAACCATACGTATTCTTACCTCACCACGAGTACAGGTGACAAGGTTCTTTCGGCGACTGTAGCGTGATGACGAACTAGGGTTCAGCAGCAAACACTCGACTGGGTTGTTTGCTTCTTCTCCGCTCTCCGCTAAACGAATGGCTTTACATATTCCAAGTAACAGGTTAGTAATTTCCGTATTTGTTGCTTTCATATTTTCCCCATTTTGGATGTAATATTCTTCATTACTGTAGTCAATTTGTGGGTTTTTTATTGTTTTTCTTGAAGACTTTGGGTTTGTTGTGGGTTACATTAAAGTAGACTATTTTTTTATTTTCTATGATACTCATTTTAATATTTTTGTAAAATACTACAGCCTTTGATGTGATAATATTTTTATGGCAGAGGTAATTTTGATGTGTTTGATGATATTATTATTGTTGTTGTGTATTAAATTTGGTAATTTCCGATACTAGAAACCAATTTTGTTTGTGTTGGGATAGTGGATAATGTTGGCTATGTGATGTGGTATGGTATTGCATGGATTGATGGAACTGTGTTTATGTTTGATTGTAGGATTGGATATTATTTTGGTTTTTTCAAAACTGATTGCAGATGCGGTTCAGCCAAAAGAGGGCCCGGAAGACGTTGATAGTTCTAATAATTCAGACGTTGTATTCTTGCAGGTATTGTGGTTAATTTTCTTATGCATTTTTCCACATTTAGTTTAATTGATAGGGCTTTTTTATTGCATATACTTACTCTAATTCAATATGAGGTTTTGTTTGTGTTTTAAGATGCCGTATTCATGCGATTAACTAACTAATTGTGATTTGCTAATTAATTGTTGATCAGATGGCATCATATGATAAGAAGAGGAAGATGATATCTCATAATGTAAGAACATTATGCATAGAATGTCATTGTTTTGTTTACTCATCGTTCGATTTACACTATCTGACAATCGATTCAGCAGGTAATATGTATTTATTTATTTGCTAGACGATCTCTAAAGTTAACTTTTATGCTAAAAATACGTTGAGGTTGTTGTTTGAAATTAAGCGATGGGGCGTTTCTATATATAACTTCTTAGCGAGGCACAGCATGCCTCTGTTGTTCATGTTCATGGCAAGACAAGGTTTCATATAACCAAGAATTGTATGTGGTTCAACGGGTTCATGCTCGCCTTTTATGAATTTATGCATAGTAATTGTAGGTCTGGGATTCCCACTTTAGGAGTACCCCTTCCTCAGCGGATAGAAGTTGGTATGCCTTATGAGGCCTAAACCAAAGCTACAATTAGTTTTGGGTTCTTAAATAATTCAGGTTTTGTAGTTCAAGAGTTATGGCAATTATTATTTTACAATGGATTATATAATTGCAGTTAACCAAATACATATATTGTGCAATTCTTATTTTACAAACTACAATTTAATTGCGTTGAGTATGTATACAAAACTCAAATTGTTTTTGTAGTAATCTAAAAACAACTTTTGCCTAACTTCTGATTGATTTAGTTTGTTCTGTTTTTAGTTGCATCATTCTGAGATTGTTCATTCAGACCAACATATTTGAATATACATGAAAATTACGGTTTCGTATATGGGTTTTGACTTTTAAGCTTTTGCCTTTAATTTTTTTTTTTTATGCAGGATACCTAAGGCTTTAAAATCTGTACAATTTGAGGTATGTGTTTTCCATTTCTACTTCTGAGACCTTTTGTCTAGAAATAATTTAACAAACGAATAGGTGGTGTGATAATAGAATACATCGTGGATTGTATCAAGGAGTAGAGGAAGTGTTTTCATCTAACGGATCCGAGGTTAGACACGGGAAATTTGAATGACAAGCACTACAAGAAACCGGACCTTTAGCAACGGAATAAAAAAGACTTCTTGTGACGATACTTTGTCACGATAGGTTATGGCACGAAATTTCGCTGCAATAGGTTCACCCCTATTGTTCCGTCGTAATAGGCCATTGGTTTCGTCGCTATAGGTTGTTTTTATCTTTTTGGTTCATCAAAAATTGATATAGTTCGTCATTCTTTTAACCTTAATATACAATGAGATACACATTTATGCCTTTGTGTCACACCCCGCCCAGGTCGGGGCACTTACAGTGACCAGTCGGCACAAACTTAAGATGGAAACGTAATCTCATTACATAACTTAAGTATTTATTACAAGCCAGAGTGATTAAGCTACAACTAAACTCACAAAGCTTAACCATAGTAAGATGAAACATCTACAGTCATTCCACACTCTGCTAGGCACTCCTAGTCCTTGCACTTCCACCTGTGATACATGCTCGAGTAATAAAAATACGTCAACACAAAGCTGGTGAGTCACATAAACCGACTCATTAGTAAAACAAACACATAGCAGACACACCGAATACAACCACATAAACATTCACATTGATCAAGCAGTTACACACACAGTCTACCAATTCCACAGCAGACCCATGCCGTATACAATCACATAAACAATTTTATTGATCAAGTATGAGCTCCATGCATGTCACCATAATCATAATCCGGACTAGGCATTATATATTCACACCTACAGCCTCAAAAGCCGTAACAAGGCCTGTAAGTGTATGTCCACGCCTGGAAAATATAATGATCATTATAATATATATAACACCCTGGATGCCACGCACCTATGGTTCGATGCATATACATGCATGTCACCATAATCATATATCCGGATTAAGCATTATATATTCACACCTACAGCCTCAAAACCCATAACAAGGCCTATAAGTGTATGTCCACGCTTGGAAAATATAATGATCATTATAATATATATAACACCCTGGATGCCACACACCTATGGTTCGATGCATATACATGATCAATCACCACCAAAACAATTTTATGAGCAAGTATCACGTTTTGAAAATAGTTTAAGTAACGCACCTCTTTATTAGCCCTTTTGCAATTGATAATGCTAATACAACCAGGTAATATCTCAAGATCCTGATACAATTATACCACCTTAGGTTAAGTAACGGTACACCTAACTAATTATTGTTAGAGTTAGATATTAGTTAGCGCTACCTTATTTAAACATGGATGATCAGTCCATGCCTAACTAAGGCTGGGCTACCCAATATCCACCCCCAATAATAATCCTAATACCTAAAAATAATAACGCTAAACTACTACTAATAATAATGCTAATAAAAATATTAATGAACTAAACATAACTTAAACAAAAACATACCTTAAAACTATCTACGACCAGTTGATGTAAAGTATCCCATACTTGTGCTCCTACTCGTAGTCTAAAAATGACTATTACAACACCCAACGGGATATTGTAGGCTCGGGATTCTCTTTATATTATAAGAGTGTTCCCGTAAAAATTTTGATATGTATCTAAGCTTATTATATTATATATGCCTATATATAGAAAGATAACAGGCACCTCATATGCTTATTCTATCGATGTGCTAAAAACATTCTATTTATACATGGAGAAGTCTACTGAACTTCCTTATGAAATCGATGTGAGGACAACAACTTCTTTACAATTTTCTTTTTATTTCAATGAAGGACAATATACAAACTACATAACAAGAACATTTCGTTGTACTATTATAATAATTATATCATATTAATCAATGTTAATTAATTCAGCTGCTTAACTCGTTTTTCTCGTATAACTTCTAAAATATAACGCTTTATAGCAAGCCAAAATATACTGTTAAGACGAGCTAATTTTTATCTGCGCGTCAACCTAAGTTTCATTCAAAACAGAGCAGGATCAAATATAACATAATATATTATATTGTTACTAAACGATCTCCTATAATAGTAATTAATCGCCTAGATCTCACATCTCAAATAATCATGTTATCCGTCACTTACTCGTTAACTAATTTTTTTAAATACACGAGTATCCAACTCATCTGTCATTGATTCATTTTATCGTTCAATGACCCGTTTCATTCACTGATAAATATGAACCAACACATTTTATTTATATAACAAAAACGGGATGTTACACTTTGCATATCATATATTTTATAGCTTGTGTTTGTATGATAGTTTGTTATATTTTCTCAGTTCTATATAAAGCTTAAAAGGTTCAATGATTGTATCCTAATATGCTTAGAGTACTTCGCAATTTTGCGTATGATACTGATGGGTTTTCCATTTGCTTAACAGGTTGGTCGGACGAGTAATCTGGTATCTGGAATAGTTTGTCATATTTGATTTCAAGGGAGTCGCACAAGTTGCCCCTTCAACAATGAGTGGAATGAAACTACAAACCCAAACTCAAGAAAACGAAAAACGTTTATTATGCTGCACCGCATGAAATATTGTATACAAAATCTTAGACATGTGTGTTCAATCTTAAACGAAAGTAAAATGAGTGGGAGTGTATGCAAATTGCATCCTTATAATATTTTCTATAATAATATAACTTTTGTAATAATATTTGATCCCATCTTCGCGCCACGCGCGTCCGTCAAAACTGTTTTGACTGATCATTCGTCAGTTTTAGATCGATTGAAGCTTGGCGTCTAGGGGTTGGGGTTTTTTTTTTTCTAAATCGGATGGGTTGGGGTTTTTTTTCTAAATCGGATTAACGCCGTCGCAACGCGCGGTCGGGTAAAATCCTAGTTCTAGTTAAAACTTAAACATGTTTTTAACTTTACCTTTCTCGTCTCCTTCCATATGACAAACAGAAAATTAGGTCAAATAGTAACAATGGCGCCACTATTGAGTTCCATAATTCTTCTATCAGTTCTGTTCGCCCGATCGTTCTCCGTCGCCGTAGAGGTCAATGGGCATATCGGCGGTGACCGAGGAGCAGTTGAATTGGTGTCGCCTGTCGCTGAACAAAGGGATCGTTCTACCGTCTACGTCGCCGTTGCTGCTAATATTAGTTAGAAAAAGTTACTGTGTTTTCCAGATTTAAAAAAAATGATTATCATAACCTCCAATTAAACTGTTAAACAAAAGCTCAAATGTGAATAATAATATCCAACCGCCAATATTTGGTCGTTAGTTCATCGTCACAAGCAACCGTTTTAATATTCCCACAGTCTTATCCATACCAAATAGTCTTCTGACTATTTTTTGGTCAAATTTTGACTTTCTGTTAATTACTATGATCAAATTAACTTTATTTAACTTGCAGAACAAGTCACAGGTTATGTGTGTTAAGAAAAAAAAGCATCAATTTAGATTCATATTGGTTCTTCCTAACATTATTAATAATCCCTTCATACCAACATTAACATATTAATCACTTTTCAACTCTAAAGGTACCCACTTTGTCTCATGATCTCATCTTTCTATTCATTATAAGTTTCTTGATGCAACTGTTTGACTAATATCAACATCTTATTGACCCTTTTTTACTACAACTTCTGTTTTGTCTTTACAGGATCATTGATAACTCTTCACTCATGGCTGCAACATACCCGCATCAGCATTCGCGCCACGCGATCATCGCATTCGCCATTGGTTGCCTCTTTTTTATTTCATCAGATAGCATGTCTACACTCTTTCAAAAGCTAGACAAGAATATGACATGGTGGTTAATCACCACTTGTTTACTAGGATTTTTTTATATCTTTTCATCCCCTTTTAGAGGGAACACCATTAAACCAAGCTATACAAATTTTAGTATATGGTAAGTTATTTTATTTTATTATGATTATTTTTTTAATGTTTGGATAGTTTTTGATTTTAAAGTAATTAGAGTTTTTGTGTGTAGGTATATAATATGCTTATTAATGGCAGCTTTATATCATCTTCCTAATTTACAGCCAATGGGAGTAGATATGAGGATGAATTTATCATTGTTTTTTACAACATTCATTTCTTCCATTTTTGTTCTCACTGTTTTCCATTTAGTATTTCTTGGCCTTTGGTATATTCGTCTTGTTTCGCCTGCGGCTGGAAGGAGACCAAAGATATTGACTATTATTCAAAATTGTACTGTAAGATTAACTATATTGGCTCTTTGTTACATATGTTATTACATTGTGTTCATGGGCTGGAATTGCTAATTGTGTAGGTGTTAAGTGTAGCCTGCTGCGTGTTTTATAGCGTCTGTGGAAATTATGCTTTGAATGAAAGCCCATTTGGGCGAAAAGATTCGCTTTGGAAAACAGGCAAGCGAAGTGAATTGCGAGATGAATGTAAATCTTGGTTTGCTCAAGTTGGGCCGGCCCGTGAGCATTCAATTCTTTTTAAGTGGATTGTATTTGGAGAGGTACTGTTTCATTTTTGCTGCATTTGATGTCTGTGATCAGGTTATGATTAGCTTTCTTTGGTTTCTGTTTTTGCTTTTAGTCTTCAGATGAATTTTCGCCAATATTTTCGTTATGGGCAACGTTTATCGGGCTATATATTGCTAATTTTGTCGTGGAAAGATCAAGCGGGTAAGTGGATTATATATGTTATGTTGTTATGTAGTCATTTTTTTAAATATCGGTTTTTATTACATCAGATGGGCTCTTACCCACCCTCTATCGGCCGAAGAAATCCAGAGATTGAAGGATGAGCAACGAAAGCCTAAGTTCTTGGATATGGTTCCGTGGTACTCAGGGTAAAGCCACTCAGATTTCTCTTTAATTTAAGTAAATTCCAGTTAACTTAAATGGCTTGACGCCTCTAATATCATAAACGCATGCATATGGTGTTTATCCTTATAAATGGAAGTATAAATAATTAGATGTTGTGTTGCAGGACATCAGCTGATCTATTCAAGACTGTTTTTGACCTGCTTGTGTCTGTAACTGTTTTTATGGGGCGATTTGATATGCGCATGATGCAGGTTTTAGATATTCTATCTTTTTATTTTTTTATATTCACTATAACTTCGTTATTCTTGTGTTTATACGTTACTAATTATGACCCATTTTGTAGGCTGCAATGAGTGGTAGTCATGAAGTGGCTAAAGTAGAAGATTTTTTATATGACCATTTTAGTGAAAAGGATGACTTTTGGTTTGACTTTATGGCTGACACAGGGGATGGTGGCAACTCCTCTTATTCTGTTGCTCGGCTTCTAGCTCAACCTTCACTTGATGCTAAGAAGAAAGATTCTTCAATTAAATTGCCTCGTGGGGACCTTCTTCTTATTGGAGGCGATCTCGCGTAAGTTTCACTTTTGTAAGTGTTTTTTCATCACTTTTTTTTTTTATTAATATAAGCATTGGTTTTTCATAATTCATATTCAGGTACCCTAATCCATCAGCAGACACTTATGAAAAGCGTTTCTTTTATCCTTTTGAGGAGGCTCTTCGGCCACCTTCATGGTATAAAAAAGACCATATAGCTGTAAACAAGCCCGAGTTACCTGTTGGTGTTTCTGATCTAAAACAATATGACGGGCCACAATGTTTTGTTATCCCCGGAAACCATGGTGGGTACTTTGTCTAAATATTAGTTTCTGTAAGTTCAAATTCATGTTTTTTTGTTCTTTTTTTCAGATTGGTTTGATGGACTTCAAACTTTTATGAGGTACATTTGTCACAAGAGTTGGTTAGGTGGATGGTTAATGCCCCAAAAGAAAAGCTACTTTGCTTTGCAGCTGCCAAAAGGATGGTGGGTATTTGGTCTTGATTTAGCTCTTCATAGCGACATCGATAGTTATCAATTCAAATTTTTCTCAGAGCTCATACACGATAAGGTTAAAGAAAATGATCCTGTGATCGTCATGACACATGCACCAAATTGGATTCTTGATTACTACTGGAATGAGGCCACTGGAAAGAATGTGACGCACCTTATACGTGATCATTTAAAAGGAAGGTGTAAACTTAGAATAGCTGGGGATTTACATCATTATATGCGACATTCATATGTTCAGTCAGAAAAACCTGCAATGGTGCAACATTTACTAGTTAACGGGTGTGGTGGGGCGTTTTTGCACCCGACACATGTTTTTGGTAACCTCATTGAAGCACATGATGCAACTTATGAGACCAAATCCACTTATCCATCCGTTGAAGACTCACGCGGGGTATGCAGTAACACCTCACTATGTACAGTTTGTATCACATAGGTGGCAAAATGGGTGAATTTTTGTGGGTCAAAATGGGTTTGGTCTGATTGAGGTGACCTGTAAGTTTAATTCTTTAGCGTGTCAAATATGTTTACTTAAATTATACAAAGTCAATAATTATCTAAATTATGAACCAAATGATTTAGGACCTAGGAGGTTTTATGCATAAAGAATAATGCGGGCTTCGTGGGACTTTCGACCCATTTCATTTTAGTAACCTTTTTAGTCTACCCGTTGACCCGTTACAGACAAACGCAACCTGAGTCAACCTGTTCATTATTAAATTACTTCTTTTTTGTGGAACATTGTGGTATGCAGATTGCTCTCGGTAATATATTGAAGTTTCGAAAGGAAAACTGGCAGTTCGATTTCATTGGCGGGTCCATATACTTTATCTTAACCTTTTCAATGTTTCCACTGGTATGTACATTTAGAATTTTCCTGTTCTTTTTAGAAAAAAAGTTTCTGATAATCGTTTTCTTCTCTTTCACAGTGTAAGCTGGATCATATCCTACAAGATGATTCATTTTCTGGTATCTTAAAAAACTTTTTTGGCACGGTATGGGATGCGTTTTTGTACATGGTTGGTGAATCATATGTATCTTCTGTGGGTGCTTTGATACTATTGGTGTCTGCAATATTATTTGTTCCTTCCAAAGTTTCCAAGAAAAAGAGAGCAATAATCGGAGCTGTCCATGTTTCAGCCCACCTACTTTTAGCTCTAGTTCTAATGTTGTTAATGGAACTTGCTGTTCAAATCTGTATAAATAATAATCTTTTGGCAACATCAGGCAAGATTTATTCTTTTATTTTGTTATTAACTTAATTCAATCAAAATGTTTAGCATTTATAGTTTGTATACATGATACATGTGCAAATTTTGTTTCAGGTTATCACTCGTTATATAATTGGTATCGAACCGTGGAAAGTGAAAAATTTCCGGATCCCACAGGTCTTTGGGCGCGCGTAGAACAATGGACCTTTGGTCTTTATCCAGCGTGTATCAAGTATCTTATGTCAGCTTTCGATGTTCCTGAGGTTTGAATTATTTTAGATTTTCGGTATTTTAGTTTATTTTATTTAAAATCGTGTTACATTCTGTTAAATATTTTTGATGTATCAGGTGATGGCTGTAACGAGGACCAACATATGCAAAAATGGGATGGCTTCGCTTTCTAGAGGGGCTGCACTTATATATTATATCTCTGTTTTTCTATACTTTTGGGTGCTGTCAACTCCTGCAGTGTCGCTAATATTCGGAAGCTATTTGTATATTTGTATAAACTGGCTTCATTTGCATTTTGACGAAGCTTTTTCATCGCTTCGAATAGCTAATTTCAAATCATTCACACGATTTCACATCATGGCGGATGGAAATCTTGAAGTTTTCACTCTTGCAGTTGATAAAGTATGGAATTTTAGTACCATTTTTTTCTTTTTTCATTCCTTTGATTAACGTTTCGGGAATTCGATATGTAGGTTCCGAAGGAATGGAAGCGGGATTCTCATTGGCAGACAGAGTCAACAAAACAGAAGCACCAGCTTAGCCACCAGAGACAACATCCAAGTAAATGGAGTGCTAGAGCTTTTGATCAGGACCCGATTAATAAGGTTCGAATTGTCGATCAATTTGTTATTGAAAGAGATCAAGCAAAAGAAAATGTACCTGAAGCAGAGAATCATCACTAGGCTGGCATCTGCATATCAAAAAGATTTGTTTCACTTGTTTATTGTACCCACCACAGTAAATATTTGTGTATGTCATTAGTTTATATAAAATAGTTACATAGCTTTCAGTGTAAGAATTGGCAACATATGCTAACGTAATATTAATATGATTACATAAATACTTGTAATGCTCCCCAGCCTTGATACTTGGACATGCGCTCAATGCCCCAATATACATGCGCGCAGAAAAAACATGTTGTCGAGCCAATTTCTCAACGTGTAGATGTAAACAGCGCGCAGAAGTCCTGACAAGTAAATTTCTCATATGCCTCTTGGTTTAACCGACAAAAGTTTCCAACGTCGAATGGCACACGAAACATATCCATATGATTTTACCAACGATTAAAGTTGGCGAAAGAGTAACTGCAACAAGCTCTTACCAAATGCATACATTTGCACATCAACAAAACAAATGTACATCAAAATATGATCCACTCTACGAATAATATGATTTTTCACCAACTTTAAAAACAAATAATTATTCGTACATATACCTTACATAATAATTAGTTATAAAACAACTAAAATGTATTTATATATCGATAAATATATTATGGTCGGCATGTTTAAAGCCGGTGACTGAAACCCACGTGTTTCCTGATTGTGCAGCTTTCCTAAACCCAACCTTAAAATAAACAAACACAACCTAACCCATTTTTTTATTTATAAAAAAAAGCACAACTTGTTTTAGAAAATATCTCTGTAGAGCGGCTCCTGTAAAACCAACGGTCTAGATCACAACACCAGCATTTAATCCAACGGCTATACCAGTACCACCATCTAATTAACTATGTATACGTATAGACACACTATAAGCCGTACATTACATAAAATTTTGGCACAAGATAGAGGGAAGATGCAATCTAGTAAGCAGGATGGTGTGTCTGAATCCGAACAGCAGCAATGGGCGGCGGCGCCGATGTATTACGTGGCGTACAACCACCGTCGTCATGCTCCGGTGACGGTGGGAGAGAATAAAGTCATATGGGTTGGCGACCTTCATAATTGGATGGATGAAGATTACCTTCGTAACTGTTTTGCTTCAACTGGCCAGGTTATTATTAATTAATATTAATATTAATATATTTTCTGTTTTGTTATTAGTTAATGTTATTGATCATTGAATAAGCTTTTAATTTGGGATACAGGGTTATGCATTTAGTCATCTAGATCTCTATACTGATATAACAAACAAACAAAGTTAAGCCCCTAGGGGCCGCTTTATTGTGCCATGTAAGCGCAACAAAGGTTTTGGGCAACAATGGCGTCCCCGTGAATGGTTGGCCTAAAGGATCTTTGGGGGGGGGGGGGGGGGGGGGGGTGTTGGGGGCGCCACCCAGCTAAGGTGGTGGGAGTCACACCCGTAGTCTAATATTGGTAAAGTTTGGGGAGGGTAGGGTGGGGCAAACCTTTCCTCTATCCGGGAAGATACAGAGGCTGCTTCTGTTGAGTCTTTTGGCCTGCGGCTAAATTTTTTTTTTTCTTGACATGTAAATGTGCGAGACAGGGAATCAAAATAACAACAAATTACTAAAAATAAACTGTTGATAACACAAAATGGTAAGATGGTTACATAGCTATACGAATATACGATATGTATTTTTTTTTATGAATGGCGGAATGTATGAATAAAACTACTAACTAGCAAATACGATCTGTATATTGATATGCTTTACTTTAAAAAGAAAAGAGAGAGAGAGAGAGAGAGAGAGAGAGAGAGAGAGATTGAAATTTGATGTATTTAAGTAGGATTTGTAACGTTAATAGTGATTAGGGTTATCTAAAAAATGTTTTTTTTATTGTTCTTTTTGTATGTCACAGGTTGCCTCAATTAAGGTTATTCGAAACAAACATACAGGTTTCTCAGAGGGATATGGGTTTGTTGAGTTTCACTCCCATGCTGCAGCAGAAAAGGTGCTGCAGACTTATGGTTCAATTGTTATGCCAAATACAGAACAACCGTTCCGTTTGAACTGGGCTACGTTTAGCGCGGGGGACAAACGGTCAAACAACAACGGTTATGATCTTTCCATATTTGTTGGAGATTTAGCTGCAGATGTAACTGATACTTTATTGCATGAAACTTTTGCTGATAAGTATCCGTCTGTTAAAGCTGCTAAAGTTGTTGTAGATGTTAGTACAGGCCGGTCTAAAGGTTATGGTTTTGTAAGGTTTGGAGATGATAATGAGAGGACTAAAGCCATGAATGAAATGAATGGGGCTTATTGTTCCAGCAGACCTATGCGCATTGGTGCTGCAACCCCTAAAAGGTCTTATGCTTATCAACAAGGTACTTACTTTTAGGGTCGGGTTTAATGAACTTATAGTGGGTGTTTGGATGCACATTTTGAAAGTTAATATATGATATTAAGTTATTGTTATCAGATAATCAACTGTAAGACCATCCGTTGTCGGCCGTGAGCGAGCAGCCGCGAGCCATAGACTTCACTCTCAAGTAACCCAGTCACTTGACCCCGTTGTGGCTGGAGGTGAGCACCGGCGCGACCGAAGCTCACTTTCTCCTGTTAACACACTTGACCACCATCGCCTGTGCTCGCGCCGCGACTGTTCGCGTCGGGCTGTTGTAGCTGGGGGTGAGCACCGGGCTGAAACCTTGCTCGCGGCCCACAACGGACAGTCTAATAATGAAACACAATGTAGTTGCTGATGTTTGTAGTTGTAATAATTTGATAATTAGTTATTTTATTGTTTAGCGAATCTTGATAAACCAAACCTTGAAGGGGGTAGCGTATTAGTAAGCATGTGAGTCCTTCTGGCTGAGGTCTCAGGTTTAAAAAGTAATAGATAAACCCAAAAACTAATAGATAAAATGATATACATATAAGTCTTTCTAATTAGCTTAAAATGGGTGCTTACATTCAATTTTTGATTGCCATATTTGCTTTCCGCCAGGAGGATACATGTCGAATGGTGGTTCCCAATCTGATGGAGATTCAAATAACACAACAGTCAGTGCCCAAACTATTTCAACTATTGTTTTGGTTTATTGTTAAATAGTATTTCATCTTGTTTTTCTACCCGTTATGGGTTCTAGATTTTTGTCGGGGGCCTTGATCCTAGTGTTAGTGATGAAGATCTTAGGCAGCCATTTATCCAATATGGTGAAATTCTTTCGGTGAAAATACCTGTGGGTAAAGGTTGCGGATTTGTACAATTTGCTAACAGGTTAGATTTCTTTGTGGTATTAGTTGTTTTTTTTTTTTGGGTGACGGTGATAACCTATTAGGCTATTACCAATAAACTAAGCGGCCCGCCAATACTTTGCCAGCCAATGTGATAAAAGAAAACGCAGCTTGGGGCTGTGTAGATGGCCTTCAAAGGGGTTAAAGACGGAAAAACTTTGAAAGTTGGATTCGAACCTGGTCTCTATGAGAGACTCCGGCGCTAACCACTTTTCCACCCCTTGAAGGCTGTGTTACTAATTTAACTAAATATATTTTTTTCTTTTTTTATCTTTTTTAGTTACGAATAAGTTTGTATTATGTCTTGTGTACCTTGTATCAACAGAGCTAATGCTGAAGAGGCATTGCAAAAACTTAACGGGACAACAATAGGGACGCAAACTGTGCGTCTTTCTTGGGGCCGCAACCCAGCAAATAAGCAGGTATTGTTTCAGTAAATAAGTCGCCCCACTTACGGTGTGCGCATATAATGTATATATGTGTGGCCCTCAGGGGGCAAAAGTAAAGTTGCACTAGGTTTAATGTTATTTTACTAATTTCGTGAAAATAAGGTTAAAAACGACGGACGGTTAATCATGCATCATGTGGTGGCGTTGATAGCCAAAAGACAAAGGGGTACATGCACCTATCGGGTTTGTCCCGATTGCTAAGTGTTCTGTGCCTTATGTCCAAGGCTTGATACCAAACCACATCGAGTCGGGGGTCTCACTGGAAGCAGCCTCTCTATTCTTAGGGGTAGAGGTAAGGCTGTCTACATCTTACCCTCCTCAGACCCTACCCTAGCTTTGCTATGAGTGAGATTAACTGAGTATGATGATGATGATGTTTCAATAAATAAGCGCTTATATCAAATATAGTGGTATTTAGAGGCACATTGTATGATTAAAGTTAAAATAGTATAGTACTTAGTTCGGTACTTAAAATTTGCAGATGAGACATGATTTTGGGAACCAGTGGCTGCCGGCGTACTATGGAGGTCAGATTTATGATGGATATGGGTATGCTATGCAACCACAGTATGTCCCAATCATGTATGGTGCGGCATATAGAGGTTATGGCATGCATGGAGCACACCAGCAACAAGTAAACTGAATGGGTGGTATGAGTTCAACTCAATAAGACTTTTATGGATAACTATGAGCATGAATATTGATAGTAAAAATAGAGCTTTATTGCGCAATGAATGAAGAATGTGTCCAACTATGATTCCCTCGCTCCACACATCGAGCCTGGACTAAATTTTGGGTCTTTGATACTACTAGTGAGCTAATGTAAGAGATTTTAGCGAAAACCAATTTTTTTTCTTCATTTTTTCAAATGTGGACTCAACTCTGTTAACGTCTTTTTTAATCATAATAATCTATATTCTTAAGTATATTGTTCAACTAGATTAAGTCTAGGAATGAGCCTATTATGTGATGGAGATCTTGTGATAGACAAGATGCATTGAAATATACATGAGTTTACGATGCGTCGATATGATGTTGCTGTGCATGTCACTAAAATTGATTTGTACATTATATGGTACAGTTAAAAACATAAAGCTTTTAAATAGGCGTGTGCCGTTTAATCTTCTCATCCTGGGATGTGTTTTAACTGTACCAAAAAGGATTATAACTTGTGATACATATAATTTGACAAACTTATCATGTTTAGTTTGTAAATTCGTCAAAGAAGTTGAAAGGCGGTGGTGAATGGTGATGCGTGTGGTAGCATTGGTAGGTTGATGGTGTCAGCGGGCATAATTGGTGGTGACGGGTGTGGCAGCACTAGTAGGTTAATGATGGTGGCGGAAGTGGTAGGGGCGATGGGGGTAATGCGTAGTCCAAATTCAATGAAATATTAAGCAAACTCTTCTTAAAATTGTTGTTAATTAGCGACGATACAAGATAGAGCGTAGTATATGATCACTGTAGTAATCAAATATACCAACAAACTTGTACATTTACATGGTGTTTGAATGTGTGTTTCCACAATTTTTATAGCATCAAAGAATTACAACTAATTGTTACAAAGATTGATTCTCTCATATTACAATAATAACATGTTAATACTTGACTTCGGCTCATTTTGGCAATCTGTTTGAGATTCAAGTAAGGAGTACTTACCTAGTGTTATTGCAACATCCGTAAAATTATAAAAAGTTAACTATGTGTTGCAAGGTGATTAAAATAAGAGATAATTCAAAATCAGGTATTTTTAGATTACATATAAGACAAAAGATCAAATACAAACAAAATTATCGTGCGAACAATACGAACTGAAGGGAACAAAAAAAAAGTGGCGATGACATTTTCGTAAATAATGACCACCACTCTAGTTGTATAATTACTCTAGTGTATATAATTACTCTAGAGTAATTACCCTAGAGTAATTATATAATTACTCTAGTTATATAACTACGCTATATAATTACTTTAGAGTAATTTTATAATTACTCTAGTTATATAATTACGCTAGTTATATAACTAGAGTAATTATATAATTACTCTAGTTATATAAAGTTTCCAATATTTACAGAAATGCCACCGCGTGTTTTTTACTTCAGTTCGTACTGTTCGTACGATAAAGCCTATTTGTACGTGAACTTTACTCTACATATAAATAGTAAAAGCTTTTTAAGTTTCATTTATAGTTCTTCAATTAGACTATCCGCGCGAGCGGGATTACACGAACGGAGTTTTTGCACCAGTGTTCACCTCTAGCCACAACAGCCCCACGCGAACCTGGCGTGAGCGAGCACAAGCGACGGTGGTCGCGTGGGCTAACGGGAGAAACTGACCTTTGGTCGCGCCGATGCTTACCTCCAGCCACAACGGGGTCAAGTGATCGGGTGACTTGAGAGTCACGTTGGTGGCTCGCGGCTCCGCAATGGACGGCCTTACAAATAATATACGTTTTTCACATTTAATTTGTTAGTAATTAGATTTTTCTATAATAACTTATGTTCGTTAATATTCTTAATCTGAAAACACAATATAAATCTACAAAAATTAAATTTTCAATTCGTACAAACTCCCGTTATCTTGGAAAGACCACTGTGTTTAGTTTATGTATTTGTTTTTAAAGAATACACATGTTGTGAAGACTACCACATTTAGCAAAAAAAAAAATAATAAAAATTTATAATGGGCACCCAAAATACCCAAACTTGTTTCATCATGGGGTGCACACATAGTTATCATCTGCATCGCACCTGCATGATGACTTAGAAGTTAGATCTTGTAATGAACCGACGGTCAGGATTAAGTAACGTGGAGTTTTTATCCTCTCTTTTCTTGCTTTCTTTTTAAAAGACGATGGCTAAACAACTTCGGCCTCTAGACTTTGCGTTTTTTCTTCAATAAGTCCCTGAGCTTTCCAAATTTACTGATATGCCACAAAAAATAGTTTTATCATTTAGTGGCCCGGATTTTCGTTTATACATTTTAAATATTTTGGTTCATAAAAAATAACCTTTTTAAAAGATCGTGTTTTAGTTGTATTGAAGTTGAACGGTTGTCAATGACTTAACCCATTTAGATTTTGACTCAACTTAAAATAACATATAATTTATGTATTCAATTTGTCAATCCGTTTGCAACTATATTACAAATTTCAATTCATTTAACTCGTTTAGATGAAGCAGTCTAACGTTCATTAGGCTTGATGTTTTTGACAAGGACACACAGACATATTTGTCTCATCAGAGTTCAAATTCATTAATCTCACCCCCAATCTATCACTCCTAATTATTATTTTCATTATGTATGTATTTCAACATCTTATTCAATACCTTTGTTTTAAGCTATCTTTGTCTTTCAAGCGAATGACACTAACTTGAGGGAAAGATAATAAGGATCATCCATCAAGCTAATTGAAGAGGTATAAGTAATTATATCGCGGCTTGATCACCTGAGTCTCGGTCATAACTAAGTCCAGCAAGTTACAGAGTAACTTGAGGACTTGGGAAGACATGAAGAGGTATAAGCAATTATACCGCGGCTTGATCACCTGAGTCTCGGTCACAACTAAGTCCAGCAAGTTACAGAATAACTTGAGGACTTGGGAAGACATGAAGAGGTATAGGCAATTATACCGCGGCTCACTCAGGTACGAGCTCAGGACACCATGTTATGACCAAGTGGACTGACCGAAGGAAAGTACAAATCTCTCCCGGAAGTCAAAAGACTCCGGGTGATAGTACGAAAGGGGGTCCGAAGTATAGTACAACTTGGCTGACTAGTATAAATACCCCCTCTAAAGTACAATTGAGACACGAACACTCACACTCCGAACTCACTTTCTCTCTCTACTTTCTCTCACTAGAAAAATACTTATCCTCACGCCGGAGGGTGGTTACAGAGAGGCCCTCCCTCCTCCTCTGTAACGAGCCTAACGGTCTTTTACCTTGTGCAGGTTTAAGCTTAGGTTCGGAGCATTCAGATCCATCTCAAGTCGTGCCTGTTTTAGCTGTAATTTCAGGTTCGTCCACTTTTTGGATCTTCAATTGGCGCCATCCGTTTGTACAACCGTTTTCTATACCCTTAAAAGGTAAAGATCTCGACGGTTTTTTCCCATGGCGGCTTCATCCGAAGGTTTCATTATTGAAGATGTCACAAGCACCGAGCAGGGCGACGGAGCAACCACTGTTGCGTCCTCTGTTATCCTAACCCCACCTTCAGGGCTCACCAACATCGCTCGAACAACTCAAGATACCGCACCAGAGTTTGACGCAGATTTTCTGCTCAAGAATCGTGATTTCTTGCTGCAACTCAAAGCACAACAAGAAAAAGAAGCAAAACTTAAAAGTGTGCAGGTAAACTTATTCTCCACTGACGGAGTTCAAGCACCATCCGGACATGGTACGGGCCCTGTTGCACAAGTAACTTACTCCACCGTAGTTACTACTCCCGACCTAGGGACCCCGCAAGGGAGTTGTTTCCCATCGGGACACCACGTAGCCACGCAGCCTGTCACCACAGTAGCAAAACGACCAGCTGTTACAACCGCAGAGGATGATCTTACCACTCCTTATCGCCCAGCCTATATGGCTGCATACTCCAAGTTTGCCCCCCGTATCGCCAGCGCCCCCCTACCGGCAAAACTGAAAATGCCTACAACGATCAAAAGATATGACGGAACATCAGATCCGGATGATCACATACATGATTTCGGGGGAGCCGCGGAAATTGAACTATGGCCCATGCCTGCATGGTGTCACATGTTCGCCCAAACCCTTACAGGGGCAGCTCGGGTATGGTTCGACGGTTTGGCACCAGGTGAAATAGCAAATTGGACCGAGCTCCGCCGTGCTTTCCTACAAAATTTTTCTCAACAGCGGAGATGTTCAAAAGACATCACCGAGATTCACAACATCCGTAGGAAAGATGGGGAGTCACTGGAAAGGTTCATTGACAGGTTCAACAAGGAGAGCATGCAAATAAGTGGAGCTCTCGATCAACTGCGGATCTCCGGCTTTTGCCACGGAGTCCGAAACAATCAACTCGTAGAAAAGTTACATGAAGATCTCCCAAAAACTATGGAAGTATTAATGGAGCGAGCGCGAGCCTTTGCTCGAGGCAAGAGTGCTTGTAGCCAAACATATGACAATGAGTATCGATCTTCATCAAGAAGTAGTTCATGGAAGAAAGGATCAGGAGCTCCAAGCTCAGATCGAAGTAATTCCTGGGGAAAAAACAGGTCACAACCTTACTCAAGAAATGAAAAGAGTTCTACTGGCCGAAACTCTTCTTCACACCGGGGATCAACCTACTCCGATTTGCTAAAGTCTCCCAGTGAGATACTCAGCACGGAGAATGTAGATTTCCCCAAACCCCCAAGACAGAAGCCCACATCTGACAAGAACACCAAAAAGTACTGCGATTACCACCGAGCTAGAGGACATGATACTGATGATTGCTGGTCACTAAAGCAAGAAATCGAGAAAGCTCTTAAGGCAGGTAAGCTGTCCCATCTAGTAAAGGAGATCAAAGAAGGCAAACCCGGTACCACAAACATTCCAAATCCAAATGACCAAGCTGGGATACACATGGTCCGAACCATCAAGCAAAAAGGGGTAAAAAGAAGCAGTGATCACGTCGCGGAATGGATGGCCCAGCCCATCACTTTCCCTTCCATTTCACCAGAAGATTACAAAGACGGTCCTATAGTTGTGTCGGGGGTCGTGGCTGGACATAAAACTCGCCGGATTTATGTGGATGGAGGAAGCGCCACTGAAATCATGTACCTCCAATGTTTCCAGCTACTAGCCGAAGCATCCCAGCAAAAGCTAATCCCGGTGTCCATGCCTTTAATCAGTTTTTCAGGAGAAATCGTGCAGCCCATAGGACAACTGTCCTTACCAGTAACGTTCAGCTCGGGGAAATGCCAACGAACGGTAATCCTAACTTTCCTTGTAGTGGGCTCCAGGTCCGTACACAACATCATCCTGGGAAGACCAGGAATGAAAGCCTTTGGGATGGTAACATCTACCATCCACGGTGCACTCAAGTTCCCAACCGAAGAAGGTATCGCCACACTAGAATCCGAAGCCGGGCTCTCTGTTTCAGAAATCCGACAATCATTAGATACGAGCAATGATGAAGATCACCAGGGAAGCTCCGGCACTGCTGTAACTGAGAAATGGTCAATACACCCACGCTTTCCAGAACAAAAAATCTCCATTGGCGCGCAGCTCCCAATCAAAGCTCGAGAGGCACTCTGGAAGTTGCTCTCAAATTCTTTAGACGTCTTCGCCTGGGAAAACTCAGACATGACAGGAGTCCCAAGATCATTAGCAGAGCATAAGTTGAACACTTATCCCGGCATAAAACCGGTGGCTCAGAAGAAAAGAAGCATGGCCCCTGACCGTGTTAAAGCTATAGCGGAAGACGTCAAAAACCTGTTGAGCGCCGATATAATCCGGGAAGTGCGGTACCAAACGTGGGTAGCCAATCCCGTCTGTCACACCCTCAAATTCCACTTGCGGGGTTTTACCGCGAGGCGCATGACAAACCAGGATTCAAGTCAACGGTCACAATAAACAACACTATATGCATAACACAAAACCCAAAAGGTATAATTATAAAAGCATAAACTGTAGCGGAAGCTTTAAATGTTTACAACCCAAAAGACATAGTTTAAATGTTTAATGAAGACCATGCTCTAAACCCTAGACGCCCGTGCCGACTCGTGCGCCTAGATCCAGTTGTTGCTACCTTAGCGACCTGAGAAAAACATGCCAAAAGATGTCAACATATAATGCTGGTGAGTTCACAGGTTTGTTCAAAAAGAGTTACCAAGCGATACCATGTCCATACTATATCAACACTACCAAGTACGCTAGCTAGGCGTATATTTTATTACTACTACGATTGGAAACCATTACTGGACACGTTTAGCAATGTTTAGCATGTTTAGCAGCCCGTAATGTTCAGCACAATAATGTTCCTGTTCGAGACAATATGCACCCGCCCGGCCCTCCAAGCCGACGAGTGGGGCAGGTCACGCCCAATAGATCTATCCACATTTCCCCCGTTGTGCAAATCCGCACATTCATGGTTTCCCCCGGGACTTTCCAAAAGATCGTATAGCAATATAAAGTTAAAACCATAGTATGACATATGTTACCAAACTGTTTAGCGCATGTTTTCTCCCCCAGAAGTTAAAGCAGTAAAAGTGGGGCCGTGAACTCACCTTAGATAGCGTTCTTCAATTATAAGTAAAGATGTTTGGCCCTTGATAATTCCTCTACCGGAGATCTATTAAAATGTTCACGTAAGTGTTCCGACTAATAACCATAAGGTTATCTAGCCCCCGATTGTCCAGATCGTAATCAAGTATGTTTTAAAACGTGTTTAAATGTTCAACCGACACACTAGACCGACCCGCCATCCCGTTGGTGACCCATTACCCTAACTAATCAAGTACACATAGATTACACGCAAGGTTCAAGCATAAAACACTTAGTTTGCATCAAAAATCTCTTTTTTTTTTGTCAACGTAGGGTCGAATGTAGTTCCGGGTGGTCGAAGGTGGCTTGTAAGTGGTCGAAGGTGTTTCTGTTTGGTCGAAGGTGTTCCTGAAATTCCACCTTCGCCCCTTTTCCTTCCACCTTCGCCCCTTTGTAGCACATTCGCCCCTTTGTCTTCCACCTTCGCCCCCTGGAATCCACCTTCGCCCCCCTGGAATCCACCTTCGCCCCTGATGTCAGATTTTTCCAAAAACGCGTCGAAAAACATCCGAAAACATCACGAAACATCACGAGTTACTGCAGTCAAGCATCATTAGTATATTCCTACGAAACCCTACCAATTTTACCCCAAAATCTATCCGTTTTACAAGTTTCCTAAAATGGTAAATTATGGAGATGTCACATCACCATGCATGAAGATATTACCCAATTAGGAAACTTTCTGAATTCGATCAATAATCAGTTTATCATACTCGGATCATTATGAACAAGAAACCCCTATCAAAACCTTATCATAATCATCCCAAAACAACCCTAAATCTAACTAAAAACCCCCCTTTAATCATCAAAACACCATCAACAATCAAAGGTAACATATTTCAATCATAACCCATCATTAATAACAGCCCTAAGTTGTTGTCATATCATCTATACAACAAGTAATCATCAAACAATGCATACTATCATACTAACACATGTTTATTTGCATAAAAACTCATTGTTTATGAATAGGTTTTGGTTAGGAAAGGTTTTTATTCATAAAATAGGTTGATATCAGATCTGGACCCATTGGGGTTTAGATTAAAACAAGCCAAAATTGTTTAAAAAGGATTTGTAATGAAGAACACACCTTAGATCTTCACTTGTAATGACTTAGAGAGTTAGGTTATGAAAAACAAGCTCAAAAACTCCTTCCCCAATGTTAATAGCTGATAGAGAGTGTTTAGAGGCGTTTAGGGTTTGTGAAATGGTGAAAAATGGCTAAGGATGGTATTTATACCATCTGCACGTTCGCCCGGTTCGTGGGGTCGAATGTGGAACTTTTCCACATTCGCCCCTTTTTAGTGGTCGAATGTGGAAATCTTCCACATTCGCCCACTTTTTAGTGGTCGAATGTGGAATTCTTCCACATTCGCCCACTTTGTTCTACGTTCGCCCACTTTTCAGATCTCATTTCCACATTCAGGTCATCAGCACTTTTTAACACATGTTAGCAGCACTTTTAACACATGTTAACCTTTTTCCAGTTTATCGTGTTTAACGCATTCTAACACATCCTAACACATAAACAAGCATCTATAGTCTATACTTAGCATGTTTAGGCACGTATAATCATTCGTACATCATTTAAGCAAGTGTAAGCATACAATCCACCACACAACCCGTAATCTACACATATACTTAATTAGTTCATGTAATGTCACCAACGACGGAACCCGATACTAATGTATTCCCCAAAACGACTCCCAATGATCCTCCAGATCATTGACCCTGGACAATCCTAATTGACCCGACTCAATTAACCCAGTTAAGTTTGTTTATAAACGTTTCTCGCTAAGGTAGACTTAGATGTTACTATTATGTTTAAGCCGAACATGCCGGGTGTCACATCATCCCCACGTTGAAAGAATTTTCGTCCCGAAAATTGCACGAAGCCCAAAAATGAAAAAGACGAAAAGAAAGAAAACGAAAAGAAAGGTTACCGGTTGTCACATCATCCCCACGTTGAAAGGGAATCTCGCCCCGAGATTCACTCTGCTTCAGCAGTAACATGCCTGGACTCGAACGCGCGCTTCGGAAAGAGATGAGGATACTTAGATTTCATCTGATCCTCCCGTTCCCATGTGAACTCAGGTCCACGGTTAGAGTTCCAACGGACTTTAACGATGCGGATTTTACTCCGACGAAGGCTACGAATCTTGTAGTCGAGAATCTCAACAGGTTCCTCCACAATGCGAAGACGATCATCAACCTTGATCTCTTCCAGTGGTACAATGAGAGATTCATCAGCCAAACACTTCTTCAAGTTAGACACATGGAAGACGTTGTGCACACTACCGAGCTCCGCCGGTAAGTCAAGTCTATATGCCACCGGTCCAATCCGATCCAGGATTGCGAACGGTCCGACATAACGAGGGTTAAGCTTGCCACGCTTTCCAAAGCGTATGACGCCCTTCCATGGTGAAACTTTCAGAAGTACCTTGTCCCCAACCTGGAACTCTAAAGGTTTTCGACGGCGATCGGCATAGCTCTTCTGACGATCCCGTGCAGCAGCCAAACGTTGACGGATCTGTACGATTTTCTCCGAAGTTTCGTACACGAGTTCCGGACCAGTGAGCTGGCTCTCGCCCACCTCGGCCCAACAAAGTGGTGATCGGCATTTCCGTCCGTAAAGAGCCTCGAACGGAGCTGCCTTGATGCTAGAGTGATAGCTGTTGTTGTAGGAGAATTCCACCAACGGCAGGTGAATCTCCCAACTTTTGCCAAAATCGATGACACATGCCCGCAGCATGTCCTCCAGTGTTTGTATCGTCCGCTCACTCTGCCCGTCAGTTTGCGGATGATAAGCCGTACTCATATCCAGCTGAGTACCCAGGGCCTTATGAAGAGCCTTCCAGAAACGCGAAGCAAAGCGGGAGTCACGATCAGAAATGATAGAAACAGGCACCCCGTGCCGAGAAACCACCTCCTTAAGGTAGAGCCGAGCCAACCGCTCGAGTCCATCCGTTTCCTTAATAGGTATGAAGTGTGCCGATTTCGTCAACCGGTCGACGATCACCCAAATCATGTCACAGCCACTTGGTGATCTTGGTAGTTTGGTGACGAAATCCATCGTGATCCGCTCCCACTTCCATTCTGGAATCTCAGGTTGCTGTAGGAGACCAGACGGCTTCTGATACTCCACCTTGACCTTAGCACAGGTCAAGCATTTGCTCACATAGGAGGCTATATCAGCCTTCATGTTCGGCCACCAATAAAGTATCTTCAGATCCTGATACATCTTATCGGAGCCTGGATGAATAGAATACCGGGATTTGTGAGCCTCGTCCAAGACAAGCTCCCGTAATCCCCCGAGTAAAGGAACCCAAACACGCCCAGCGAAGTAGTGTAGGCCATCAGACCTAAGCTCAAGGTGTTTGTCCGCACTGTGCATCGTTTCGGCCTTAAGGTTTTCCTCCTTCAAGGCATCCACCTGAGCCGAACGGATCCGGTCGGGTAAGGAGGAATGAATGGTAAGCTGCAAGGCTCGGACACGCCGAGGCTTCGCCGACTCTTTCCTGCTCAAGGCATCCGCCACAACGTTCGCCTTGCCAGGATGGTACTTAATCGTACAGTCGTAGTCGTTCAAGAGTTCAACCCAACGACGCTGCCGCATGTTTAACACCTTCTGGTCGAAAATATGCTGGAGACTCTTGTGATCGGTGTAAACTTCACACTTGGTACCGTACAAGTAATGTCTCCAGATTTTCAACGCAAAGACCACTGCACCCAGTTCTAAGTCATGAGTAGTGTAATTCTTCTCATGAACTTTGAGTTGACGAGAAGCATAAGCAATAACCTTCCCGCGCTGCATCAACACGCAACCAAGACCCCGTATGGAAGCATCACAGTACACAACGAAATCATCCGTACCCTCAGGAAGGGATAAGATAGGTGCAGAACAAAGTTTAAGCTTCAGCATCTGAAATGCTGATTCCTGTGGTTCGTCCCAGTCGAACTTTCGGTCCTTCTGGGTGAGAGCGGTGAGGGGTTGAGCGATCTTCGAAAATCCCTCGATAAAACGCCGATAGTAACCTGCAAGACCCAGGAATTGCCGCACCTCAGGTGGCGTCTTTGGTGCTTCCCAGTCTTTAATGGCTTCGATCTTAGCCGGATCGACATGAATTCCCAGTTCATTCACCACATGCCCTAGGAATTGAACTTCACGTAACCAAAAATCACACTTTGAGAACTTAGCATACAATTGCTCCCGTCTCAAAAGTTCCAAGACCAACCGCAGATGTTCCTCATGATCCGCCTTGTTCTTGGAATAAATCAGAATGTCATCAATGAACACGATGACGAACTTATCCAGGTACGGTTTACAAACGCGGTTCATCAAATCCATGAACACCGCCGGTGCGTTAGTGAGACCAAAAGGCATGACCAAGAACTCAAAATGGCCATAGCGAGTGCGAAAAGCAGTCTTCTGGATGTCAGCTTCCCTGACGCGCAACTGGTGATAACCGGACCGCAAGTCAATCTTCGAATAATAGCTGGAGCCCTGAAGCTGGTCAAAGAGATCATCAATGCGAGGAAGAGGATAACGATTTTTGATGGTCACTTTGTTCAGCTCACGGTAATCAATACACATACGAAGGCTCCCGTCCTTCTTCTTCACAAACAAAATAGGAGCTCCCCACGGGGAAGAACTCGGTCGGATGAAACCCTTTTCCAAGAGTTCCTGCAACTGGCTGGACAACTCTTGCATTTCGGGAGGTGCAAGACGATACGGAGCTCGGGCAATAGGAGCTGCGCCCGGAGAAAGATCAATACCAAACTCAACCTGACGATGGGGAGGAAGACCAGGCAAATCATCAGGAAACACATCAGGAAAGTCACGAACCACCGGGATATCCTCGATCTTCTTCTCACCGTCAGTAGAAACGTTAACAAGTGCCAGAATGGCCGAACAGCCCTTCCGAAGATACTTACGGGCTTTCATGCTGGAAATGATACTCAGCGGAGCACCGCTTTTCTCGCCATGAACCGAAAGAATTTCTCCATCGGGGAGAGGGATCCGAATAACCTTGTCAAAGCAAACAATCTCCGCACGATACAACGATAACCAGTCCATGCCCACAACGACATCGAAACTACCCAAAGGTACAGGCATAAGGTCAATGGGGAATGACAGACCCGACAGTTCCAAGTGACACTCCCTAAGGATATGAGTTGCCTCGATGTTCTTACCATTAGCCAATTCTATCAAGTACTTAGCCTCTAAAGGTGTGGGTACTATATCTAGCAACTGACTGACATCCACAGATACGAAGCTCTTATCGGCACCAGAATCAAATAAAACAGAAACATAGCGATTGTTGAGAAGGAACGTACCGGTAACTGTGTCTGGATCCTGCCTAGCCTCTGCAGACCCAATGACGAAAGCACGCGCAGTCCTGCCTCCGCCGCCATTCCCGTTACCGCTACCGTTTCCGCCCCTCCCATCATCGCCCTGCTTCAGCTTGGGACAATCACGCTTGAAGTGCCCCGTGTCACCACAGTTGTAACACCCCTGCCTCCCCTGAGTCCCCTGAGCAGCAGGAGCAGGAGTAGCCGCAGGAGTCTGAGTTGGGGTGAGCGCCACCTTGCAATCCTTAGCATGGTGTCCCAACTTTTGGCACCGATGACAACGAGCTCGATCACAACTTCCCGAATGATGGAAACCACACTTGTTGCACTTGGGATGCTTCCCGACATACCCACCCGTCTTCGCCCCAGAAGAAGACCCAGACGTATCAAACTTCTTCGCCGGCTGAGCTGGCACCACACTCTTCCCCACACTCTCCCACTTCCTCTTGTTCCCCTCAGCAGCCTTCACAGTAGTACCCTTGGGTGGCAAAACGCCTTCTGCCACCTTCAGGTTAGTCATCCGATGAGCTGATCGGACAACTTCAGCAATAGTGGGAAGATTCCCAGCAGCCACCAACCCAGCGATCTCGGGCACTAGTCCAGACACATAGTGCTCGATCCTCCTGTACTCGGGTGTGTGTAAGTCAGGACACAACACCGCCAGCTCGTTCCTCCTCACAGTATACTCCTCAACCTCCGACCCAACCATCTTGTAACTCCAGACCTCATGCTCCAACTTCTGTATCTCCTCCCTCGGACAGTACTCACCTCTCAAAAGCTGCACAAACTCCGCCCAAGGCATAGCAATAGCCTCTCCCAGTCCCATATTCTGAGTAGTAGCATTCCACCACGACAATGCAGGCCCCTCAAATGTCGCAGTAGCATACTTCACTCGGTCCCCAGCAGGACAGTTACACATGACAAACACAGATTCAACCTTCTCCAACCATCGGAGCAGTCCCACTGCCCCTTCAGTACCAGCGAAGTTATGGGGCTGACAGTCCCTAAACTTCTTATAAGAGCACTGAGGTGGGGGTGGATTGGCACCAACACCTGAAACACGGTACACAAGTAAAACACAAACGAAAGGACACGAACTTCAAAAATGAGGCAAGGTCGACAGAAATCAACTCACCACCCATGGCATTAATCCCGGCCTGGAAATTAGCCATAGCCATGTTCACTTGCTGCTGGAGCAAGTTGTTCAGCTCAGCTTGGGTCATGTTGATGTTCCCACGGCCACCGCCTCCGGCACGACCACCGCCGCCACGACCACCACCACGACGTCCACCACCACGAGCACCAGACATGATCTAACAAACCAAGAAATCGAGAGATTCAGATTCACTTCCAGTGTCAACCACTAGAATTTTCAAGAGTTAACCTAGGGACAAATTCAGGACCATACATCCAAACTTGAAGTCCATCGGGATTTTCATGCATCCCAGTTTATTATTTCGTGTGCACCCGAAATGATAAACTGCTCTACATGGTCCTCCAGATGTACCCCTAATTTAGACCCCAGTCACCGAACATTGTCGCCTATGTGGCAATAGGTGCAAGTGTAAGAAGGCATGTGTGTGCAAGAACCAACAAATCAACCCCTCCTCCTTCAATCCAGAAGAAGAGGACAAGAGTAGGTAAGAACCCAAATAAAAACGGATGATGTAACAGAGAAGTGTGATGATAATGTAACGACACCCCGACAAAGTTAGTACATGTTCCAAACCGACACAAGTATGTGACCGTCTAGTGTGTGCGACTCGGCTATAGACTAGACTCTAAATGCAGTCCTAGTTCACTATAACCATTGGCTCTGATACCAATCTGTCACACCCTCAAATTCCACTTGCGGGGTTTTACCGCGAGGCGCATGACAAACCAGGATTCAAGTCAACGGTCACAATAAACAACACTATATGCATAACACAAAACCCAAAAGGTATAATTATAAAAGCATAAACTGTAGCGGAAGCTTTAAATGTTTACAACCCAAAAGACATAGTTTAAATGTTTAATGAAGACCATGCTCTAAACCCTAGACGCCCGTGCCGACTCGTGCGCCTAGATCCAGTTGTTGCTACCTTAGCGACCTGAGAAAAACATGCCAAAAGATGTCAACATATAATGCTGGTGAGTTCACAGGTTTGTTCAAAAAGAGTTACCAAGCGATACCATGTCCATACTATATCAACACTACCAAGTACGCTAGCTAGGCGTATATTTTATTACTACTACGATTGGAAACCATTACTGGACACGTTTAGCAATGTTTAGCATGTTTAGCAGCCCGTAATGTTCAGCACAATAATGTTCCTGTTCGAGACAATATGCACCCGCCCGGCCCTCCAAGCCGACGAGTGGGGCAGGTCACGCCCAATAGATCTATCCACATTTCCCCCGTTGTGCAAATCCGCACATTCATGGTTTCCCCCGGGACTTTCCAAAAGATCGTATAGCAATATAAAGTTAAAACCATAGTATGACATATGTTACCAAACTGTTTAGCGCATGTTTTCTCCCCCAGAAGTTAAAGCAGTAAAAGTGGGGCCGTGAACTCACCTTAGATAGCGTTCTTCAATTATAAGTAAAGATGTTTGGCCCTTGATAATTCCTCTACCGGAGATCTATTAAAATGTTCACGTAAGTGTTCCGACTAATAACCATAAGGTTATCTAGCCCCCGATTGTCCAGATCGTAATCAAGTATGTTTTAAAACGTGTTTAAATGTTCAACCGACACACTAGACCGACCCGCCATCCCGTTGGTGACCCATTACCCTAACTAATCAAGTACACATAGATTACACGCAAGGTTCAAGCATAAAACACTTAGTTTGCATCAAAAATCTCTTTTTTTTTGTCAACGTAGGGTCGAATGTAGTTCCGGGTGGTCGAAGGTGGCTTGTAAGTGGTCGAAGGTGTTTCTGTTTGGTCGAAGGTGTTCCTGAAATTCCACCTTCGTCCCTTTTCCTTCCACCTTCGCCCCTTTGTAGCACATTCGCCCCTTTGTCTTCCACCTTCGCCCCCTGGAATCCACCTTCGCCCCCCTGGAATCCACCTTCGCCCCTGATGTCAGATTTTTCCAAAAACGCGTCGAAAAACATCCGAAAACATCACGAAACATCACGAGTTACTGCAGTCAAGCATCATTAGTATATTCCTACGAAACCCTACCAATTTTACCCCAAAATCTATCCGTTTTACAAGTTTCCTAAAATGGTAAATTATGGAGATGTCACATCACCATGCATGAAGATATTACCCAATTAGGAAACTTTCTGAATTCGATCAATAATCAGTTTATCATACTCGGATCATTATGAACAAGAAACCCCTATCAAAACCTTATCATAATCATCCCAAAACAACCCTAAATCTAACTAAAAACCCCCTTTAATCATCAAAACACCATCAACAATCAAAGGTAACATATTTCAATCATAACCCATCATTAATAACAGCCCTAAGTTGTTGTCATATCATCTATACAACAAGTAATCATCAAACAATGCATACTATCATACTAACACATGTTTATTTGCATAAAAACTCATTGTTTATGAATAGGTTTTGGTTAGGAAAGGTTTTTATTCATAAAATAGGTTGATATCAGATCTGGACCCATTGGGGTTTAGATTAAAACAAGCCAAAATTGTTTAAAAAGGATTTGTAATGAAGAACACACCTTAGATCTTCACTTGTAATGACTTAGAGAGTTAGGTTATGAAAAACAAGCTCAAAAACTCCTTCCCCAATGTTAATAGCTGATAGAGAGTGTTTAGAGGCGTTTAGGGTTTGTGAAATGGTGAAAAATGGCTAAGGATGGTATTTATACCATCTGCACGTTCGCCCGGTTCGTGGGGTCGAATGTGGAACTTTTCCACATTCGCCCCTTTTTAGTGGTCGAATGTGGAAATCTTCCACATTCGCCCACTTTTTAGTGGTCGAATGTGGAATTCTTCCACATTCGCCCACTTTGTTCTACGTTCGCCCACTTTTCAGATCCCATTTCCACATTCAGGTCATCAGCACTTTTTAACACATGTTAGCAGCACTTTTAACACATGTTAACCTTTTTCCAGTTTATCGTGTTTAACGCATTCTAACACATCCTAACACATAAACAAGCATCTATAGTCTATACTTAGCATGTTTAGGCACGTATAATCATTCGTACATCATTTAAGCAAGTGTAAGCATACAATCCACCACACAACCCGTAATCTACACATATACTTAATTAGTTCATGTAATGTCACCAACGACGGAACCCGATACTAATGTATTCCCCAAAACGACTCCCAATGATCCTCCAGATCATTGACCCTGGACAATCCTAATTGACCCGACTCAATTAACCCAGTTAAGTTTGTTTATAAACGTTTCTCGCTAAGGTAGACTTAGATGTTACTATTATGTTTAAGCCGAACATGCCGGGTGTCACACCGTCCTAGTCAAAAAACATGACGGAGCTTGGAGAATGTGCGTAGATTTCAAAGATCTCAACAACGCTTGTCCAAAGGATTGTTATCCTTTGCCAGAGATCGATGTGAAAGTAGATGCTGTGGCCGGATTCCGACTAAAGTGCTTCCTTGATGCCTATAAAGGGTATCACCAAATTCAAATGGCCGAGGCCGATGAAGACAAAACGGCCTTCGTCACAAACAGCGGCTTGTACTGCTACAAGAAGATGTCGTTCGGTCTAAAAAATGCCGGCGCCACATACCAAAGATTGATGGACGCAGCTTTCAAGAATCAGATCGGAAGAAATTTGGAAGTTTATGTGGATGACGTAGTCATTAAAAGTGGCACGGAAGAAACCATGATCAAAGACATTGCCGAAACTTTTGCTAAGTTTCGAGAAATAAACATGAAACTAAATCCCAAGAAATGTTCTTTCGGCCTAGAAGAGGGGAAATTCCTGGGGGTACTAATGTCCCGGGATGGAATAAAAGCCAATCCGGAAAAAGTTGAGGCAGTACTAAAAATGCAGCCCCCTCAAGATCTTAAAGAAATGCAGTCTTTGAATGGGCGATTAGTGGCCCTGCACCGGTTTCTCTCCAAGGCCGCAGAAAAAACCCTGCCATTCATGAATGTTCTAAAGAAGAGTTTGGGAAAAGAACAGTTCCAATGGACAACGGAAGCTGGTGTCGCCTTTGATGAGTTGAAGAAATGCCTGATCAACCTGCCAACCTTAACAGCCCCCGAGCCCGGGGAGACACTCACGGTATATCTCTCAGCTTCGGAAGGAGCTATCAGTTCCGTCCTCATCGTCACCAGAGCCACTGTTCAGCTCCCGATATACTATATCAGCCGAGCCCTACGAGAATATGAGGTCCGATATCCGATCCTAGAAAAGTTGGCTCTCGCCCTGGTTCATACTTCCAGGAGACTCCGTAGATATTTCCAAGCATTCAACATTGAAGTACAATCTGAACAGCCGATCCTCCGGGTACTTCGGAAGCCAGAGGCCTCCGGTCGAATGGCCAAATGGGCCATTGAACTCGGTGCTTTTGATATCACGTACAAAACTAGAGGGCCAGTAAAGGGCCAAGCTGTGGCTGATTTCTTGGTAGAAATTCCCCTATCCACAGAAGCCGAGCTTCAACATACTCCAACAAGTACCTGGTCCCTCTACACAGACGGGGCTTCGGGATCGGAAGGATCGGGCGCGGGAATGGTCTTACAAGAAGCTGAGGGAAAAGAGTTGCTTTACGCCATCCGGTTGGATTTCAAAAGCTCCAACAATGAGGCTGAGTATGAGGCACTCATAGCAGGACTCCGGCTGGCTATAAAAGTCGGAGCCAAGAAGGTACTCATACTACTATAAAAAACTCCCTGCTATAAGCAAAGTTCGTCCAAAAAATTCTAACATGCTGTAAATACCGCAGGTCATCTCACATGTCGATTCTTTATTGGTGGCTAATCAAATATCTGGGGAATATGAGGCTAAAGAAGCCAACATGATTCTATACTTAGCTGAGGTACGGGTATTACCCAAAACCATCAGATCAAAGATGATAGCACCAACAAAAACGACTAATCCTTGCTTCAAATGCAGGCTAAAAAATTGATGAAGCAATTCGAAGCTTGTCAAGTGATCCATATACCAGGAAGCAAGAATAAGAAGGCCGATGCTCTGAGTAAACTGGCCGCATCAACTGATGACATCACCCAGCAAGAAGTACACATGGAAGCCCTACAAGGCCCATCCATTCAAGCAACCACAGTACTATCCGTTGATACAGCACAAGATACTTGGATGACTCCTATAGTCCGGTACCTGGTGCACGATGTCGTACCAGAAGACAAAGCCAAGGCCCGGAAGTTGAAAGTAAAAGCCCTCCAATACCAAGTCGTTGACGGTCAGTTATATCGAAAAACATTCTTGGGACCACTCTTGAAGTGTGTCGACCTGGACGAAGCTTCATATATCGTCCAAGAAATTCACCGTGGCATATGCGGTATTCATGCAGGTCCCAGAATGGTGGTAGCCAAGATAATGAATGCAGGATATTTCTGGCCAGGCATGCACAACAGCGCCGTTACTGAACTGCAGAAATGTGAAGAATGTCAGCGACATGCACCTGTCAGCCTCCGAGCTAAAAACAACCTCATCCCCGTGACTGCGGCATGGCCATTCCAGCAATGGGGAATCGATATCGTCGGGCCATTTCCTAAATCCACAGGGGGCATGAAGTTCTTGTTAGTGGCGGTGGATTATTTCACAAAATGGGTTGAAGCCCGTCCACTATCAAAAATATCCGGAAAAGAGGTGAAAAAGTTTGTATGGGAACAGATAGTATGTCGTTTTGGCCTCCCTCAGACAATCATCAGTGATAATGGGACGCAGTTCGCAAACAACCCGTTCAAGAAGTGGTGCCAAGATCTGCATATCCAACAGTCGTTTGCCTCGGTGGCACATCCGCAGGCAAACGGGCAGGTCGAGAGAATCAACAGAAGCTTGGTAGAAGGAATAAAGAAACGATTAGGGCGAAAGAGGAGCGGCTGGGTAGACGAGCTCCCCAATGTCTTATGGGCTCACCGTACTAACACAAAGACAAGTACTGGGGAAACGCCTTTTAGTTTAACCTACGGGACTGAGGCCGTAATCCCCGTGGAAATTGGCTCCCCATCTCTACGGGTCCAACATGTCAGCAATAATGACCAGGAGCTACGGATGAACCTAGATCTGCTTGATGAAAGGCGAGAGGCCGCGGCCATCAAAGAGGCGCGGTACAAACAAGAGTTGGAAAAATTTTACAACTCTAGGGTGAAAGAGGTCCGGTTCAAACCAGGGGAATATGTGTTTCGTTGCAACGAAGCCAGCGGGGTTGAAAAAGGAAAAATGGCCGCTTCTTGGGAAGGGCCGTACATAATCAAGACCGCTGGAGGGAAAGGCGCCTACACCCTCCAAACCCTAGAAGGGAAAGATGTAC
Source organism: Ambrosia trifida (assembly GCA_028751855.1). NCBI lineage: Eukaryota > Viridiplantae > Streptophyta > Magnoliopsida > Asterales > Asteraceae > Ambrosia > Ambrosia trifida. The sequence goes on along the minus strand of CM054124.1, from coordinate 106,131,324 downwards.
CCCGCACCTGGAACGGTGTTCACCTTAAAAGATGCTATATGTAAGCAAGACTAGCTACTTTTTTCTAAATTTCGTGATTGTAATGTGAGATGTGCCATTCCTCACCATTTCCATTTTCTTGTTATTATTCGGGATGTGACATACCCCGACGAAACGTAAATAAAAAAGCTAGTCGATACTTTGAAAAATTTCTTAGGTGCTAATATAAGCCGCAGCTCATATATGAGCTCGAGACAACGAAAACCACGTGGTATGAAAAATATCAAAAAGGAGTAGCAAAAAGAAACGGACCAAAGTGGATAAGTTTTGGTCCGGATCTCAACTAACCTAAAGTAAGCACCTAGTTAAATCTTAAACACAACATACAACAAACTCATAAGGGGACAACTCGAAACACCAGCACGCGGCATGGATAACAGCCACGTCCCGGTCAAGAAAACCCCACAAACCATGGTTAATCAACACATATATAAAATCCGCGGACAAAATAAGGGCGTAGCTAGACACGTGGACGCACGAAAAGATCAAGTTTCGACCCAATCAATTGGCCGCTTTAGGGCCAAAGACATCATCTAAAAAACAGAAAATAACAAGTAATGTCATAAATCAAAGACATAGTCCGGACCCATGATAAGGTCCGGAATCAACCTGCATTAAAAGAAAAAAAAAAAGTAATTCGAACCCAGCTAAAGGTTTCGAATCAGGTAGAACATGTCTAAAATATTACAAACATTCCGGATCTCATAAGGATCCGGATCAAATGATAATTGTTCAAAAAGCAAAGTTAAGAATCGAGCTTCAGCTCGTCAAAAGCCTCGGTCAGGGATTCAGGAGGGCCTGTGACTTGGTCGACCAGCTTGACAACCTTCGGAAAGACGAGGGAATCAAAGGCAAGTGCGGCAGCAGTAAGCTCTTCTTGGGCACCTTTCTTTATCAGGGGCATCTTGTCCAATGGAATCCCCTTCGCCGCTGCTGCATAACCGGCCTGCACACCAACATTGAAGCCCAAGGCGTTCATGGCATTATTAACGTCACTAACGGCCTTCTTCATGATCGGCCCCTTGTGGACGTGATTCGCTATAAGCTGTGCTCCGGTGGTCAGGAAGAAAGTCTTAAGCCTGAATAACTCATCAATATTCCCAACCAGCTCTTTCTTCTCTTCTTTCCACGCCTCCTCGTCCTCGACCATCTTCTTCTCAGCCGCGGCATACACCTGCCGAGCCACCTTTTCTGCCTTCACGGCTTCGTCCCGTTCTGAACAGAACAAACAACAAAAGTTAAGTTAAAGCTAAAGGATAAGTCCAAACGACAAAAAGACGTACCAGCTATTAAAACATCGGTACCTGTCCGAAGGTTGGCCATGGTGACCTCCATCTGCTTGAGAAGATCGGCAGTCTTCTTGGAATCAGCAGCGGCAGAGGCTTCGGAGTCCTGAAGCCTTTTCTTTAAAAGATCAACCTCCTTAAGGGCCTTATCCCTTGCTTCGGCAGCAGAAGCAACGGCGGCCTGAGAAGAAGAGGCTTGGTTCTGGGCATCCCTCAGGTTTTTCTTCAAGTTATCCATGGCCGGACCATGGTTGCAAGAAGCGCCCTTTCGCCGTAAGCGCTCACGATCAACCTCGGCATCCGTCCATCGGCGGTATGCCTCGGTCACCAAGAAGTTGGATTGGGCTTGATTAACCAACAGGGCCTCACAAAGAGCGGGCGAGTCAAGATTGTGATAATACTCCCGGTCGGCTGGGGTGTCCAGGTTGAACAGCATCATACGAGCACAAAGCCCGTCCACCACCCTATCCCCGTTCTTTATGTCCCATTCCGGGATGAACTTCTCGTCAGCAACACCACCACCACCAGAACCCTCCCCTGCCACCGCTGCAAAATGATAAAGGGAAAAAGCTTCAGTCTCGCACCATGATGGGGGGAAAGTATCATCCTTACCCCCCACATCGGTTTGAGAAAGAAGGGGAGATTGCCTAAACTCACCAGCAGAAACATCATCAGGCCGCACCACCTGCTCCTTCAACGGGCTACGAATCCCGGCAGACCCATCCAATTCCTCTTCGTCACTGAGTCCCCCACCCTGAGGATCATCCACCATTAGTATTGGAGCCGAGTCTCTGGGAGATTTACCCCCAAACAAGTGATATTCAAGGTTATGGAGAAGGTTAGAATATACCTCAGTAGTATCTTCGACAAACCGAAGCTTCTTCTTCGGTTTCGAGCTGGCGGTGGTGCCCTTCAGATTTTTCCTTTTCCCTGCACCCCGGGAGACCGAGGTATCAGTAAGAGCTCGGCCCTCCTTATCACCAGAAACCTCCTTGGAGGTATGAGTGGGATCGGATGATTGACGACCCGTGCTAGCAGAAGGGTCCGGTTGTTGAACACTTGTAACAAGTGGGTCAAGGGGGACTCCGGAAGACAACGCTGCGCCCTCAGCAGATGGAGCTACCCCAACAGTTTCGGTCACGACCCCCGTGGTCTGACCATCCCCACCAGCATCACTCGCACCAACCCCCGCACCTGCCACTGGCCGAATGGCCTGGTGCGTCCTCTCCATCTGCGCCACCAAGGGCTCGGTATTTCCCAGATCTTCATTTGTAAACTCCAACGCTGTATCGTCAAAGGTACTCAGCTTTAGACAATCCAACAGCGACATCTCTGTATAAACAAAAATAAGGGAGTTAGAAAAAGCTAGCACAAACACGAAATAAAAAACAAAGTGAAGCTGCAGCTCTCCACTCACCCACTCCATTATAACGCACTAACGGCCACCTATCATCCAAACTCCAATTCATGCTAACCCCTCCGAGGCAGAGAACGTGTTCCGGATACTTCTGGATGTTGCTCTTGTTCTCCACCAGGTCCAAATACAGCTTGCGGTTGTATTTAAACTTCTTGGGTAAATCCCATTCGGACGCTTCAAAACTATCACGCCACACCATATCCGGGGGTAAGCATCGGTCGTCCAAAAAGAAGAACTGATTCTTCCAGTTCTTTAAGCTAGTTGTCTGATAATCATGACAACTCTCCAGCGACCGCCGTTTCTCAAAGGTATACCAGCTACCGGCCTTGCTAAGCTTATAGAAGCACCGGAAAACATTAAGATCCGCGCCTTTCTCCAAAGCACGGCAAGAAAGCTCAAAGTGACTTATTCGGCTGAGACCGAAAGGGTTCACTTGAGAGATGTGCACGCCGTGAAACCTCAGCACCTTCATCAAAAATTTGGTAAAGGGGATGCGGTAGTTGGCAAAGTCGCACACTCGGGTGTAAAGACCAAATTTGCCAACAGGAAAAGGATGTATCACTTGCCTCGGCCCCGGTAAGACCGGGTTTAACTCGCGAGGGATCGAGTAAGTGTCGATAAACCGGGCAAGTTTATCCGCGGATAGAATTGAGAAACTCACATTCATATCATCCTTCACCATCTTCGAGACTCGACAAAACAATAAAACGGGAAAAATGAAGAAGGATGAAGACAACGCACCTTAGGGAAACTGGAATGGATGATACGAGCTCCGAGAGAGTAAACAAGGATAAGGAGACAAGAAGAGAACAGTAAAAAGTAAAAAGAAAAAGTGAAGAGTGGCTTTATATAGGGGAGGAAGGAGACGGTTGGATGGACAGCTGTACAAAACAAGCGGTCCAGATTGTCCCGAAATTCGAACCGTCGTCACATCAACCGTTCGAATTAACGGTCCAGATGAAACGATAAGATGAGCGGCCCAGATCACTCCGAGAAATGAACCGCCATCACGTCAGCCCTTTGAATCCCATGGCCACGACTGCACCCACGTGTCATCAGAAAACGACAAAGGTCCTCAAACAGCTGTCATCAACACGTGTCAACGATCCTCATTAACCTCCCACAGACACCGTAGCATGATCAACAGGCCGAAAGATTGTCTAAGTCCAACAAGTTACAAAGTAACTTGAGGACTTGGGAAGACATGAAGAGGTATAAGTAATTATACCACGGCTTGATCACCTGAGTCTCGGTCATAACTAAGTCCAGCAAGTTACAGAGTAACTTGAGGACTTGGGAAGACATGAAGAGGTATAAGTAATTATACCGCGGCTTGATCACCTGAGTCTCGGTCATAACTAAGTCCAGCAAGTTACAGAGTAACTTGAGGACTTGGGAAGACATGAAGAGGTATAAGCAATTATACCGCGGCTTGATCACCTGAGTCTCGGTCACAACTAAGTCCAGCAAGTTACAGAATAACTTGAGGACTTGGGAAGACATGAAGAGGTATAGGCAATTATACCGCGGCTCACTCAGGTACGAGCTCAGGACACCATGTTATGACCAAGTGGACTGACCGAAGGAAAGTACAAATCTCTCCCGGAAGTCAAAAGACTCCGGGTGATAGTACGAAAGGGGGTCCGAAGTATAGTACAACTTGGCTGACTAGTATAAATACCCCCTCTAAAGTACAATTGAGACACGAACACTCACACTCCGAACTCACTTTCTCTCTCTACTTTCTCTCACTAGAAAAATACTTATCCTCACGCCGGAGGGTGGTTACAGAGAGGCCCTCCCTCCTCCTCTGTAACGAGCCTAACGGTCTTTTACCTTGTGCAGGTTTAAGCTTAGGTTCGGAGCATTCATATCCATCTCAAGTCGTGCCTGTTTTAGCTGTAATTTCAGGTTCGTCCACTTTTTGGATCTTCACTAATCTTATCAATCAAACTTTTCACTTTGTTTACACTTAAAATTTCAAGTAGTAATCCTGACTTACAAATGATACAATGTTGTATTAGCTAATAATAATACTTCAAGTAACATCCCTTCCTTTTTATGCTAATCATGGTCATGGCCAACACTAGCACATGGATATATCAACGAATAATAGAAGCCTGAAGTCACATGTTTCAACTTCTCTTCCAATATAATCACATCATTATTATTAATTGAAGCCTAAGTAAATTATTATACGTTACATATCAATTGAAAACATGCTTTTGCACCAATTGCTTTTTATCAAATGTAGATTTTAGTTTTATAAATTTAGCACTTCTTTTCTATTGGCACAGGTTTACACATGGAATCATCAAGACTTTTGAATGCATATATTTTTAAAACACGCTAGCAATCATTAATTCTCCATTTAATGATGTTAATAGGTAAAAGAACCGGAGTTGGTTGAATATATTTCCCGAAATAACCTAATCCTTTTTTGGTAAGACCCGCATAGAAATATGCCACTGACGTGAGTAATAACATTTATATTTGTAGTTCGTTTTGTTTGTTTTCTTTTATGCAACCAAACTTTATTTGGTGCTCATATTCAAGTTCTTAATACATGTCGGTAAAAGTTTGAATTCGTCTATGTTTTACATCACGTAACTAATTTGGTGTTATAAAATCTATTTCCTTACGTTTTTCCCTGGTTTTAATCCGCCGCTGCAACGCAATGGGATCAATTCTAGTTACAATAGCAATCTATCGGGATGTATCAACTAGAAACCATACTACACAAGATTGGCATGTATTTCACCGTATTGCTTTCAAGTTTCAACCTCAAGTAGCATTGGTTGTGATTAAAAATCGAGTAAGTAGGTAGATAGGAAAAACTTGAGAAAAGAAAAGAATTAATAATTAAAAGGGGTTAGATGAAGAAAAAGCAAAGAGAAGGAAAAAAGTGGACAAAATCTAAATAGATGCAGGTGCAAAGGGAGAATACGAGAGACTTAAGCAATATTAACCAGGTAACACGTTACCCTCCTCAACAGCCCCCCAACCCCCAACAGTCACCATGAACGCATCACTGCTTTCACTCTCCTCCACTCTCTCTCCTCCGTCTCACCACCGCTCATCTTATTATTATTATTATTCCTTTCAAACAATAAAACTCCGAGCTACTGCTTCTTCTTCTCCGGTGAATTCCTTATCCAATCACCGAGTTGTCGTCACCAGAGAACGCGGCAAAAACGACAAACTCATTACTGCTCTTGTAATTTTCTCTTTCCTTCTTTTTTTATTCTCAATTCACCTTTTCCTTTTATTGCAATTGTAGATCATATTTTCTCTTTATTATTTATTCGAAATTATCGTTTGTACAACGGTGAAACCATTTGTAATAGTCGGTACGGTGTAATTTTCTATAAATAGGTATGAAAATTGCAAAATGAGTAGACTACTAACACAATGTAGTGTAATGTAATGTAATTAATTGTTTTCTATCTTCTATTTTGTTTTTGTTGTTGTTGCTATGATTAGGGCCGGCAATTTATACACGATAACATGACAAGAACCTATATGACCTTAACAGGTTTCGTGTCTTAAACAGGTCGACACAGTAAGGCCTTGACACAGTAAGGCCTTAACAAGCTTCGTGTCTAAACAAGTTAAAGACCTGTTAACATGTTAAGCACCCGTTAAGACACGTAAATAATTTTATTGAAAAAGTTATATAATGGGTGTGGGTATGCTTTATACATATGCGGATTAAGGATCAAGGAACCATAATTTTCAATTTTCAAATCACAGAGTACGAAAATATACACTGCTCAGTCATCCCTCCTCTTCCTTCTCAACTCCATCGTCCTCATTACCTATCCACCGTTCCCGCGCTGTCACCCGTCACCCTTCTGCCGTCACCCGTCCTCCTTCTCAACCCCGGCGCCACTCAGTTTTTCATTCATTGGTTTGTGGATACGTTTTTAGGTTTCATTCATTGGTTTGTGGATACGTTTTTTAGGGTTAATGTTTATAAACAAGTTCTTGTCTTATCGTGTTAACGTGTTATAAACAATTTCGTGTTCGTGTTTGGAAAAAATGACACGATAAGTTATCGGGTCGTGTTTGTGTTTACCTGTTTCGTGTTCGTGTCTTATCGTGTTCGTGTCTTAACAGGTCGTGTCTGACACTATATGCCAGCCCTAGCTATAATATCATTGGTTAATTTACATTTTGATAGTAATTGTTTTTTTTACTGATCAAAGAGAGATTAGACTTGATTCTGTTTCTAGAGGAACAAGTGCATATATATAGCCTTTTTATGAATGTCAGATTTGTTTATTTTATTAACATCAAGTTGAGGAAATCACAGAGTTTCCCAATCTCCATAAATATAATTACAGGACCAATTTTAAATTTTAAATTATTTATTATTTATTTTCGTCTTTTTGAATCTTGAGGGGCCATCTCCTTTGTTCTACTGAATTATATAATGTATTTGTTTATTGAATAACGAGCTGATTTTTTTTGTCTGTTTGGACCTCTCAGGGGGCATTCTCTTATGGAACTCATTATGTTATGTTAATAGATTAGTTTGTTTTTTTTTTCTCTATTTATACATAGCATTGTCATGTAATTATTGAAATTTATGGTAAATTTGTATGTTATTACAGTTTTGCCATCTGGACAGAAGGCTAAAATTATAAATTTTGACCTTCAGAACTGTTTAATTACCACACACACACACACAAAAAAAAAAAAAAAAAAAAGAGAAGTGTTCACTCACGGCATCGTCCATGTGAACTCCACGGATGGAGCCACGTTGGCAATGTGACCGCACCTGCACGAACTGCTCAAGGACGTCTCCCCCTTTCTCCCGTTTGTGGCCACGGATAAACCCTTGCCTCTCTCTTTGCCACCTCTGCAAAGTCAGTAGATGCCCCTCTCTCTCTCCCAACCACCTAAGGGATGGACAAC